>WOAB01000015.1:0-41638 GCA_027886185.1 Rheum nobile
TTTAAGCCAATTTTTTAGCACTGCCTTAGGGCCGAGAGTTTGAGACATTTTCATCAATGAGGGTTATTTATACAAGGATGGTCGCATATGCATCCCTAGCTCTTACGTTAGGACCCTCCTCATTAAAGAGGCACATGATGGCCGATGCCACTTTGGGATTGCCAAAACCTTGGCTGCTTTGAGGGAACATTCTTTGGCCTCACATGACTACCTATGTCACTAGGTATTGCAAGAGTTGTGTCGTGTGCCAACGCGCTAAGGCTAGTTCCAGCCCCTATGGTCTTTACACCCCGTTACCCATTTCCGGCCGCACCTTGGGATGATTTGTCCATGGACTTTGTCACAGGTTTGCCTCTCTCTGATAGGGGTAAGGATTCTATATTTGTGTTGTGGGACAGGTTTTCCAAGATGGCCCACTTTGTAGCTTGTAAGACGACCCACAATGCCACCGAAATAGTTGACCTCTTGTTTGATCATGTGGTTCTCTTACATGGGATTCCTAAGACAATAGTGAGTGATAGGGACACAAAATTTGTTGGCCACTTTGGGGAAAGCAAGGTACCCAACTCGTATTCTCTACTAGCTATCACCCCCTAGCCGGATGGCCAAACTGAGGTCACCAACCGAACATTAGGCGTCTACCTTCAATTGTTGAGTTTTCCTATAACATGTCAAGGCACTCGACAACCAAGTTGACGTCGTTCAAGGTGGTCTATGGCCCGAAACCCGTTGATGGAACTTGACATGTTGCCATTCCCCATGAAGTACCACGAGCATATCACCCGCCGCCAACCGCACCACGCAGGTCCAAGAGCTTCACCGCCGGACGCGTGCCCAACTTGAGCGCGAGCTGCCCAGTATGTCGCGCAGCATAACAAGGGGCGCCGCAAGATCATCTTAGCCCCATGTGACTTGGTCTGGGTCCATCTTCACAAGGCCAGGTTTCCCGCCAAGTGCAAGTCTAAGCTCGACCCCCACGGCAATGGCCCCTTCAAGATTGTCAAGGCAATCGGTGATAATGCCTATGAGTTCGACCTTCCTCTAGACTTTGGTGTCCACGCCACCTTCAATGTGGCTGATCTCCAGCCTTAGTCGAGCCTGAGTTTGATGAGGGTGAAGCGGGGACGCTTCAACATCAAGTGGGGGAGGGTGATGCGACCCTGCCCTCCATGTCCGCCACTGAGGAAGAGCAAGCCATGAGCCTCCAGTCACTTGGGCTTGTCACCAGGTTGCATGCCAGGGCCATCATCCAGGCCACTCAGTCTCTAGTCATGCGCCTCATCGCCAGCCAAGGCATGCCGAAGTCGCACCCTCGCTTGTGCTTCTCACCACGCTCAGAGACACTGTTGAGGCCCAATCGGGCTTCTCGCCCTCCGAGCCTAGCGCGTCACTCACAGAGACGATTCTGGCCTAGCTGCAGGTCGAGCCCCGCCGTTGCCTCACTCGCGTCGTGTCATGGCCTTCCCACAATGCATTGTTGCCGCGCATGCTTCACCAGCACTCAAGACCGGCGCCTATCACCTAGTTTAAGGATTTAGAGGTTATTTCTATTTTAAGATATTTCTATTTTTAGCATTTTCCATTTATGTAATTTTCTTTTTCAGGCATGCGCTCCACTTGTGTTGAGTGGGCTAGACTAATAGGCAGGTCTCGGCCCACCCGAGCCCCGTGCCTTTATAAGGCCATCTCGACCTTCATTGTAAAGGTTACTGATCAGTGCTATTTTGTAGTGCATATCTGGGGATTATTACTAGGTTTGAGGCGCCATTTGGATGGATTTAGAGCACAATCGTGGATTATGGAGTTAGAGTGGAGAAGTGAAGAAATCATGGGATTTATAGAGGTTTGAAGTGTATTGAAGAGTAGAAGAACAATGTGCTTAATTCAAATGGTTCGCTCTCTCTACTCAGATGTCCAAATGAAGTGATTCCAATTCGAGGAGTTAGATCTTGAAGTCTACTGCAAGTACTCAAAATATGAGCGCAATCGGAGTTGGGAATCAAACGTTATGGCATTTTTACGGAAGTGTCGCAGAAGTTGAAGAAGACACCGTCACCGCCGCCCCGCGGTGGAACTGGCCGCCCCGCGGTGGAACTGGCCGCCCCACGGTGGACACCCCACGGTGTAACTTGACGCCCCGCGCTAGAAGCCACCGCGACCCGGTGGTGGATCTCAGAGAAGGAACTGACGACCCACGGTGGACTTGTTAATGCCTCGCGGCCAACGAGATATTATTTCCTATTTTGCAATTTCGGATTTTCTAGTTCTATTATCTTGTTTCCTTTATTATTTTCTAGGTTTAGCTTATTTTCCCTAGCCTATTTAAGATCTTTTCCAGGTCTTGAGTAAGCAGACAACTTTTATCATCGTAGTTTTTCTCAATTAGGGTTTCATTTGCATCTGAATGGAGCACTAATTTCCCTTGTTCTACTAGACATTTGAAGCAATACAGTTGATGTGTTTGTGATATTTCTATTCCTTGTTCCTATTCTTATATGTGTTGGTTTGATTCTCTTGGTTATATTGAATATTGATTCATTGTTATTCTTCATAGCCTGATCAACTAGGTTGAGTAATATTTATCAATTGCTAGGGTTTGCATATAGTGGAATACGAGTGCATATCTAGTAGCATACACGATTGCTTCATATAGTGGAATACGAGTGCACAATTGTGAGTGAGAATCATTTGCATGTTAAGTAGTAAGGTTTTCTTCTATTTGCATGTATCCTATATCCTTGTGTGCATTGCTATTGCTTTATTAGTGGTAAGGTTTTCTTCCATTGATATTGTAGTAAGTACTATCAACAACTGTCTGATTTGGTAGTTAATCAAGATCAGGGTGGGAACAACCATAAGAATAGTGAAAGAACTTGGATTTAATAGATTTCTTTGATCAAATTACATCTTTGTATCATGGATCTCGTTCTAGTGGAACTACTTTCCCCAATCATATTCTCAAATCAACCAAAGTTGTTTACTTTACTGTGTTTGATAATCAAAACCCCCCTTGTTACTTTGCATGCTTATAAACACATAGATTGATTACTTCCTCCATGTGGGTTCGACCCTTGCTTGCTTGCCTCTACTACTTGTTTAGGTTTGTTAGGTTTTATTTTGACTGGGTTTAGGACGACTAAAAACCCGTCCGTCAAATTGGCGCCGTTGCCGGGGAGGCAAGATTTGATTTTTCTGTGTGTTTGTTTGTGTGCGTGTTACGTCGGTGTGGACCTATCTTACGGTCCACACCAGTGCTACTGATTTGTTTTTTTTTTTGATTTTGATACAGATATGGATTTCTGGGGAGAGACACGCGATGACCCATACCCTGCTCATTCTCTCCAGAGAGGCGATACTACCCCAACTCGGGTGCAGAAAGACCAGTCAGACCCTGCAGAATCTGTCGCAAAACGTTGCACACCACTGACGATTGTCCAGGACTTCCCGCATTCGCAGCAGCAGTAAACGCACGTCGAGGTGTAAATTCGCAGGGATCGAGACAGGAGCCGTATCCGAACACTTACAACTCAGGGTGGAGGGAGCACTATAACCCAGTTCCGTATGGAAATCAACCATAGTACGGGCAACCATATGCGCATGGATTCTAAGGACAACACGCAAACTTGCCTGCACCCAATGCTGATGTACTCAACACTCTGGTTCAAAGCATGGCAACCATGGCCCAACACGTGTCCTCACTGCAACCAATCATGGCTCAGAGTGTCCAACAGCAGCAAGAGGCGATTTCCAGTCTCCAAAGCCAGTTTAACCAACTGAGTCAAGCGTTGATTGAGTCGAAGTCCGCACAACCACGAGTCCCTGCAGCAGAAAATACACAAGAGACTGTCTATGCTATGAAGCTGAGGTACGGGCATGAGATGGAGAATCCGAGGGAAATTGTGAGTGACATTATCCTCCAGAGTGGAAAGCAATTGGTCGTTCCTCCTAGTGCTGAAAAGGAGAGCGAATATGAGATGGAGATAATCTCCGACCCCACGGCGCCCCTGACCGCGACCCGGCGGTATGTTGGAACTGAAGCCAGTAAAGAAGAACGCAAGTCACCGCCCCGCAGCGACACCGACCGCGACCCGGCGGCAAGTCTCAGTTTCTCCTCCTCACAACCACCGCCCCGCGGCGATGACCACCACCCCTGCGGTGACGGAGTTCTTCCTAGCGAGATTTCGCCGCGCCCCGCGGTGAGACCAGCGCGACCCGACGTCCAAAATTCCAGTTCAGCTGATGAGGTTTGCATTGATACTTATGTTTGTCCGGTCTTCCCCCCTCTTGGGTCCGAGAAGCCTCCTGTACCATTCCCTGAAGCCCTGGCAAACACTAGGAGGCCAGTCAAGGACAAGGACATGTTTGATTGGGTGAGCATCTACGAGGCAAATTCCCCTTTGCTCAAAATGGAGGACAACACCCCTCGCTTCAAGGAATTTCTAAAGACGCTGCGCAAGATCAAGAAGAAGCAGAAGGGGAAGAGCAAAAAGGAAAGTGAGATTCTCAGGGTAAATCATTTGACCCTAGTCACGGGGCAGGAAAAGCATGCAGCACTTGAGATGTTGGGTAGACTGTTTCTGAAAATTGCAAGTGCGTTCATGGATATACACAACGGTCCACCCACCACGAAGTACAAGAGACTGGGGGCAATGCTCAACATGGAGCACCCAAAGAGGCACCCTCCTGATCCAGGCCCTAGGAGTTTGGTTGTTGTGAGCAACCCAAGTTGAGATTGAGTAGGATGTCAAGCCATGACAATAACTAAGGCGCTATCCGGGAGGCAACCCGAGGTATGTTTTTCTTTTCTTGTTCTTCTTTCTTTGTTTTTGCATTTTCTTTAGTGTCTTTTTGCTTTGTTTTTGTTCTTGTTTTTTTGTTTCCGACTAACCTGTAGGGAAGAGACCCATGCCTATTGAAGAAGGTGTTTACCACCAATGTAAGTCTTCTTTTCCCTGCACTAAGTCACTTCCCAAAAAACCTTAAACGGGGAGCAAAAAAAAATCAAAAAAGAAAGAAAGAAAAAATTTAAAAACAAAAAGTTATGCCGAAGGCCAGCTGTCCAGAGTTCCCCATGGAGAAGGTGCGCATCATGTTGTCAAGGAGGATACATTGCCCTACACATTATTTGGCAACGATGATGGCCCTATAATTGACAGCTGAGGAGGAGGAACACTAGAGCCCCCACCACGATTACATTTGGGCTCCACCATGTGTTACTAGAAGGCCGTGCAATCCTACTATCATTGTTTTACCACTACTCACCAAAGTAGTTCCCTTTGATTGCACGGTAGAAGAAGATGATGACGTGATGAAGACACCCGCCCAACACCAGAGACCTGGGCATTTATTGAGAAGACCGCCAGCGACACCTTCAGTGTCCAAGCAGCTTGGCGACATTTGTGAGTTATTTTTTGCTTTTCCATGTGCTTTATTCTTTTGTCTTTCATTACATTGAAGACAATGCAATTTTTAAGGATGGGGGAGAGTTCTCTACTTGCTACGTTGTTGAGGAGAAAAATTAAAAAATGAAAGGAGCCAAAAATTTGAAAAAAGGCTAACATTGAAATCCTGGGATAGGTCGAAAACCCGAAAGGGCGGCCTAGGTAATAAGCAGGTGTCTTGGACCAGCATTAGGCTGGGGTAATAATTGGTCAAGAGTGATGTGAGCATATGTGAGCATATGTGAGCCCATCTATTGAAAAATGAAATGAGTGGCTTGGTGAAAACCCGAAAAGACGCCTTGGCAAAATGAGTGAAAAGAAGAAGAGTGAATTTTAGGAATCCTCATTTTTCCTGGCGTGGCGACATAAGAAGAGGTGATATAAGGAAGATTCGGGTAGGTCACTCTGGGAGGTATAAGAAGATAGATGGGAGATAGGATTAGATTTTTATTCACTCTATGGTGTTTGGCATAAGCTTGGGGGAAGTACTCTGCTTTCCTTTTGGCTTGATTATGTGGGGTGTTGAGATTTATTGATTTGATGTTGTAGTTTATTGTGCTAGGCTTATATTGTATTGGTTGCCTGGAGCTTATTTTTGGGTATGATTCTTGGAGATTGAGTTTTCTATGCTTCCTGAAACCTTGGGGATTGATTGGAGGAGTATGTTGACTTTAGCTTACTCGAGGACGAGCAAGGTTTAAGAATGGGGGATTTGATCAGTGCTATTTTGTCGTGCATATCTGGGGGTTATTACCAGGTTTGAGGCGCTATTTGGATGGATTTAGAGCACAATCGTGGATTATGGAGTTAGAGTGGAGAAGTGAAGAAATCATGGGTTTTATAGAGGTTTGAAGTGTATTGAAAAGTAGAAGAACAATGTGCTGAATTCAAATGGTTCGTTCGCTCTACTCAGATGTTCAAATGAAGTGATTCCAATTTGAGGAGTAATATCTTGAAGTCTACTACAAGTCCTCAAAATATGAGCGCAATCCCAGTTGGGAATCAAAAGTTATGGCGTTTTTACGTAAGTGTCACAGAAGCTGAAGAAGACACCGTCACCGCCGGCCCGCGGTGGAACTGGCCGCCCCGCGGTGGACACCCCGCGGTGTAACTTGATGCCCTGCGCCAGAAGCCACCGCGACCCGGCGGTGGATCTCAGAGAAGGAACTGACGCCCCGCGGTGGACTTGTTAACGCCTCGCGGCCAGCGAGATATTATTTCCTATTTTGCAATTTCGGATTTTCTAGTTCTATTATCTTGTTTCCTTTATTATTTTATAGGTTTAGCTTATTTTCCCTAGCCTATTTAAGATCTTTTCCAGGTCTTGAGTAAGCAGACAACTTTTATCATCGTAGTTTTTCTCAATTAGGGTTCTATTTGCATCTGAATGGAGCACTAATTTCCCTTGTTCTACTAGACGTTTGAAGCAATACAGTTGATGTGTTTGTGAGATTTCTATTCCTTGTTCCTATTCTTATATGTGTTGGTTTGATTCTCTTGGTTATATTGAATATTGATTCATTGTTATTCTTCATAGCCTGATCAACTAGGTTGAGTAATATTTATCAATTGCTAGGTTTGCATATAGTGGAATACGAGTGCATATCTAGTAGCATACACGATTGTTGCATATAGTGGAATACGAGTACGCATTGTGAGTGAGAATCATTTGCATGTTAAGTAGTAAGGTTTTCTTCTATTTGCATGTATCCTATATCCTTGTGTGCATTGCTATTGCTTTATTAGTGGTAAGGTTTTCTTCCATTGATATTGTAGTAAGTACTATCAACAATTGTCTGAATTGGTAGTTAATCAAGATCAGGGTGGGAACAACCATAAGAATAGTGAAAGAACTTGGATTTAATAGATTTCTGTGATCAAATTACATCTTTGTATTATGGATCTCGTTCTAGTGGAACTACTTTCCCCAATCATATTCTCAAACCAACCAAAGCTGTTTACTTTACTGTGTTTAATAATCAAAACCCCCCTTGTTACTTTGCATGCTTATAAACACATAGATTGATAACTTCCTCCCTGTGGGTTCGACCCTTGCTTGCTTGTTATACATCTGTTTAGTAGGTTTGTTAGGACTTTTACTTTGATTAGGCTATTCAACGATATTAGCATTGAATATTTTAGCCACGTCAGTTACGTCAATTTTTAATTCAAGTATAGTTTGAGTGAATCAATTCGTCCTTCTTGAGTTCGACGTCAAACACTTCTCAAATTTATCTCTCGCTCCATCGCCGACAGTCGCTACTGCCATATTCGTTGATCGTCGCTTCGATCATCCTTTTCCGCTTTTCACTTCAAGCATCTCGAGTGCCAAGTCCTGTGGCTACTCGCGTCACGAACGTTGTGTCAACCCCTTTAACGCCACATCCAAAACGTTGTGCCGTCACCTCGTGAACCTCTATCAAGGTTATCGTGACCAAGCACAAGGCCTAGATCCGCTTTCCGCCGGCATTCTTGACCACATCGAGGCCAAGGACGCATCATAACCCACCAAAGGCGTAATTGAAACCTAGAAAACCCTCGACTACTCAAGTAATAAGAATACCACAAAGCATCAAAGTTGAAATTGACATCGACGCTAGAAACCAACAAATCAACCACTCTTAACAGGCGCCATGCATGAGGCATGGCTTGACAAGGGGCAAGTTTCAAGACAGTCAAGAAGTTCTGAACAAGGTTTGAAAAAGGAAAAGAATGGCCGATTCGAAAAGGGTAATCAAAGAAGCAAACCCAACCTTTACTAGTCAGCACACTCGTGCGGACGCGAGAGACGCGCTACTGTCCCGGCTGGAAATTGACCTACTTCCAAGATCCTATCCAACTCCGATTGAGTCAAAGTGTCGGCTAGAGAATCCACAGGGCTAAGAAGATTCAAGGGGGTGAAGTCGCTTCTTTCCTCGATGGGGCTATAGGACGTGACTCAGGATCATTTGGATCTCGAAAATGCCATGAAAAGAGCAGACAAGAAAGAACGGTAAGAGTTTGAATTTTTACCTTAAATGGTGAGAACTTTTGCAGAGAAAGAAGATGGTGAAAGAAGAAGATAGCGACAACCAATTTAAGATGGTAAACCGCCAAGTATTCGGTCAATCTGCTCGTCCAATTAAAGGATGCCACGTCGCTTGAACGTCTGCAAGAAAATCGAAAGGAAAGATCACGCAAGGAGAGAGAAGAAAAAAAATCAAATCGATCCGTCAAGTGACGTTTTTGGCCTAGTTTGCTTTAGGGGCAATTGTTGGGCCACGGTTTTATTGCCTTACTGGACCGGCCCAGTAAACTTGAAGAAAGGTTCTATCTAGAAGACTGGGGCGAAAACGACAAGAGAGACGTTGGAGAAAAAGTACGTTGGAGGAGATCTCAGAATGACCAGTGCACGACTCGACGACTCCCACGGATCTCGGACAGTTTTAACTAGACTTGATGTAAATGTAGTATGAATATGGAAGGATCCCTGATGTATCAAACACATATCAAAGTTAACAAATACAAGCATCGTTTCTACCTTGCTCAGCAAAAGGATTTATTCTTTGATTCTACTTCTTGTTCGAATATTTAAGCATTGACGACTAAGTTCCTCGACTAGCTAAGCTTCTCACTCGAAGGAGATAAGCCCACTTTTATATTCGTACGATTTCATTCGTCTAGTTATTAGTCGATTTTGGATTGTCTAGATATTTTACTGTTATTGTTGTCTAGTTACCCCGTTTAAAACAATTTAGGTTGGCTTGATCTTTTCGCCCCAAAACAGTTTTCTCTTATTAGAGAAATTTTGAAAACTTTTAATTCATATATGGTGATTTTGTGTCATATACCTTGCTTTTAACTTGTGTAGTTTAGTTTTTATACATTTTATGTAACGTGTAGTGATGGTTGTTAATTGTTTTTTTTTTTTTATGGAAGATGGTTGTTAATTGTTGGTTAGCAAGAGATGCAACGAAGACTAGAAAGTTGTGGCATGGAAATTCAAAAATATAGTTTATAAATATTAAACAACTAACTTTTGTATTTTATAACGTACCTTAATAAATTATTAGATTCTAAGGTGTTAGTTGAATGTTTGACGAATTCGGATAACATTCTTATGAAGCTCGGTACACGCATCACGCGTGCTTTGGTGTTCTGATTTGCTTCTTAATTGTATTTTATATCATGTAAACTTCAATTATCTAATACAGGATATGTTGCTTCTTACAAAAGCGTTTGTTTGGTTTATTTATTTGAATTATATAATTTTCTGGTTATGATTATGCTTAGGGTAGACAAAAAGCATGCCAAAAGCACAATAAGCCAATTGATCAATATAGTTAATTACCATCTAACTAACCATATATGCCGCCATAATTATCGATTAATTAGTTTGGTGGATATACATTACCTAGTGATCATTACCAATGAAAAAATAATTAACAAAACTAAAAGTAAAAAGCATGCTGTCCTATTGCTATAATTAAGTATCTTTTTGTGTATAAAAGAAGCATATATTCTTTTTATATTAATTATCCTTTTTGAATGCATAAATCTAGTATGCGCACAACATTATTGAATCACGGATTTACAAGAATACACTAAATGGATTTGTCATTTATAAAAATAGAAGCTTCTATTCTTTTCTTCATATATACACCATTTGGTGTATTTTTGTAAAATAATAATTTTTTTTTAATTTTAAATGTAAATTAAATCAATAAAATTGGATAAAAGAAAAAGGAAATAAAAAATCCCAAAATAGAAAAATATCATTTATTAATATTTCCCTCCAAAACCCCAAACTTCCCCCCCTTTTTCATGTAGTTGTCCCGCCCCTTTCCTTCTTTTCTCCCGCCCACTTCCCTCCCATTTTCCGGCCATTCCGTCGTCCTCCATCCTGCCGGCCGGCCGATGAACAGTTGGAACTGAAAGATCCAAACCCATTCTTCCTCCCTCCTATTCTACAAGCCCATTCTCCCGCCATTACAAAATACAAACGTCCTCTTCCCATGTGACTGTTGAACACGAATAACTGTTAAACAGGAATGGCGATGGACGATAGATGAAGAATGGCGATTAACTGTGTAACAGAAGTGTTGATCGAACCTCAGCAGATGAACCCGAAGAACTGTTGAACTCAGCAGATTGATTGACAAGCGGTTAACAGAAATGTTGAACCTCAGCAGATGAACCCGAAGAACTGTTGAACTCATCAGATTGATTCACAAGCGGTTTTCCAGGTTAGGGTTATGGAAAAATAATGTAAAACCAAATATTCAGAAGGGGCCAAATGTAAAACCAAAGCTACCCAAGCGACCAGATGAACTGGTAGTTTTCTGAAGTAGACAAATGATTCACAAGAGGTTTTTTTCCCTGCTATAATAGAAAGTTCTTGTCGGCCTTAGTAAAACATATATCATACTTAATAAGAATAATGTCATAAATACAACTAAAAAACTTTAGTATGTAATGTCACATTAAACCATATTACATGCTTGTCTATTGCCTAATTTGGATAGGACGTGTGACATCTGGCTAAATAGTTCTACTCAGAAGCTGAATAGTTCATCTCACCAATCTAAATACAAGATGTCTTAATTGGATCTCCCTTTCCCGATGCTCTGCTTCTTTGACAATTTTACTTTACATAGATATTAATTGCACTTCATATCACCAATCTACTTTACAGATATCTGAATTAGAAAATGCTCCATGTTTGAGTATTTTTAGCTACATGGTGCCACTCGTACTGGTGTGATTTCAAAACCGTGACATTTTAAATTTCTATTGTGACATACTATTTATACTATTTTCACAAAGCAATAGTCTATGACTGACAAATATGAATGTATTCAGACTGTTTTACTTCACAGAGATCTTACTTTATAGAGATCTTAATGGCACTTCATCTCACCTATCTCATTGGAGTATGTGTGTTGTTTGAGTATTATTATGTACAAGCTTCCAGTCATACTCTCTCTTTGTTTCACTTCATCTTATCCATCTCTTTCTACTCTTCATCTCTTTCATCTCCTTAGAGCAGCTCGTGTGGTTGTGTTCTTTGCTTGTGGACTCACAAACTTTTGTTGGACTTTTATTGAGTGCCAAATAGGTATGGGTGATGAATACTCCACCATTGGAGACAAGGGAGAGGTTGGCTTCATCGATGTTTCCTCAGTCACAACTTCTACTCATACTGAGGAGGGTCATGTCATGGTGTCTATGTCGTTTCCATTTGCTGGAAGAAAGCCTCAATCGGTTCCTATCAACGAGGTTGCCGCGGCGTCATTCACAATAGAAAACACCACTGATGAATATGTTTTACTTTGGGGTGTGAAGATTTATGCTTCAAATCCTGAAGATTCATTTGTGTTGTCACTGATGAAATCTCCATCTGGCCAGCCAGATGACATACCCGGGGAAGATTTTGTTTGTTCTTTTTATATGGAGGAATGAAATTTGATGCCACATGGTAGCCTGACTATATGGCTATCTTGTGTGCCCAAAGAGATTGGCATTTTCACATATATAGTGCATATTGATAGAAGGCTAAAGTCGTATCACCTTATCAAAATAATCCTAACAAACCTAACTCAGTAGAATAGGCAAGCAAGGGTCGAATCCCCCAGGGAGGAGTTATCTTTCTTTATGTGAATTAGCATGCAATAGTAACAAAGGGGGGTTTTGTTGGTTGTTTGAGTTTCAAGTAAACAAAGTAAAGTAAACAAAACAAAGGGTTGTAATCAATTGGGGAAAAAGTACTTAGCCAGACAAATATCCATCATTCATTCGATTGGTTCATCCTAGATTATCTCTAATTCCTTCCTATGAATGTTCTATTCCTTTTCTTAAGTTATAAACAGGACAAACAGACCCTAAGAATACTAACTATTAAATAACCAGGAAAACCTCCATGATTCTATTCAACAGCAGCAATGAACACTGGAATTTCAATAGATACATACAAGAGTAGCAAACAGTCATACTATTGCATGCAATTAATTCTCTCTATAATAAACCAGTCCAAACAGTTCTTAGAATATTACAGTTGCTACTCATGAATTAGGTAACTCAAACAGTAATTACCAAACCCTAGCAATAGACAATTACTAATAACAACTAGTTGCGTCCAACAAGCGAAATCAGTAAGAATCAATGGGATGAAGCACAAGAGAATCAATACATTCAAAGGAAAAGAAAGAGAATTATAACCTCACAACCATTATTCAAACGAAGGCTTCAATTGTCGGACTAAGCAAATGGTTCTTAGTTCTTCATAGTCTTGAAACAATAAAACTCAAAGGGAAAGAATGTTGAATCGAAACAACGATGAAATAAAAACTTAATGAAAGGCTGCTCTCGAAACTAAGTTAAATAACCTAGAAACCAAAACCTAATGTAAAAAGATAACAAAACTAATCCTAAAAGGAAAATAATATAAAGTACGAAATTAGAAAAGAAAATAAAATCGGAAAATTTAACAAATAAAGAACTTCGGACGAACGACGCACTCCTCGCTAAGCCATATTTCCGCGATTACGGATGGAATTCCGCGGTCGCGGAAATCTCCAATTTGCTCTCGACTTTCTTCGACTTTTCCGCGATCAACGCTTGCCCGCAGCTGCCCATCCGCGATCGCAGATTGACGCGTTCTTCAATTCTCCGTCTTCTACGTGGTCTTCTCGTGGTGGCTTCTCCTCAACTTCATGATGTCTTCAATTAAGCTTCTCCACACCACATATCTACACTTCTTCTTCTCAACTCTAATCTCTGTAGTTGTGCTCTAAACCCATACAAATGGCACCCAAAACACTGGTAACAACTCCTAGATACGTACTATAAAGTAACACTGATCAAATTCCCGCATGCTTAAACCTTGCTCGTCCTCGAGTAAGCTAAAAGAAACCTACTACTCCAATCAAATCCCAAGGTTTCAGGAAGCATAGCAAAATCATCTCCACTAAGAATTGCACCTAATCATGAAACTCCAAGGCACCAACACAATAAGCTCAACAAAACACAACACATAACCACAACACCAACCAAGCTAAAAGGAAAGCAGAGTACTTCCCCCAAGCTTATCCCGAACACCATAGAGTGAGTAACAATCTAATCCTAGCCTCCATCTATCTTCTTATACCTCACAGAGTGACCTACCCGAATCATTCTTATATCACCTCTTCTTATGTCGCCACGCCAGGTAAAATGATGATTCCTAATAATCACTCTTCTTTTTTTCACTCATTTTGCCAAGGCGCCCTTCCGGGTTTTCACCAAGCCACTCATTTCATTTTTGAATAGATGGGCTCACAATAAACTCACATCACTCTTGACCAATTATTACCCCAGCCTAATGTTGGTCCAACCCACCTGCTTATTACCTAAGCCTCCCTTTCGGGTTTCCGACTTATCCCAGGATTTTTTTTTTGCCTTTTATCAATTTTTGGCTTTTTCTTTTTCTTTTCTCCTCAACGACTAGCAAGTATAGAACACTCCCCCATGCTTAAATATTGCATAGTCCTCAATCTAATGAAAGACAAAAAATAATGAAGCACAGGGAAAGACAAAAAATAACTCACAAACTTCATTGAGTTGGCTTGGACACTGAAGTTGTTGCTGGCGGTAACTCAATAAGAAATATGTCTCTAGTGTTGCACGAGCGTCTTCAAACTCAAACTCTACCGTGCAACCAAAAGGGATCCACTGGAAAGTGTAGTGGCATATCAAAGAATGCGGGGTTGCACGGCCTTCAATGAACACAAAAAATAGGCCCAGATGTAATCGTGTTGTGGACCCTGGTGTTCCTCCTCCTCAGTTGTCGACTGTAGGACCATCATCGTCGCCAAATAAAATTGTGGGGCGAATGTCTCCTCCTTGGCAGCATGATGCGCACCTCCTCCCGTGTAAAATTCGGACAGCTGGCTATCGGTAGAACTATTTTTTTTTTCATTTTTTTTTTCGAATCATTTTTTTTTTAATCGTTTTTTTGTGTGTTAGTGTAGGGAAACAGGAGGACTTACGTTGGTGGTTAACACCGTCTTCAATAATGGCTCGGGTCTCCTCCCTGCAGGTTAGTCGAAATGCAAAAACAAAACAAAAGCAAAACTACAAACAAAAAGCAACTAACACAAAAACAATTAAAGACATGCAATAGAAGAAATAAGAAACGAAATACATACCATGGGTTGCCTCTCGGACAGCGCCTTAGTTATTGTTGTGGCTCGACCTACTACTTTTTCACATCAACTTGGTTCACTCACATCAATTGAGCGCTCGGGGTTTCCATCCGGAGGATCTATGTTGAATCTGACCCTCAACCCGTCGAATTCCATTGTGAGCGAACCGCTGCTCATATCAATCTTCATACCAGCCGTGTTCATAAACGGCCTTCCTAGCATTACCGGGGCTACATCCTTGTCCTGTCCCGTGTCCATCACAAAGAAGTCTGCAGGGAACACCAACTTGTCCACTTCTACCAGCACGTCCTGCACCACTCCTTTGGGGTAGACGTAGGAATTATCCGCCAGCTGGATCACAATCCTCGTCTTCTCTAATGGCCCCACCTCCATTGATTCGTATAGTGAGAGAGGCAACACATTTATAGAGGCACCTAAATCAAGTAATGCCTTGTCGAACAAGGTACCCCCAATTTTGCATGGAATCGTGAACATCCCCGGATCACTTGCCTTCTTGGGTATCCGCTTTTGCAGCATAGCGGATACATTCTCACTGACCTGGACCTTTCTCTTCTCCTTGACCGCCTTCTTCCTCTTTAGCGTGCATACCTCCTTCAAGAATTTAGAAAAACGAGGAATGCTATTTACCAGCTTGAGTAAAGGAATATTTATCTCGCATTCGCTGAAGGTCGATGAGGAAGTTCTCCAAGAGATTGAAGACGAGTACTATCGTAGCAAAAAGTTTAGTAAAAGGCAATTGGATGATTTGGAACAGCCAATGGAGGATAATGGGTTGAGCGGCAATGATTTGGAAATAAAAGTTCGAGATCATTTCAATTGCAAGAAGGATCTTACGGATCATTTATCATTGATGGCATTACAGAGGCACTTCCAAATGCATGTCCAGAAGTCTGATAAAAAGTTATATGTGGTAAGGTGCATTGATCCTAGTTGCACATTTTTTTGTCGTGAGAGCGCTCTTGGAAGCACAAGATTGTTTGAAGTAAGGAAGTATTGTGGACAACACACATGTGGCATGAAGCTAAAGCATAATCACCACACATATGCAAGATCAAGCGTAATTGCTGACCATATTATGTCAATGTAAGTAAACAATCCTGTCAGTACGATCATATATATTTATCAGTATGTATATGAACTAACCTTAGCACGTTACATATACAATCCTGTTATAGATTTACCACAACCGGTACATGTCCTGGATCTCGTGCTGCCAAAATTCAAGACATCATGAAGAAGATGGGAGTGGCAGTTAGTTACGACAAGGCAAACATAGCACGTTTAACCGCCATTGACAGGATAAGAGGCACAACTGAAGAAAGCTACAGTAGGATTCATGGATACATGTACATGCTCGAAATGATGAATACATGGACAGTCACACATGTTGAAGTAGATTCTAATCGTCGATTCAAGTACTGTTTTATCAGCTTGGGTGCTTGGCGCAATGGATAGCAGTTTTTAAGAAAGGTAAATTTAAGTTTTGTCACGTTCCACGATGTTGTTGTCAAATTGATATAGTACATTGTAGCATATAAGATTACTACTGCATTTGTACAATGTCACTTTCTAAAGCTGAGTGAAAACTATTGCAGGTCATAACTGTGGATGGTACCCATCTAGGATCAAAGTATAGAGGCACACTTCTAGTTGCAGTGGCACAAGACAGAAACAGACAAATATATCCAGTGGCTTTTGCTATTGTTGACAGCGAGAGAGACAGTTCATGGTCATATTTCTTCCGACACCTACGCTCCGTTGTTGCCAACGATCATGCCCTCGTATTTGTGTCTGACCGTCATGGAAGCATTTACAAAGGTTTAAGAGAGCGCTACATCTTCGCAAAGCATGATTGTTGCACACTTCACCTATTTCAAAACGTTAAGATGAGGTTTAAAAGGAATGACTTATGGATTCTGTACCAAAAGGCAAATCAAGCGTACACCAAACAGGACTTTAATCGTGAATTTGCAAGACTTTGCGCCCAGTCCCCGGAAGTCGGTACCTACCTCAGGGGTGTTGGATTTGAAGCGTGGACAAGGTCGCATATGCCCGTAAACAGATTCAACATTATGACGTCCAACAATGCGGAATCCGTTAATAGTCGCTTAGTGGGCCCGCGTCGAATGTCGTTGATTGGGTTGCTTGATGGTATACTGAATGTCATGAGTCAGTGGTTTTACGATAGGAGATTTAAGGGAGAGCGACATTCTGATCTTCTGACCCCGACAGTTTATCGTGAGCTAGAAGGTAATTATTTGAAATCGTTGACAATGGTTGTGAGTAGGCTAAATCAATATGGGTTTCAAGTGCATGCCAATGAAACTACATTCTTGGTAAATCTGCATGCTCGAACTTCCCACTGCAACGTCTTCCAAGTTGACCAAAATCCTTGTGCGCATGCAATAGCGGCTGCGAAGGATTGTGGTGTGGATCCTGTCACTCTTGTTCATCCCCTCTTTACTGCTGAAAAGTGGAAGGAAGTGTACAAGGAAACTTTATATCTGGTTCCTGCATTTGAGCGTTAGGAAGTTCCTGACACGGTCTTGAATAGAGCATGTTTGCCCCCGGATGTTAGGAGGAAATCAGGAAGACCAAGGAAGAAAAGAATCCCGTCACGTGGAGAATATAGGGGCATGAGGAGAAGGTGTGGAAGTTGTGGCACTCTCATCCATAACTCATGAAACTGTCGTAACCCTTCAGTTGGCCCACGATGCGGTTAATTGTGTTACCTCTTGAATTATCTATTTTGTTAATATGTGTTTCCTTGTGTTACCTCTTGAATTATCTATTTTGTTAATATGTGTATTAAGAGATCCAAACTCTTGAAGGATCTCTTACCACTCATATTACCTTTCGTATAAATGATATCTATTTTTTTTAAATGCGGTTAGTTACTGTAACTCTTTCATGTCATGACTATATTCATATCCTGACAAAGTCAATATTGACTACTTTTGGTTAAATTCACATGACAGAAGTTTCACTCCAATCTGTACCCCTTGACCCCACTTGTTATTCTTCCATATTTATCATGACAGATTCAATATGCTTTCAAATAACCTACCGACCGACATGAGTGGCATCTGAATAACACACAAGAAATACATAAACCGTCCTCGGCCATACATAACATGCTTCCTAAAAGCACTACATTTACGTGACATTATATAGTCACTCATGACATTATATATTCACGACACTAACATGTATTACCACAGTAGTTGTAGTAACGATGTTCAACACAACTAATTTAAACCAACAAAACCATCACCATAAGCATTTAATCTCTGAATATGATAACGTTGTATATAACATTGCGGCGATTCACTATTTCAAATACACATGCATCGTTGATTTCCAATTCATTGTCAATTACAAATTGCCTCTAGCCTGTGCGAAATCTGTAGAGATTCCCACTTTTTGCGACAGACATGGGCCAAGCAGCCATACCACAATTCAGGATGACTTCAGTGATTCTTGCAGCACTCAAGAATTTGATAGCATGTTTGCTCGGGACACCCTGCATATCAGTAAGTGCATTGCAAGTTGATATTATGAAGTAATCCTTATCATACATTTACATGATATTATGAAGTAATCCTACCATACGATAGTCGCCCTGGACATTGGTTTGTTTCATTAAAACAACGAAACTATTATTCTTGTCACATGGAAAAGCTTGGACTCTTTGTATTGTTGATGTTGGATCAGCTGCAACAGCTCCAACATCATCATCAACATCTCCATCATCTTCAAGAATAATTGGGTGGTCACCACTGTTGTACTCTCCAGTACTCCAAGTGCTGTAACTGGTGTCTTCTTCACAGTGGGATTCAGAGCTGATATCAATCACATTGTTCGGCATCCTGTTAACAGCACCACACAGAAGAGGACTTTGATGCAATACGGTAAAGCAAATATCATACCCAGTTCCAAAGATAGACTTTCATTGAACTCAAAATATCACTTTTGCAACTCCATGTGTTTGAATCCAAGGTAAACTTTTCAAAACAATTTAAAAATAACCATGCTAATTGTATAATAATACATGGACTTCCTTTTTCGTGAGTCAAATGGTAATGATTGTGGTGGAACTCTCTCCAAATGGGGTCAATTTGATTTCGGCTACTTAATCCCGACAAACCCTAGAAAACTTACCGAAATTGAGATAGATGAAATGAAGTCAAACCCATTTTGGAACAATATATATGATAGTCTGTTAAACCGGGTTCATAACAAGTTCTTAATATAATTGTTAAACCGGTCAGAAATTGGCCCTAATATGGCATTGTGTGCTCCAAAGAACCGCTCAGAAATTGGGCCTAATGCGGCATTTTGGGCCTGTCATACTAACTATTTTGGCATGTCATCTTTCATATGTCATAAAGAACTATATTATGCGACATTATCATAAAGTACTATATTATATAAAACGGAAATACATAACATGCTTCATAAAGCACTATATTTACGTGACATTATATAGTCACTATATGACATTATATTGTTCCTACATGACATTATATATTCATTACAGTAACATGGATTACAAAATACTTGATAACCTACTAAATACTACGTGACATTACATAGTCACTACACTAAATTACTTAATAAAATACTAAATATTACATAAACACTGATGTGGAGGAGACAAATGAATATGGGCCGTCGTGTTGCGTAAGTTCTTGAACATCTCCGGTCATGACATATATGTTAATGAACGCCACGGTTCTACCAAGGGCTGCAAGGACGGCTGCGTCTCCACGGTTCTGCAAGGCCCTCAAGGTACGAGGGCCGTCATCGGGGGGCACAACTTCAAAGAAGTAGAAAGCGTCCCGTTTACAATTGTTAAAATGAAAAAGTTAGTTAATGAGCCACCAGACATCCGGTACCATTTCAGCCAAAGGACACCAGTTTTGGGTCGTCCCACCTTGGTAGTAGTGGGTCGAATTCCTGGCCATTTCTCCCCCCGACGGGATGATTCTCCCTCCTGTATGGACGATGGTAAACACCATGTGATCGTTAGGCTGATCATCCATGGACATGAAAGAAGAGTAGGGAATTTGGAGTTCTGTAGAAGGTGGAAGATGTTGGGAAGAGTTGTGGATGAGGAAATTTGACTACGGAAGAGGGGGTATATAAAGAGGTTTTTGGGTTGGTGGCAGTTACAGATACATTTATGACGGTGCTCTAATATCTTCTTAATTTCATTACTTGTGTTAATGTCCTGTCACTGTATATCCTATCTAATCAGCGTAAATTGGAGTTGGTGGGCAGTTACTGCAAACTTCATGAGGGTTTGGAGTTTTTTTATTGTCTCTTCTCAAAAAGGAGTTAGTAGAGCCAATACCCTATTACAGTTAGTTGTGTATCCTACATCCCTCTTAGATTCATCTTGTCATGCTACTTCTTAATATGTATATTAATGAATTCAATCAATGTCCATATATTATTTGACACAACTGTCATTCGAATGTCATTTAAGTGTCATGTAACTGCCATTTAACCTACACGCACATAACTGCCATTCAACTACCACATCTATAAATAAGTTGTCATAACATTGTATGTAATCTAAACAAATGTTTTCCAAAACATCCAATTGTACGTAATCTAAGAAAATGCCATCCAAACCACAAAAAGAACCTAATGTTTTATCCAAACATCCAATTTAAACGTTGGGGTTCCTTAGGCTCGACCTCCACACCCCGTCAAACACGCTGTGAGCCATGTCGCTCCTGAAGCCGTCAATAAATTTGTCTGCCACAACGTCAAGATTTTTCCAACCAGCACTGAGCAACTCGATGTGTTTCAGGGTGTATATCCCACAGTCATGACTACGAACACAAAATGCAATAAAGTTACTTAGATGAAGTATATAATAAAATTGGTAAGGGGATTGATATTTTGACTTACCCGCACTTGTTCTGCTTTAGTCCTTGAATTCTTTCAAATTTAATCTCTTTAGTACCCTAATGTTCAAATTTCTTGGCAAGAGGCGGGTACTGTGTCATGAAGTGAGGAAGAAACCTTAAAACCCCATGCAGCCAGGTCTCTACGGCCAAGTTAGTGTTCAAATCCACATTACAATCATATACATTTGCCTGCCATTGCTGCAGATCGATCTCTACAGCCACCCAATGCATGTTATCGATGTTGAAGGGGACATAAATGAAGTCCAGATCATCCCAACTGAACCCATAAGCTTTAGGCCGATCTCCCCTAAAGTATTCAAGTACACGTTCAAGTGTAGGTGGAATAGTGCAGGCATTTTGGACATAGTATCTATATGCATCCGTATAATCAGCAGCCCAAAAAACATCCAATATTGTGGCCTTGCGTTTAACTTCGGACTCCAAAAGTGCCTTACGGATATAACAACAAACTTCATCGATTTGCTTCAAAAAAATATAATTCATCCTGTCAGGGATTGCAACAAATCCCAACAGAAAACTAATTTGACATCATAAGTAAATAACTTACACCATCTTCCAGCCAAGCTTTTGGTTCCAGTATTAGGCCAAACCAGTCCTTGTCCATCTTTTGACCATACGGTCCAACTATTGGCTCAGAGCTGAAAAATAAAGAAGGCGTAATTAAATCCATGAAAGATAGTTGAACATTATTAAATCCGTGAGATACTAAGTTTTCAACATCCATCCATTTCAGCAAAGCAGTCATCTCCTTCACTTGTGAATTCTTGGTTATCTTCTTCACAGTTTTCCTTTTTTTCTCACCTATGTAAGGTGTTAGTTTTTTGGCGGATGGCTTCACGATACGACTAAGAAGAACCCTCTTCGGTTGGAGATGTTGCTTCCGTTTATTTTTGGGTTTCCCCTTGGTGGATAAATCAACCACAACGGCTAACACTGAAAGAGGTTCCTCTATTTCCTCAACCTCTGTTATGGTTAGCTCCTACTAGGTAGCCTCCGGTGCTCCTTCAATGTCGTTAGTAAAATCATGCTCATGCTCCTTTTCACCATCGCCAGCATTTTCATTTAGGTCTTGGACAATGGCCATTACACCATCCGCACCCTCAATAGAATTATCAAAATCCTGCAATCATAATAACCATGTCAAACTACTGACATACATGAGTAACAATCTTATCACCATGCCAGAATTTTCTTGTAAAACATAAAAACTCCCATCAGACAATAGAAATCTTGTCACCTCGTACAAATAATAATGTCATAGTAGTAATGATAATATGATAATTTTCATATGAGCATATTCATACCTCTTTGCCTTCAGCCTCTACCTTCTCCACCTCAGCCTCCTGAACCTCAACCTCTACCTTCTCCACCTCATCCTCCTGAACCTCAACCTCTTTGTCACCACCCTCACCATTACTCTCATTAGCCTGATCAGCATCACCAACTTCATTATCCTCATCAGAAACTTCATCATCATGATCATGACTTACAACCTCAGCGTCTACCTTGTCCTCCTCCATCGGTTTGTCACCACCCTAGCGAAGTTCTTCATTGTCATTACCCTCATCACCATCACCAAATTCATCATCATCATCACCATCATCATCATCATCATTATCATCATCATTATCATCATCATTATCCTCACTCTCAACCTCCTCACTCTCAATAGAAATCTTGTCACCTCGTACAAATAATAATGTCATAGTAGTAATGATAATATGATAATTTTCATATGAGCATATTCATACCTCTTTGCCTTCAGCCTCTACCTTCTCCACCTCAGCCTCCTGAACCTCAACCTCTACCTTCTCCACCTCATCCTCCTGAACCTCAACCTCTTTGTCACCACCCTCACCATTACTCTCATTAGCCTGATCAGCATCACCAACTTCATTATCCTCATCAGAAACTTCATCATCATGATCATGACTTACAACCTCAGCGTCTACCTTGTCCTCCTCCATCGATTTGTCACCACCCTAGCGAAGTTCTTCATTGTCATTACCCTCATCACCATCACCAAATTCATCATCATCATCACCATCATCATCATCATCATTATCCTCACTCTCAACCTCCTCACTCTCAACCTCATCACTCTCAAACTCCTCACCCTCAACCTCCTTATCCTCCACCTCCTTATCCTCCACCTCCTCATCCTCTGTTTCCTGGTCATCCTTATAAACTTCCTCCTTTTCCTCATCAGACTCATCATAGGATTTAAAATTATCCTCATCTGAATAACTCTTTGGTTTCCCCTTACACTTGAGCTTAGGCACCTTCTCCTGCTTTGATACCCTCTTTTCTAGCCTTTCCATCCTGTCAAGCACTCCTTTTTCCATCCTCTTCATCATTCTGAACATCTGACTTATCACCTCTGATGAATGCACAGATGCATTACTCGGACTCGCTCCATATTTTCCTTGCTTCCCATTCCCCTTCCCCTTATTTTTTTAAACCCTTCATTGCTTCCTTCACAATCTTGTCAAAATGCGGGTCATCATCTTCAACAACATAGTAGCAGTCAGACATCTTATCCACCTCATCCTCATCGGGAATAAGAATGGGCTTAACCACATGTGTAGGATTAGCCAAAGACCACTCCAACACTCCATGTTCAGGGGCTTCATCTGAAAACCAACGAAGACCTCGAGGGATTGCAGATTCACTCAACTTTGATGCAAATTGGAGACCAAATGTTGACACATCTTCCCATACCCATATCTACAATAACAAGCGGTTTGAGAATTAGCAAATTAAGATACATTAAATAATTAAATCAGGTCACCATAAAACTATCTGGAATGCAAATAAAACTATATTGGAAAACTAGTATGTTGTGTCAATCAAACAACAAACAACATCCTGCATATTCACCATGATCTTGTCACCCTGTACTCAAATATCCGGTCATAGTATAGCATAAAGTATACTACTATGCTCAAATAAAACACACTCAGTAATTCATATTTGAACCATTAAAAATTTAAATCAGGTCACCATAAAACTATCTGGAATGCAAATAAAACTATGTTGGAAAACTAGTATGTTGTGTCAATCAAACAACAAACAACATCCTACATATTCACCATGATCCTGTCACCATGTACTCAAACATCTTGTCATAGTATAGCATAAAGTATACTACTATGCTGCAAATAAAACACACTCAGTAATTCATATTTGAACCATTAAAAATTTAAATCAGGTCACCATAAAACTATCTAGAATGTAAATAAAACTATGTTGGAAAACTAGTATGTTGTGTCAATCATACAACAAACAACATCCTGCAGATTCAC
This sequence comes from Rheum nobile, assembly GCA_027886185.1. NCBI lineage: Eukaryota > Viridiplantae > Streptophyta > Magnoliopsida > Caryophyllales > Polygonaceae > Rheum > Rheum nobile. Next base: position 23,871 of record WOAB01000015.1, read on the forward strand.
CATGATCCTGTCACCCTGTACTCAAACATCCTGTCATAGTATAGCATAAAGTATACTACTATGCTGCAAATAAAACACACTCGGTAATTCATATTTGAACCATTTAAAATTTAAATCAGGTCACCATAAAACTATCTGGAATGCAAATAAAACTATGTTGGAAAACTAGTATGTTGTGTCAATCAAACAACAAATAACATCTTGCATATTCACCATGATCCTGTCACCCTGTATTCAAACATCCGGTCATAGTATAGCATAAAGTAATTCATATTTGAACCATTAAAACTACCTGAAACACAACTGGCATACCTTGAATGGAATATGGAATTCTTGGTGCGTTGGAGAGTAGCTTTGCCTTCTCTATTGTTTGCATCCTTTTAGCCATGATGTGGTCAAGGACTTGTGAAGCTCTTCATAAGCAACCCTTCCCCATGGATAATCCCAAAAGTTATCCATATTCTCTAGTAGCCTAACATGCAGCGGCTTCACTAGCCTCTTCTTATCCCCTCCCAGCAACAGACCCTCAACTATCAACAACAGTGCCAACTTGAGTTTGTAGTTGTCCAACTCACGATGTTCTTTGAATCTGTTGTAAACATCTTGTATTGTCGTCTTAAGACCACCAGGACTACCAAAAAATCCCTCCATTACTAGCCCGTCAGCTTTAGTATCCACAAATGGAAGTTCACCACAATTCAGTCGAGTTATGAGAGAGAACTCCTTGATCGAAAACCTCAACTCTTTCCCTGCCACCTCATACCAAGACTCCCACTTCTTTTTTGTTTCAAGTTGCTTAAATAGAACTGCATGCAATGTCTGTGAAGAAAATGATACCTGCTGAAACATTTTCAAAACTTTTCCAAACGGGCCATCCAAAACCCGTTGCCAATCCGCATATGTCAACTTGTTTTCAATCTCACGAACAAAGTGCACCCTACAGTTGATGTTAATTCTTCCGTAGAAAGGTTCACCTCTGAAATAACTATACCTAATCTGCAAACCAAATGAAAATAACCATAAACAAACGAAATCGAACCATTTGAGAAGCCTCAGACGACAGATGAAACAAAAAACGCTAAACAAACACTCCCGATACAAATTAAACCATTTCATACGAGTGACAGGACAATTGAAAAAATACCCTAAACAAATTGAAACCATTTTAGAAGGTTGACAGGACAATTGAAAAATACCATAAGCCCTAAACAGAAAATGTAGACAACTTACATCCCCTTTAAAGATTACGGGTTTTTTCGCCTTTACTATTTTTGCTTTTGTCCTCGATCTGCCCTTCTCGGATTTTTTTGCTATGGTACTGTCACAAGTTTTTCCCCCTTTCACCAGCACTTCGTCTCTCTGCTTCTTCTTCTTTCGAACTTGCCTGTCATCTTATTTTCTCTTCCTTTTCTCTCCACTCTTCTTTGGGCTCGATTCTTTACCGTCTCTAAGCACTGCCATTTTCTAGGGTTTATTTGTAACGCGCTTCAGAGGTTAAGGAAAAGTTCGGGGAGGGGCGAGTAAGTAAAAATGGAGTTGCAGAGTCGCGTTAATGGAGAAAGATGGAGGGAGTAAGTAAGAAAATGTGGAGATGGACTTGGTAAGAAAAAATGGACTTCAAGAGTAAGCAAAAATCGAGTCTAGCGTTAATAGGGAAAGATGGAGGAGTTGAAGAGTCGTCCTCTGGGGAAGAAGAAAATGTCTGATAACAATGATGGATGTTTGCAGAGTCGCCATCTGGGGAAGAAGAAAATATCTTCTTTTGGAGGGAATTTTGGAAGGTAAACAGGGAGGGCCTTTTGCGATCATTCGAACTTCGAAGAAAGGTAAACAAGGTTATGTCTTACCCTTTTTATTCCAAATTAAATATTATTAAAAAGGTCAACAGAATGGTAAACACAAACAAATAATATTAAAAAATTATTTCTTACCCCAAAACAACAAAAACAAAAGGATAATTTCGACAATAGGATTATACAATGTGACAAAAAACATATGTACGCAAAATATAAAGAAACTTCATTGACAGGAATTATGAACAACACTGACAGGAAGTATGCATCTACAACGAAGTAGCAAAGAAGAAATGCACCAATCAATTTTGCTGGATTTCCAAAATAATTTCAACACAAGTTATTGTCAACAAGACAAGCCAATTCTAGCAAAAACCACCCAAGAAGGAATCATACAACACTATCCCAACTACAGTGAAGCTTACATGAAAGTGAATAAGATATCCTCCACTAGTCAAACCACTTCATATCAAAAATACTAACGGCTATCCTTTTTCTGTACTGATCCACAAAATTGTCACCCACGTTCATGATGTTTTGACGTCCAGAACTTAGCATTTTTATGTACTTGATCGTGAAGACGCCACAATCGTCCCTGCACACAAGTAAAAAATGTAGTTGGTTTCCTGATATTATAACAAATTTCACACCAAAAAATGAACAATTGATGTAAACAACTCACCCTCTCTTGTTTCTATCCAATGTAGGAACACGAGTCACATTTAGGGGATTTTTCCCCCTATCTTCATAAATTGTTGCCAAGGGCTCATATTGTGCTATCATGACAGGAAGAATATATGTCAACCCTGCAAGGAACCTATGGACTTCCGACAATTTGAACAAATTGACGTCGGGATCGTATACAGTGACACACCATTTACTTAGTTGTATCTCACGAGCTACCCAATGTTTCTCCTTGAAATTGAAAGGGAGGTATATACGATCCACGTCCTTCCAATCCTTCCCATAAAGTGCAGGCAGTTCCCCACGTAGGTATCTCATCTTAGATCGATCGGCAACATAACTTTGCTTATCTGAAAACCATCTATTCATTTTCTTGTCCAACTTATGCTGAACAAAGGTGTCCAATATTGCCACTGGTTCGTCACGCACACGACATCAAAGATAATACATACATTCGTCCAAGTGCTACAAACCAAAAATATAATATGTCATACCAGAAATTTAAGACTTGCTACACGCCACGATAATTTATATAAATAATGAAAGAGGCTTACCTGAGAACTCAGCCACCCCGTTGGTTGCAACAATTTCTCAAAAAACTTCTTCTGTAGATGTTCTCCAGTTGGAGAAACAATTTTCTCACTACATCATAAGATGGTTTAATTAACATCTCAAACACGCATTCATATCATCAAGACAGGAGGGACAACTTCCTAACCTTTCCTTCGAGTCTAACCAACGGCACAATCTAGTCGTGTCGGAAAGACCTTTGGATGTTGAAACCTTGCATCGTTTGGGATTATCGACTTCTCTGGACAGTCCTCTCTTCCTGACAAGATGGTCTCTCAGTTCACCAGTTGTATTAATTAATTTTTTGAGCTGGTTTTTCTTGTTGAGACTCCAATTGATTCTTTGGTAGAGTCTCCTTCCACCTCAACTTCTTTTGTTGCTACCGCTAGCGTATGCAAATAAGTTTTTTCATAAATAAGATGTTGGTGGTCTTTCCTATGCTGGATTTGTAAAGTTGGATTTGTAAAGCCCTTTCCTATGCTGGTAGATTACAGATTATTAAGTCTGTCATTGGAGGGATGCTCAGTTTCTGGTCTCAAGCATTGTTATTTCCTGATGAAGTTGTGAATAGGCTGAATGCTGTGTGTAGAGCATTCCTATGGTCAGGCAAGTGTGAGGGCAGAAGGAATCTTGTAGCTTGGAGCAAAGTGTGCAAACCTTTTGAAGAAGGAGGTGTGGGAATTAAAGAAGTGTTGGCCTGGAATAAAACATTGCTCTTTAAATTGATCTTTGAGATCCAAGAAGGGAAATGTAATCTCTGGACTACCTGGGTAAGGGAGGTTCTCCTTAAAGGTAGTGATATGTGGCAAAGGGAGGAGAAGCAAGGAGATTCATGGATTTGGAGAGTCATTCTTAGACTTAAAGAGATGACAAAATTGTCTTGGCTGAGGCCTCATATTCCTCCTCTTAGCTTTGAGGAAGATCATATGGATATGTCCAGAATAAGGAAGAGATGTGGAAGGATGAATTGTAAGGAAGTTTATGATATGTTCATATCTTGTGGTGCAGTAGAGGGCAAATGGAAGTTGCTTTGGAAAGGTATTCAGCCGAGAAGATGGGCTGTCATTGTATGGCTTGCTATACTTGGTAGACTCCCAACGAGAGATAGGTTGTATAGATGGGGCTTGATTGATTCTCCCACCTGTGTGCTGTGTAATGATGCTCCAGAAAGTGTGGATCACTTATGGTGGCAATGCAAGTTCTCAAAGGAGGTGATGAGTAGAGTCATGCAGTGGCAGAAGATCATCAGGTGGAGGCACTCAGTGACAGAATGGCTGGATTGGCTTTCCAGAGGTAGGAACCATAAGTCTCTAAGACTGCAGGGTGTGATCTTGGCGACCATTGCAGTAGTATATACCACTTGGAAGCATATAAATGAGGTGATTTTTAAGCATACGAGGATTGATGTAAATGGGTGTGTAGAGGAGATCATTACAAATTGTAAGCTTAGGCTTAAGATCAAGTGTAAAGGGGTGAGTAGAAGGGAAAGGGATCTTAATAGGCTTCTCATGTTATAGTTTGTGATGTTTTTGTGGTGTGATAGGGGTGGTGAGGTTCTCGTTTTTGCTTGAGAAGTTCGGTTGAACTTGCTCTTTGGGTGTAATTCTCCCTTTTTGTTAATATACTTATCATTAACAAAAAAAAAAGATGTTGGTGGTCTGAGGGACCATCCTGTCAGGAAGATTTATTGATGCATACCTCAACTCCTTTTGTCCTCCTTTTTTTTATTTCCCCCCTTATTCTAAACTGCACCATCTTCATCACCCTTCTTCTTTTCTGAATGAGTCTTCCTTACAAACATTTTTCCTTCTTTCTTATCTTTTTCTTCTTTTGTCATTGTTTCTCCATATTTCCCTTCATCATGTACTGCACCCTCAACATCATCACTCTGAACTACACCATCTTCATCATCCTTCTTCTTTTTTGAACGAGTCTTCCTTGCAATTATGTTTCCTTCTTTCTTATCTTTTTCTTCTTTTGTCATCGTTTCTCCATATTTCCCCTCATCTTCTACTGCACCCTCAACATCATCTCTCTGAACTGCACCATCTTCATCATCCTTTTGCTTTCGATAAACAACCATATATCCTAAATTGCCATTGTCGACTTTAATGGCACCTTCATCATCGTCATACTGTAGGGGATTTGAATCAGACCCCCCATTCTATCTATTTCGACATCCTCATCACGACCATATACAACATTCTGCTTCAATATATAACAAATTAGATTTAACTCACAAGAATAATAAGTAAGTTCATCATTCTATAATGTTTGTCAAAAACAGAGCTTCATGCATCCATCCAACTTATAAATATTGACTTTATATTAACTAACTATGACATTCCTGTTACAATGTTTGTCAAAAAACAAGCTTTAACTTACAATAAATATAAGTAACTGTCAATCTCAAGTTTAAAATAGTGACATTTTAAGTTTTTAATATGACATTACTATTCTACATTCCGACAAGAAAAAATGCTTAAGCTTCCACAAAATAAAAATCTAAGTTCCCAAACAAAACTTAATAACAATTGTTGAGAGTTATCTTACCTCCCCTTCCTCTTGTTCAATGTCCTCTTCTTTATGATTTGTTGAACGTGAGTTGTTGAATGCCCTCTTCTTGATCATCTGTTCCATTATGCCCAAGGTTTTATTCATAGCACTAAATCCCGCGTCCACTTGGTTTTCCAAATTAATCATACGCTTATGAAGCTCTTTCATAGCGCACATCATCTGTCTTGCATCCAGGCATGAGGACTTCGAAGCAGGGGCAGGGTCTGAATCACTCTTTCCTTTTCTTCTACCATTGATAGACCTCTTATTACTTAGCTCGAATTTCTCAACTGCCTTGTCAAAGTAAGTGTCCTTCACTTCCCCATCAAATTTGCATTCTTTTAAGACCTCCACCTCAACTTCTTCCTCTATTAACACCACATTTGGATTAAAATGGGATGTGGCCTTCCCCAATAAAGACTCCACAGCCGTCGCACCAGGTTGTGAATCTGATTACCATCGTAGACCGCATGGGTACGCCTCCTTATCCACCAAATGTGCAAACGCTGAAGCAATTGGTTTAACAACTTCAAATATCCAAACCTGAACCGTAGTTTTTCTTGTCAGTATGATACTTGTTTCTAATAAGAAACCATCAATATATTATAACTACAATACCAACTTCAAAACAATATACATTACATCCTGTCATGTTACCTGAAAGGCCATTGGCAACCCCTTGAGTTTGTAACCCAACCTTGCACTTCAGTGTCTGCTTGTTTCAACCGTTTCCAATCTATTCTTCACCATTGAACTCAATCCCTGGTAAGTTTCAATGTAGCTAACCCTGCCGCACGGGAATTTCGTGAATCGATCGATATCAGTCAATAATTTGACATGACCCGTACTTATGCGAACCTTTTTCTCAACCCCAAAAATGACGCCCTCTAATATAATCAATAATGCCATCTTATATTTCAAAGGGCTATCAGGCTGTGTACGCATAAATAATGACTCTAGCTCACCCAACGTCAAATTCTGTACATCAAATAACTCTTTCACGGCATTTTTATCCGGGTTTAGCTCATTATCATTTATTCTGCGACAGCATAACCCCGTCACAAGTGCAAATTCCTTCATTGAAAAATGCAGCAGCTGTCCTTGCAGGTCATACCACGTCTCCCATAACTTCCTCGTTTCTACTTGACGGAATAAAACGTAATGTACAAGCTGGCATGAAAAGGTTTGTCGACGAACCATCTTCAGCAATTCACGCCGACGGTTTTGATTGACTCTGCCGATGAATTTCTTTCCTTCAAATCTCAATAAATGACCCTAAAAAATACAAATTATATGAGGTCAATAAATACAAAAGGAACATATACTTAAAAACTACATGACAAGATGTGAAATATGGAAAACTACACACAATGAGCTAACCAACATTTACCTTTTTACCCATTTCAATTTCCTCCGTAATGTACAAGCTGTCATGAAAAGGTACTACACCACTTCAGCTGCACTAGTGGAGATAGACAAACAACAAAACATATCAACATTTAAGTTTTTTCTAAGCACCAAACTGAACATACTCAGATGTAGAGATCACACGAGAAGACAAGGAAGTTGCGAGAGTAAGAGAGCTATAATGTCAGTCAAATAAAAACATTAACTTTCAAAACACAATAATGTTTCACAAAACTGACATTCTAATTGATCATTTCAATAATAAAACTATACGATGTGACAAATATTTCATCAATGCTGACATTAAATGTTCAAACAATGGTAATTCCTGCAATTGTGACAAAAACAAAACTAATCTGACATTCTCATTTTACAAACACGGATTTCACAGGTTTATATAATTCGTTGCATTCAACTTCACTTCATTCTAGCTCAAACGAACAACAGTGAATCTACCCTAAAATCCAAATGAACAGCAACGGAGCAACCCTAAAATGGCGTTGAATGGCTGGAACACTACCAAATTGGACATACCTCCATATCTCGAACAAGATAGACAAAAGAGGAAGATGAATCAGAATCGCGACCGAATCGGGACGTCGGTCGAAGACCTGCACTTTGTCCTGTGTGTTCGGTGGAAGACCTACAATTTTGGGCCTTAACCATAGGAGCTCAAGCGTCGATGAAGGGATCCGTTTGTGGAAAACCTGCAATTTCGCGCCGAAGAAGGGTTTAAGCTAGCTCGAACGGCGAAGAAGGGTTTCAAGCAAAAAACAAAGCTGGAGATTATGGAGTTTGAATCGATATCATACCTGGAAGAGAAACCTTCCCGCCGGCAATGGTGAAATCCGTCGGACAAAACAAAGCTGCATTCCGCCGGAAAATATGGAGACACCTCGAGCCGGGAGAGAGACCTCGGTTGGCGATGTAGTTGGGTTTCTGTAGCAACTTTCACATTTCAATTTGGAATTGAAATTGAATTAATTTAATTTTTTCTTCATAAAATTAGTGCCATGTCATATTTTATTTTCCAAAACAAAACAAAAATTCATTTTTGAATTTACCTTTTTATTTGGGGGTATTTTTGCAAAAACAGAACGAAATGTTTTTGGATGGGGTATATTTGCAAAAAACAAAAAAAAGGTAGGGCAAAAGTGCAAATGCATTAGTAAGGTAGGGTAGTGGTTGTTATTTCTCTTATTGAATATGTATTTCAATATATATAATGTATTAGAAATTAAGACATCGGATCATATGTGATCAGTGTAACTTACGGACCACATCTAGGCCGTAAGTTCCACTTGATCGTGCGATGGAGAGGCTTCTGAAATTTTTCTACAGGAATCAAGCGGAGGGACACATTGGTCATTTCACTCTTATTCATTCCTCCTTGTGGTTGAGCTCTCTTCCAATGGCGATTTTTGCGACGTCTCTTTCCCGCAAATCACCATTGTTGTGGTGCTTGATTCCTGGTTGTAGTACGTTGCTCTTCGTCTAAAAACCTTTTAATTAGTGTTTGCTTTGCATTTTACTCGTCGATTATGTCGAACGGATTGGATTCGAGTAAGTTGATTCACGTTTTTGACCTAGTTTTGGTTGTTCTTCAATTTCCGATTCAACCTTGCATTTAATCCTTCTTCCTTCTTCTTAGTCTTATTTTTTTGTATTTGTGAGTGATTTCCGCTTCGATTTCTTCCATTATAAACCGCCGATGTTTGAATGTGTTGAAAAATCTAGGTTTTCTTGTTCGTTTGACTGCGTTATTTTGTTGTGATTGATCTATGCAGTGCTATTGTTTTGATCCTCTTCTTTTGTTGTTGGTTCAATGTGTTAGTGTTAATTTTTCATGTCTTGTGTTGTTGTGTCATCAAATTTTGTTGTTTTTAGATTCACAAGAAACATTCAGGATCATTGTTTTCATCCCATGAACCTAATGCTCATTACTGATGAACCTGCATTCAACTTCATATACACCTATTACGATCATTATTAGTGTCTTGTTTGGTTGTGCTACTTGATTTCCATTGTTGATAAATTCACGCAATGAATTCATCATTATTATTAGAATTCTCAACGCATGAACCTAATGTTGATTAGTTATGAACCTGCATATTTACCACATTATGAAGCTAGTGCTCATTACTCACGAACCTGCATTCAACTTGTTATGCACCTATTACGATCATTTTTATTCTCTTGTTTGGTTGTGCTACTTGATTTTCGTTGTTCTTAGATTCACACAATCAATTCATCATCAGTGTTCTCAACTCATGAACCTAGTGTTGAATAGCTATGAACCATCATTTAACACAAAATGAACCTAATATTAACATGTTGTCTCTCTGTTTCCAGTTTCTACATCAGTCCTTATTGAACCTGGCTGTGAAACCTCTTATGGATCTAGCTGCCCTAGTCTTGAAGAAAATACATTAGATGAGGGTGATTCACAAACGCACTACGACTCGATATATTACGTTCATGTTTGCGCTGCCTCCATCAAACTAGTTGTAGGAATGAATTTCTTACGGTAGAGGAAGGTGATAGGTGTCATTTCATGCACCTTTACTAGCAATTATTAGCATTATTTAGGGGAGTTTATGACTAGATTTGAGGTTAAGTCTGTAATCCAGAAGATGTGGAGAGAATTGAAGATATCCAGGGATTTACAGCTTAATGAAGGATGGAGAAGATGAAGATGGATGAGGATCCGCTTGAAGACTAATTGGAGAAGGCTACCAACACTTGGTAGTATGGAAGAGCGGAAGAGAATAAGTGAAGAGCTGAAGAAAGGAGAGGGCGGGTGTCACCGCCCCGCGCCAGACTCCACCGCGACCCGGCGGTGGGTCTCAGAGAAGGAAGTTGGTCGCGCCAGAAGACAGCCGCCGCCCTGCGGTGGAATTCAATGCCCCGCGGTGGAAGTCACCGCCCCGCGGTGGGCACGTAACGCCTCGCGGCTAGCGAAGACATTATTTCCTTATTTTGCATTTTCGGATTTCCCATTTTTATTTTATTCTATTTCCTTTACTATTTTCGTTAGGTTTAGCTTATTTGAGTTATTTCCCCTAAGCCTATAAAAGACCTCTTTCCAGGTCTTGAGGAGGAGACACTTTTTATTATCATCGTAGTTTTCTTTTCTCAATTAGGGTTTCATTTTGCATCTCAATGGAGCACTAATTTCCCCTTGTTCTACTAGACGTTTGAAGCAATACAGTTGATTTGTTTGTGAGATTTCTATTCCTTGTTCTTATTCTTATATGTGTTGGTTTAATTCTCTTGATATTATTGAGTATTGATTTATCGTTATTCTTCTTAGCGTGATCAACTAGGTTGAGTAATATTTATCAAATTGCTAGGATTTGCATATAGTGGAATACGAGTGCATATCTAGTAGCAAACACAATTGTTGCATATAGTGGAATACGAGTGTGCAATTGTGAGAGAGAATTATTTGCATGTATCTTATACCCTTGTATGAATGCTATTGCTTTATTAGTGGTAAGGTTTTCTTCCATTGATATTGTAGTAAGTACTATCAACAACTGTCTGAATTGGTAGTTATTTACGATCAGGGTAGGAACAACCATAAGAATAGTTAAAGAACTTGGATTTAGTAGATTTCAGTGATCAAATTACATCTCTGTATTGTGGATCTCGTTCTAGTGGAACTACTTTCCCCAAATCATATTCTCAATCAACTAAAGTTGTTTACTTTACTCTGTTTGATAACCAAAACCCCCCTTCCTTGTTACTTGTTGATTATAATTGCATACTTCATCAGATCTCCCCGGTGGGTTTGACCCTTACTTGCTTGCTATACATCTGTTTAGTAGGTTTGTTAGGACTTTTACTTTGATTAGGCCATTCAACGATATTTGCATTGCATATTTCGGCCACGTTAAATTGGCGCCGTTGTCGGGGAAGTTTTCTGTTTTGTTGTGTGTTTTTGTGATTGACATTGGTGGAGACCTATCTTATGGTCGACACTCGTTCTACTGACTCTCCTCTTGCTATTTTTGATCCAAAAATCGACAGATCATTCCGTGCGAACCTACGCGATCAAGGAGAAAAAGAAGCAGAGGTTGAAACAGTTGAGACAGTTGAGATGACTGAGCCAGTTGACATTCCTCCTGCTGCAATGGCCGAAACTCTGAGAGAGATGACTGAACCAAACATTGGGGCACAACCCCCCTTGGCTGTCGTCATTCCTGCACTTGACGAAGGGGTGAACTTTGAGCTGAAATCTGGAGTTGTTGCTTATCTCCCGAAATTCCATGGTTTGAGTGGAGAGGACCCAATATCTCATCTGGGTAAATTCCACAATGTCTGCATGACTATGAAGCCAAGGAATGTGATGGAGGATCAAATCAAGATGAGAGCCTTTGGTTTTTCTTTGCTAGACTCTGCTAGCGACTGGTATTATCACTTGCCGCCAAGGACCATAAATACCTGGACTAAACTGCACAAGGCGTTTCTTGACAAGTACTTCCCAACAAAGAAGGCGAATGCTTTGAAAAAGGCAATTGCTAACATTGAGCAGGGTGCTGATGAGACGCTATATGACTATCTTGAGCGGTACAAGAGGCTTTACTCTAGCTGCCCGTTCCACGGATACGCCAAGCAGGATCTTGTTCTCTACTTACACAATGGCCTGCTCGATCAAGAGAGAAGGATGGTTGACGCTGCATGCAGTGGGAGCATTCTTAATCTGACACCGGACGCAGCCATGAAAAGATTTCAGGAGATGAGTGAGAGTACCAGGAGCTTTGGTAAGACATACCAGAGAAAAGTAGTCAATGTTGTGACTCCTGCAGGACCTAGCCCTGTGTTGAATGAGTTAGCTAAGTTGAAGGAGATGGTGAAGAGAATGGCAAACCAAAACACTCCTCAACAAGTCAAAGCATGTGGGATTTGTTGTGATCAATTCCACCCTACTGATGCTTGTCCTCAGCTACAGGAAGAAGGTATTGCTGAAGTAAATGTTGTAGGAGGTTACAGACCCCCTAGACCGCGTTTTGATGGACAACCCAACTACAATCCGAGAGGGCAAGACCACCCGGGTTTCAGATGGAGCGACCCACAAGGTGGTCAACAGCCATTACAACAGCAGTACCAGCAGAGAGCCCCATACCAACAGAGGCCCCAAGGCCAATATACTTCTGCTACTACTGAAGAGATGCTCAAGACCTTGACCCAGCACTTCGCCACTCATGTTCAGACTACTGAATCAAGCATAAAGAATATGGAGAGGCAGATTGGCCAACTGGCTGATGTTGTCACCAAGATTGACCAGAGGATATCAAATTCCTTGCCATCTCAGACTACAGTGAATCTGAGGGAAAATGTGAGTACCATTACCCTCCGAAGCGGAAAGAAACTGGTCGTTCCTCCTACTGCTGAAAAGGAGAACGAATATGAGATGGAGAAAATCGCCGACCGCCCCGCGTCACCTCTCACCGCGACCCAGCGGTACGTTGGATCTGAGGCCAGTAAAGAAGCATGCATGTCACCGCCCCGCGGCGACACTGACCACGACCCGGCGGTGAGCCTCAGTAATCCCTCCTCACACCCACCGCCCCACGGCGATGACCACCGCCCCGCGGTGAGACCACCGCGACCCGGCATCCAAAATCCCAACTCCACAGATGAGGTTTGTGTTGATACTTATGTTCGTCCGGTCTTTCCCCCTCTTGGTTCCGAGAAACCACCAACACCTTTTCCCGAGGCGCTAAAGGCTAGAAGGGTCGCCGACGACAATGATCTTTTCGAGACATTCCGAAACTGTGAAGTGAACATCCCTCTTCTTAAGCTTATTAAGTCTATCCCTCGATATGCTATGTTTTTGAAGGAGTTGTGCACCGTTAAGAGGACACAAAAGCTGAAGGTCCAGAAGAAGGTTTCGGTTGGTGAGCATGCCTCTGCAGTATTTCAAAGGCGTTTGCCTGAGAAGTGCAAGGATCCAACTATGTTTACTATTCCTATTGCTATAGGTGAGCATCGATTTGAGAAGGCCTTGTTAGACTTGGGTACCTCTATTAATGTTGTGCCTTACTCATTGATTGAAGCTTTAGGAGTAGGACCTTTGCATGATACTAATATTGTGATTCAACTTGCTGATGGTTCTTGTGTGCCCCCTAAGGGTATTGTGGAGGATATTCTTGTTAAGATAGGTCCCTTAATTTTCCCTGCTGATTTCTTCGTTATGGATATGGACTATGATGAGCAGGTTGCTCCTGTTATGTTAGGTCGACCTTTTATGAAAACATCCATGACGAAGATTGATGTGGATAGTGGTACTTTGACTATGGAGTTCGATGGAGTAATTTTTGAGCATAATATTCATAAGGTCAACTCCATTGAATTGCCCTCCCTTTGCTACATTAGTGATATTGATAATCCTATTCAGGAAAATGTTAAAACTAGTGTAGTGGAGACTATAGTTGAATACTCTGCTATTGATGAACCTATTGATTTTCATGAGCGTGATGTCTTACTTGATGACATAGGAGAGTCCATTCCCTCTATTTTGGGCACTTTCCCCCCTGCACTAACCATACAAGGCAGTAAGCCTTCATCTAGTGTCGTGCAGCATGATCAGGTCAAGCCCTATCGGCCCCCACATCGCTCTAAGTATGAGGGAGATGCTCTAAAGGAAGCAATTATGGAGTCATTGGCCAAGAGGGAGCATGGTCTAAGGTTCAAGCCTTTCCATGGAAGGTTCCAACAGGAGGAGACAAGTAGAAGGATTCCGAGGATTCGATTCCGAGGGGATCCTGTTCTAGGTGATAATTAATTCGAAGTACGTCGAGCCAACGACGTTAACTAAGGCGTTGTCCGGGAGGCAACCCGAGGTAATTTTACCATGATTTTTCTTTCTCTTCGATTAATTTCGTAGTTTCTTTGGCTTTGTTTCGTTCGCCTGTCACTAACATTTCAGGTACGAAAGTAAATGGAGAGGAGACGGTTTTCCCAGTTTGTTCACCATGTCCCGGTGACAATTCCGCCGCCCCGTGGTAGAGTCCACCGCCCCGCGGCAAATTTCTGGTCTACTTTCTCAATCCCGAAAAAAAAAAATTTGGTAAATAAGGATTTGACAGATTGGGCTCCTTTTGGCCCATTTTCCTCTTTGGGCCATGTACATAACCGGCCCCATCACCCTTTTTCCTATTCCCTTTCCCTAACCTAGCCTCCACTCTCACAAACACTCCATACCCAACCCCCTCTCAAGCTCTCCCAAGCCAATTCACCATTTTCCTACCAAACCCTCATGTTCTAAGTCCGAATTTAGCCTCCAATTTCGATAACCTTGAGTTTATTTGCCCCAATTTGGAGTCTAGCCTCACAAAAGAGCCAAACACAAAATCCCAATGCCTCGCGTCGCCCACCACCGCATCGCCAGCCACCGCCCAGCGGCGACCCCCACCGCGACCCAGCGTCAAGTCCCAATTATCTCACCGTGACCCTGCGACACATCCACCGCCCCGCGGCGAGATCACCAGGTAGTGTTTTTCGCTCATTTTGTAAGTCCTCTTTGATCGCCTTTTGTTTTGAGCATCCCAATTCATTACTTATGGCACCTAGAGGTAGGAAGCAGGACGCTACGAGGGAGGAGAATGAGGTGTATAACATTGTGAAGGAGAGGAAGGTGTTGGCTACTAAGTTCTTTGACAAGCCGACATTGCTTGAGTTTGGTATGTTGGAGTGTGTATCTCTTTGTTTAGCAGAGTGTGGCTTGGGGACTTTCCTGAATAAGTCCGTTGATGCTTACCCGGAGCTGTGCTACCAGTTCATTGCCTCTTGTAAGAGGTATTCTGATGGTTCCACCGACAAGAGGTTGACGAAGATCACGTTCAAGTATAACGGTCGTGAGTATGCTTTGTCTGCTGGTGAGATTCGTGATGCCCTGGGCATTACAAAGGAGCCATCCGATGGGTGGTCTGGTGGTCTGGCTGAGAAGGATATGATGGAGTTTTGGGAGGCGGCCACGAATAGGAAGTTCAAGAAGGGTCAGGAGGTGAATTCGAGGTTGGTGAACCCTTGCTTAAGGTTGATCCATAAGGTGTTGATGAGAGATTTCTTTGGCCATGCTGATGATGGTAAGGTCCCTCTGAAGGATTTCCGTTGGTTTTTGAGCATCTTGTCTTGTGTCACGTACACCCCGTGTTGGGCTAGTCTTTTTTATGAGTTCCTTGAAGAGGATTCGAGATGGTGAGCCACGTGATATTTGTGGGGGTGGTCTGATCACCCTTCTTTGTGCTGAGATTATTGCTACTGATCGTCTTCCTCGACCTGTTGCTCATGCGGTGTATGACAAGGCGCACATGAGAGTGTGCTTGATGCTGAAGCCATTGGGCAAGGGTGGTGATTTAGTTTGGTCTTCATATGATGGTCATTTTCTGCATCTTCCTCGGGTTTTTACTTACTCCTCTTCATTTGAGGGATGGTGGATTCCCAGTGATGGAGGAAATAAGGCTGCTGCTACCCCTGTTGTTGCTCCTTCTGGTCCGTTTGGAGAGGGCCCTAGTGCTGGTGCTGCTGCTGCTGATTCTGTGGGTCAGGATACTCCTTTGCCTACCCAGTTTGATGCGCCTTCGACTTCTTATGGTCATGCAACACCTTGGCAGGAGTTGTACACAAGGTTTGATGCATTCTCGGTACAACAGACTCATTGGAACACCCGAGTAGAGACCGGTCTGCAGACTTGGCAGACCCAATTCCGTGCGGATGTAGATGAGCGTCTGGACGCTATGGACGCTCATATGAGGGACTACTTTGGGAGGTTCCCACCACCACCACCACCACCATCTGGTCCACAGTGAGTTTATTTCTCCTTCCCCTATTTCATTTGTTGTTCTCTTTTCTACATTGAGGACAATGTTCGGTTTAAGTATAGGGGAGGGATTTAGACTGTGCTATCAAAAAAGCCAAAAAGATGTGAAAAAGGCAATCAAAATCCTGGGATGACCTGAAAACCCGAAAGGGCGGTTCAGGTAAGAAGCAGGTAGTCCGACTGGTATAGACCGGTGCAAAAATGGACTGGAGTGATGCGGGTATATGTGAGATATCTAGCAAAATGAAATGAGTGGCTAGGTGAAAACCCGAGAGGGCGCCTGGGCAAAATGAGCGTAAAGAAAAAAGAGTGATTTTAGGATCATTCTGGAGGTTGGCGTCATAAGAAGAGGTGTTATAAGGAGTTCGGGTAGGCCACTCTGGAGCGATAAGGAGCTAGATTAAAGTAGGATTAGAATAATCTTTGCATCACTTGTTTTGGTTGTCTGGAGCTGATTGTTGAGATGTTGTAGTTGCTGGTGTCATATTTTCTGTACTTCCTGAGACCCTGGTGTTTGATTGAGAGAGTAGGTTTATCATTAGCTTACTCGGGATGAGTAAAGGTCTAAGTATGGGGGAATTTGATAGGTGTCATTTCATGCACCTTTACTAGCAATTATTAGCATTATTTAGAGGAGTTTATGACTAGATTTGAGGTTAAGTCTGTAATCCAGAAGATGTGGAGAGAATTGAAGATATCCAGGGATTTACAGCTTAATGTAGGATGGAGAAGATGAAGATGGATGAGGATCCGCTTGAAGACTAATTGGAGAAGGCTACCAACACTTGGTAGTATGGAAGAGCGGAAGAGCGGAAGAGAAGAAGTGAAGAGCTGAAGAAAGGAGAGGGCGGGTGTCACTGCCCCGCGCCAGACTCCACCGCGACCTGGCGGTGGGTCTCAGAGAAGGAAGTTGGTCAAGCCAGAAGACAGTCGCCGCCCCGCGGTGGAATTCAACGCCCCGTGGTGGAAGTCACCGCCCCGCGGCGGGCACGTAACGCCTCGCGGCCAGCGAAGATATTATTTCCTTATTTTGCATTTTCGGATTTCCCATTTTTATTTTATTTTATTTCCTTTACTATTTTCGTTAGGTTTAGCTTATTTGAGTTATTTCCCCTAAGCCTATAAAAGACCTCTTTCCAGGTCTTGAGGAGGAGACACTTTTTATTATCATCGTAGTTTTCTTTTCTCAATTAGGGTTTCATTTTGCATCTAATGGAGCACTAATTTCCCCTTGTTCTACTAGACGTTTGAAGCAATACAGTTGATTTGTTTGTGAGATTTCTATTCCTTGTTCTTATTCTTATATGTGTTGGTTTAATTCTCTTGATATTATTGAGTATTGATTTATCGTTATTCTTCTTAGCGTGATCAACTAGGTTGAGTAATATTTTATCAAATTGCTAGGATTTGCATATAGTGGAATACGAGTGCATATCTAGTAGCAAACACAATTGTTACATATAGTGGAATACGAGTGTGCAATTGTGAGAGAGAATTATTTGCATGTTGAATAGTAAGGTTTTCTTCTATTTGCATGTATCCTATACCCTTGTATGAATGCTATTGCTTTATTAGTGGTAAGGTTTTCTCCATTGATATTGTAGTAAGTACTATCAACAACTTTCTGAATTGGTAGTTATTTACGATCAGGGTAGGAACAACCATAAGAATAGTTAAAGAATTTGGATTTAATAGATTTCAGTGATCAAATTACATCTTTGTATTGTGGATCTCGTTCTAGTGGAACTACTTTCCCAAATCATATTCTCAATCAACTAAAGCTGTTTACTTTACTCTGTTTGATAACCAAAACCCCCCTTCCTTGTTACTTGTTGATTATAATTGCATACTTCATCAGATCTTCCCTGTGGGTTCGACCCTTACTTGCTTGCTATACATCTTTTAGTAGGTTTGTTAGGACTTTTACTTTG
>WOAB01000016.1:0-37069 GCA_027886185.1 Rheum nobile
CGATAGGTATGGTGTGTGATGCCGGCTTACAATTGCCTAAGGAGGGTTCGTGCTTAAAAGCTAATGATGCACGTAGTAGGCTCAAAATGAATCCCTGGTGAAAGAAGACAAGCTGAAGGTTGTACTGTTCCAAAAAAAAAAAAATTGGAACACTCCAAGGTACAAAAGAGGCGACCAATAGATCCTTCTTCTACTGGGGTTGGAGGCTTGTAACCTACACAAGGAGTAGTTGTGTTACAAGAAGTTGTTGTTGGGTCAGAGGTTAGACAGTGAGATGGAAGCTGGTGTGGAGGAAGAAGAGTCTGAAGGTGCATACTCTGAGGGGAACAAAAGGTGGAATCTGATTTGAGAATGACCGTGAGAAGTTTGTCTCGCGCAATAGCTCTGTTGGCAGAACAACAAAGGCGTCTTATGAGTAAGTGAATGCCTAAATTGCTATTCATATTTCAGCTCCCTCTGCAGGCACCAGTGGTGCTTGATTCGTCTTTCTCTGCTAACCAATCCCTCTTTTGTTCCCAGCACATCTTCCCCTACTACTTTGCTTTTCTTTGCTTCTGTTTCATGTGTTTGCAATGATTGCATGTTAATCATATGTGTTACATGTGCTCATTTTGTTGTTGTTTTACATGCAGTCTATGTTTGTGCGTTTTAATCTAATGCAAAAGGAGTTATTTGCTTATCCTGCTGTGGTCTTTTTCTCTCTATCTCTTTACTTATATTTTGATGATGCCAAAAGGGGGAAAATGACAGGTAGCTTTGGTTAAGGGGGGAACTGAACATGGTTTCATATGTTGCTGAGTTGAGGGGGAACTAATACTTGCCTTAGTGGGAAGACTTTCTCTCCATAACTGTCTTTATCTCGTACGTGTATGCTTTATTGTCAAGGGTGTTTGTCACCATCAAAAAGGGGGAATTTGTTGAATTCTTTAGGTTTTGATGGTAACAAACATTCAACTAATCTGGGTACTAAGTGTTTCAGGAACAAAGACAGTTATCTCAGGGAACCATTGCAGCAAGGATCGCAGAGGGAACAAAGCTCTGTTCATGTGCTTTGTTACCTCTCAAGGAACAATAGTGACAAACAAGATCAAAGCTGCGAATGGAAGGAAGAAATCCAGCGTGAACGATTATGGAAACAATCACGGAGAATCACGCGGTCAAAGGATAGGATTTCGGCTGGAAGGATCTCGCCGAAAAGAAGATTTGGAGAGAGAATCCGAATGTGTTATCTTAGGAAAACTTTCCTAAGATAATATATTGGAGAGAGAAGAATCTTATCTTAATCCGTTAATGTTATCTTAGGAATTATTTCCTTAGATAATATCGGTTGTTAAGAAAATATTCTTCAAATCAATTAATATCATCTTGTTACCAAGTTTAGGAAGATAGGATTATCTTGTTATGATTAGGGTTTGGTCGAGTTGTATTTATATGGGAATGTGGGATTCATTTCTAAGTAACCACGACGAGGAAAAAGAAGAACTGAGAGCGTTCAGTTGAGAAGAAAAAGAGAGTGAAGTGTTTGTAAGTCTTTGAGGGTTCAGTTTGATTCATCGTTGTAGAAGAGGTTTCAAATCTAGGTGGGAAGTCTAGAGGTTGAAGTCCAGGATACAAGTCTAATCGAACAAGAAATCAATAAGACAAGTAGACGCTTCAAAATCCTCTCAAGCGGAAGCTTGAAGGTAGTGGTTTTTCCTTGAGAAGCTAGTTTTGCCAATCAGGGTTTCCACTATATATCGTGAGTTCGTTCATTATCTTTCTTGCTGTTTTTAATCCGATGTGCCTTCTGTGGGAACAAAGCCTTTGTTCCCTCAGACGTAACTCTAACGATCCAACAAAATCAGCTATATGCGAAGTTGTCTAAATATGACTTTTGGATTAAGCAAATGGCTTGCTTAGGCCGTTTGATCAGTAAGGATAGGGTTATGATTGATCCCCAGAAGATCGAAGCGGTAGCTATTGGAAGCGGCCTCAGAATGTGAATGAGGTGCGCAATTTTCTAGGACTTGCTGGATGTTACAGACAGTTCGTAGAGGGATTTCTAAGATTGCCCTACCATTGTCTGACCGAGGTTACTTGGGAGAATGAAGAGGATATGCTTAGACGCTTTCCCGAGTTGTTTTCGGCCTAGAATAATCAAGTTTTGGGGTCGAAACTTCTTTTAAGGGGGAGGTAATGTAATATCCCTCATTTTATAAGGATAATTTGGAAATTTTCCAACTCCCGTATTACAAGTCGAATTAATTCAGAGAAGTCGGACATTCGGTAATATGTTTGATCTCTGTAATAATTTTTCTAAGTGAAATAAAATACATTTCGACGTATTTTGGGACTTAATACTCGTTCGTGTACGATTACTTTTATCTCGGGCTAAGGCCAAGTTGATCCAAAGTTTAAACGAATGAAATATGGCCTTGGCGTCGACCGCCGTAAAGCAAGCGGCGACCGCCGCCAACTAGCCGACATTGTCAGCACCAACTTGTCAAGTGGCCTAGAAAGCGGCGACCGCCGCCAGACACAGATATGGGCGGCGACCCCTTGCCTACGGCGACGACCACTGCCACTGTTGCAGGCGTAGGTGCAGGGGCTTGCCGGCGACGGGGAGACACCCGATCTTGGCCCTCCAGGTTGCATGGCTTGCCCATTTCTTGTCCCCTGACCTTGGCTATAAAGGGGAAGGGTTTGGGATCAGATTGGGCACAAAACCGAGCTCTAATCTCTCCCAAATCATCTCGCCGGAGTTTCGAGCTTCTCGCAGGATTTTTCGAGCTCTCGTCTGAGCTTCGTTGGTGTTACTTGGTGGTTGCAAAGTGAAGCTTTGGAAGCCCTTAGAAGCTTAGAATCCAAAGCAAGGCAAAGGAGAAGCAAAACAATTGACGTCGGTGAGTTTTTGCTCTCGTAAATTTTCTGGTGTTCGTAGCGGCGACCTCCGCCACGAACAGCGGCGCCCGCCGTAAGGCAGGCGGCGACCGCCGCCCAGAATCTTTTGGCCTGTTTCAGACTTGGCTTCTGTATCTTTCGATCGGGCTTCGTTCCTTTTGATTTCTTTTGTTATTCTTTAGATTCGTACTCGTGTTTGTCGAATCTAACTTAGGATTTCTTTATGGGTCGATCCGAAGGAATCTGTGTTGCCAGATCTGTCCCTGTTTCGAGCCCGGAAATCCCATCGTCATCATTAAGCTTCTGTGGATCTAAGGCAAGTGGCGGTTCGCTCTTCCTCATTATTCCATATTTCAATTAATTATCAATTGTTTAGTTGTTAATTAATTTGGGATGATTTATTGTTTACGTTGGGAACAGTTTTGTTAAATGATATGATTAAAAGGAGATATTATAATAGGTTGTATATCTGATAGAACAACGCTATTATATATATATATGATTAAAACATGATATTATACTAGGTTGGATATCTGTTAGAACAACCCTAGTATAGATATATGTTTTTTATGTTGGCCATGATGGCTGTGATGTGGATTATTACTGTGTTGAACTGTTTAGTTAGCACTAGTAGTTAGGAACGTTGGACTCGTTGCGGTCCAGTCGTTTCTTGATAATTATTGGTTGAGAGGGCATCGGAGACCCTGACACCAACTGGCGGATCATGACCGTCCTCTATCCGAGTATAGAGGTGGTGCACTTAGCTAGTGTCACAAACCTTGGGAAGGATTCCCTTCGATATATGTCCCTCATGACGAAACATATATCTAAAAGCTTATAATGTGATGTGTGTTTTGGAATTAAATGAGATAAGTGCCGTTGTCGCACATAATTAATATACCCTTGGGCGAGTAGTGCAGCTAGGCAATAGTGCAGCTAGGAAATCTCGTCTTGACTTTGATCAGAGTAAAGTTCTCTTTCCAATCTGGATTCGCCTTGGGCGGTGAGGTTGGCCATGAGTCGAAACATCAAGTCGTTTTTGAACGCTTGTGTGTGATTATTTATGTTCCCCAACATTTGTCATGTTTCCGATAAGGCTCATTTCGTTGGAGTCTTCTTTTGGGATTGATTGCTGTGAGACTCGGTCTCCAGAATCTTCTCTTGATCATGTCTTTTCATGTGTTTCAGTAGAGTATGGTGGTTTACTATCGTCATCGGTTATAATTCGAGGAGCGATGAGTCTAACCTAATACGACTATTTCGGACCACTCTGCTTTGTACCCTTGCTTAGTCTTTCATTAGACTAACCAACCGTAATTATTCTCTGCATGGTTGGCTGGTGTCATCCGTTCGATTCGGCACATCAGATAAGTTGCCATCCCGTGAAGGCTAGAACGACTATAGAGGCGAACGGTGTTTTGACAAGTTTATTCAGGTTAAGATCCTTGGCGGGTGATCATTGCGATCAAGACCCTTTTGTTGATTATTTAGAGACTTCCGATGTAATAATTCTGATTATGTATTTTGATGTATTTGGAATTATACTGAAATTCCGAGACTTGGTTTTAATGAAAGTTATGATATGTTGTATTATAACTGTGGTTTAATGATTTATATCAATTGGAAAAGCCTTGGGTGACATCGGACAGTACGTCTGAGGTCACTGACGGTAATACTTTCAAGAGGTTATTTGGGGGTGTTACAGATTTGGTATCAGAGCCGGAATTTTTTTACGAGTGGGTTTTAAAACATTTTCTTGGAACAAATTTTTTTATAAAACCGTTTACTCGTTTGAAAATGAGAAATGTTTTCGAAGGCTGTGAATTTTCAAAGAATTTTTTTACCGTTCTAGTCGTGCCTTGTTCTCTAGTCTGATATGGAAACGAACTTCCATATTTAGAAAGACTAATTCTCTGTTCGTCACTCGTAGATTCTGAGTGCTTTCGTTTCTCTTCAGAAGAACTCGGAAGAAGACGAGGTGGTTTCGCCATCTTCAGTAAGGCTTGAATTCCCAGTTCCGTCGTTATGATTTGAGGTTGTAGAACCTAGTAACTCGGTTTGAAGTTCATCTAATGA
Organism: Rheum nobile; assembly: GCA_027886185.1. Classification (NCBI taxonomy): domain Eukaryota; kingdom Viridiplantae; phylum Streptophyta; class Magnoliopsida; order Caryophyllales; family Polygonaceae; genus Rheum; species Rheum nobile. The sequence goes on from WOAB01000016.1 coordinate 4,957, forward strand.
AATTTACCTAGTTTGATCTCTTCTAAGTTGATTTCATTACGTTAAGTACATTGGAAGATATTAATGTATGAAATCCTTGGAATTTGATCGGTAAATAGATGGTGAACACGAGGAACACTATCCGTGCTGGTGCTGGGCCAAGTAATGACCCTAGGACAAACGTGAGGAATGTTGCGAACCCTGTGGAGGAACACGAGTCTGTTTCTCATAACAATCCAAGAGGCAATGGCCAAGCTTCGGCCGACGCTCCAGTGGTGTTTGATGCAGCAGCAATTGAAGCAATACGGGGTATTGTAATGCAAGCATTTACAGATATAATGCGACCAAATGCACCTCAGGCACAGGCTGTGCCAGTTCCTCCGGTAGTTCCTAGGCTTGAGGAACAAGATGTCCATGTACACCGAGAAGAGGCAGTCAGGAATAGAGGTGATTATGGCCGAGCACTAAAGGCCATTAACTCTATGAGGCCTGACTGCTATGATGGAAAAGGAGAGCCAGTTAGAGTGGCTCATTGGTTCTCACATATGGAACGGTTCTTTCGTAATGTTGAGTGCACAGAAGCGGAGAAAGTGCACATTGCTTCCCTTCAATTGAAGGAAGATGTTAGCGAATGGTGGGAGAACACCGGTCTAGCTGATCATGTTGATTTGAACTGGGGAATGTTCAAGGCTAAAATAACTGATCGTTTCTTCTCTCGAGCTATGAGGGAAGAAAAGCATAAAGAATTCCTCTATCCAAAGACGGAGGGATTAAAAGTGACTGAGCTAGCGACCAAGTTCAATCATTTGCTATAGTACGATGGGCAGGATGTGTCCAGCGAGGAGCAGAAGATCTAGTACTTCCATGAATGGATGAGCCCAGACATTAAGCCATGGATGGTGCATCACAGATGCTCTACCTTGGAGCAGTACGTGGATGCAGCCTATAAGTTGGAGGTGACTCTGGAGGAGTCAACGAAGAAACGTAATAGCCAGAGGCAGGTGCAGAACCAGCCTCATGCGAGTGGATTTAAACGTCCTGCGCCACCATCTGATTTTGCCAAGTCTGGCCGAGTAAAGACGGTTATGACTCAAGGAGGGTCAACACAACAGTCGGGTCAAGGCAAGAGTCCGTTCCAATGTCACAATTGTGGTGTAACTGGGCACAAAACCTTTGCGTGTCAGAAGGAAAGGAAGATGTGTTTTGGTTGTGGAAGGGAAGGACATTTGCAGAGGTTATGTTGGCAGGGAAAGCAGGAAGGAGCGGAGTCACGGCAGGGGTCTGTTAATCAGAACAACCGACCCAAGTTCAGTCCGGTGGAAGCTCCTAGTCCTTCAATGCAGACAGCTGCATAAAACAAGGGGAAAGCCCCAGTGGCTTCTGGGAGTCAAGTTCAACGCCTTTACGAGATGCGTGAGGCGGATGGACCCGATGCTCCATATGCTTAAAGTGCTTATTACCTTCTGTTGGTATGTTGTTGATTTGGGTGTTACCCAATCTTTCGTTTTGGATAGTTGTGTAGTAAGTTAAGTTGTGTGTGCAACGAGGTTGTGAACCTTTTGTTGTAACTCTTCTTATATATGAACCTTTGGTTTATACCAAGTTAGTGTTTCGTTGCTTGGTATGGGGTGAGGTCTCGTGTTCGAGAGTCACCAACAACCTCTTAGGAGATGGCTGCCTATTAATTAGGTGGAACCTAGGATGGGTTGAGATGTATGGATAGTGACTCATGGCAACAGTGGATGCTGGTAATGGCTGGGCCTGGGCTCGTAGCCACTAGTGGGACATCTGTAAACCATGTAATGGGCTGGTCCAAAATGGTGCCCATTTTTAGTGGGCACCAAGCGTCTGTCAGAATTTCCAGTTACCATCCAGGGTAAGGAGTTCGAGGCAGATTTAATTTGATTAACCATGACTCCATACGATATTATTCTCGGTATGGATAGGCTGACGCGTCATGGGGTGGTAATCGATTTTAGCTCGAAGACTATGACGGTGTCATCTGGGGGCCAGTATGTATGCAAATTTAAGGGTCAGAATGACACTGAGAACGACAGGCTTATCAATGCGATGGCTGCGTTCAAGCTACTTCGACAAGGTTGTGTCGGGTACCTTTGCTACCTGGATCCGCCCATGAAAGATGAACCATCAATTCTTGATATTTTTGTGATTAGTGAGTTTTCGGATGTCTTTCCGGACGAGATTCCTGGATTACCCCCGAAGCGTGACGTGGAATTTTTCTATTGATTTTGAGCCTGGTACTGTGCCGATTTCGGAGGCACCGTACCGGATGGCTACTGATTGAGATGCAAGAGTTGAAGAAGCAACTCGAGGATTTTCTTGACAAGGATTATATACGGCCGAGTGCATCGCCTTGGGGTGCCCCGATTTTGTTTGTCAAGAAGAGAGATGGATCGTTTCGACTGTGTATCAACTGGCGAGAGTTGAATAAAGTCACGATCAAGAATAAATATTCGTTGTTGAGGATTGATGATCTGTTGAATCAGCTGCAAGGAGCAAAAGTCTTTTTCAAAATCGATCTGAGGTTTGGTTACCACCAACTCAAGACTCGTAAGGAAGATATTCCGAGGATTGCTTTCCGGACGAGATATGGTCACTACGAGTTCGTAGTCACCAATGCTCCAGTAGTTTTCATGGATCTAATACATCGATGTTTTCGCCAGTAATTGGATAAGTTCGTGGTGGTCTTCATCGATGGTATTTTGATCTATTCCCCGAGCAAGGAGGCTCATGGAGGTCAGTCCTTAGACAAATTAGCTATATGCGAAGTTGTCTAAATATGACTTTTGGATTAAGGAAATGGCTTGCTTAGGCCGTTTGATCAGTAAGGATATGGTTATGATTGATCCCCAGAAGATCGAAGCGGTAGCTATTTGGAAGTGGCCTCAGAATGTGAATGAGGTGCGCAGTTTTCTAGGACTTGTTGGATGTTACAGACAGTTCGTAGAGGGATTTTCTAAGATCGCCCTACCAATGTCTGACCGAGGTTACTTGGGAGACTTGGGAGACTGAAGAGGATATGTTTAGACGCTTTCCCGAGTTGTTTTCGGCTTAGAATAATCATGTTTCAGGGTTGAAACTTCTTTTAAGGGGGAGGTAATGTAATATCCCTCATTTTATAAGGATAATTTGGAAATTTTCCAACTCCCGTATTACAAGTCGAATTAATTCAGAGAAGTCGGACATTCGGTAATATGTTTGATCTCTGTAATAATTTTTCTAAGTGAAATAAAATACATTTCGACGTATTTTGGGACTTAATACTCGTTCGTTTACGATTACTTTTATCCCGGGCTAAGGCCAAGTTGATCCAAAGTTTAAACGAATGAAATATGGCCTTGGCGGCGACCGCCGTAAAGCAAGCGGCGACCGCCGCCAACTAGCCGACATTGTCAGCACCAACTTGTCAAGTGGCCTAGAAAGCGGCGACCGCCGCCAGACACAGATATGGGCGGCGACCCCTTGCCTACGGCGGCGACCGCCGCCACTGTTGCAGGCGTAGGTGCAGGGGCTTGCCGGCGACCGGGGAGACGCCCGATCTTGGCCCTCCATGTTGCATGGCTTGCCCATTTCTTGTCCCCTGACCTTGGCTATAAAGGGGAAGGGTTTGGGATAAGATTGGGCACAAAACCGAGCTCTAATCTCTCCCAAATCGTCTCGCCGGAGTTTCGAGCTTCTCGCCGGATTTTTCGAGCTCTCGTCTGAGCTTCGTTGGTGTTACTTGGTGGTTGCAAAGTGAAGCTTTGGAAGCCCTTAGAAGCTTATAATCCAAAGCAAGGCAAAGGAGAAGCAAAACAATTGACGTCGGTGAGTTTTTGCTCTCGTAAATTTTCTGGTGTTCGTAGCGGCGACCGCCGCCACGAACAGCGGCGCCCGCCGTAAGGCAGGCGGCGATCGCCGCCCAGAAGCTTTTGGCTTGTTTCGGCCTTGGCTTATGTGGCTTTCGATTGGGCTTCGTTCCTTTCGATTCCTTTTGTTATTCTTTAGATTCGTACTCGTGTTTGTCGAATCTAACTTAGGATTTATTTATGGGTCGATCCGAAGGAATCTGTGTTGCCAGATCTATCCCTGTTTCGAGCCCGGAAATCCCATCGTCGTCATTAAGCTTCAGGCAAGTAGCGGTTCGCTCTTGCTCATCATTCCATATTTCAATTAATTATCAATTGTTTAGTTGTTAATTAATTTGGGATGATTTATTATTTGCGTTGGGAACAGTTTTGTTAAATGATATGATTAAAAGGAGATATTATAATAGGTTGTATATCTGATAGAACAACGCTATTATATATATATATATATGATTAAAACATGATATTATACTAGGTTGTATATCTGTTAGAACAACCCTAGTATAGATATATGTTTTTGATGTTGGCCATGATGGTTGTGATGTGGATTATTACTGTGTTGAACTGTTTAGTTAGCACTAGTAGTTAGGAACGTTGGACTCGTTGAGGTCCAGTCGTTTCTTGATAATTATTGGTTGAGAGGGCATCGGAGACCCTGACACCAACTGGCGGATCATGACCGTCCTCTATCCGAGTATAGAGGTGGTGCACTTAGCTAGTGTCACAAACCTTGGGAAGGATTCCCTTCGATATATGTCCCTCATGACGAAACATATATCTAAAAGCTTATAATGTGATGTGTGTTTTGGAATTAAATGAGATAAGTGCCGTTGTCGCACATAATTAATATACCCTTGGGCGAGTAGTGCAGCTAGGCCATAGTGCAACTAGGAAATCTCGTCTTGACTTTGATCAGAGTAAAGTTCTCTTTCCAATCTGGATTCGCCTTAGGCGGTGAGGTTGGCCGTGAGCCGAAACATCAAGTCGTTTTTGAACGCTTGTGTGTGATTATTTATGTTCCCCAACATTTGTCATATTTCCGATAAGGCTCATTTCGTTGGAGTCTTCTTTTGGGATTGATTGTTGTGAGACTCGGTCTCCAGAATCTTCTCTTGATCATGTCTTTTCATGTGTTTCAGTAGAGTATGGTGGTTGACTATCGTCATCGGTTATAATTCGAGGAGCGATGATTCTAACCTAATACGACTATTTTGGACCACTCTGCTTTGTACCCTTGCTTAGTCTTTCATTAGACTAACCAACCGTAATTGTTCTCTGTATGGTTGGCTGGTGTCATTCGTTCGATTCGGCACATCAGATAAGTTGCCATCCCGTGAAGGCTAGAACGACTATAGAGGCGAACGGTGTTTTGACAAGTTTATTCAGGTTAAGATCCTTGGCGGGTGATCATTGCGATCAAGACCCTTTTGTTGATTATTTAGAGACTTCCGCTGTAATGATTCTGATTATGTATTTTGATGTATTTGGAATTATACTGAAATTCCGAGACTTGGTTTTAATGAAAGTTATGATATGTTGTATTATAATTGTGGTTTAATGATTTATATCAACTGGAAAAGCCTTGGGTGACATCGGACAGTACGTCTGAGGTCACTGGCGATAATACTTTTAAGAGGTTATTTGGGGGTGTTACAATTTGGGGGTTTGATAGGGTATGGCAGTGGGTGACCTTGGACAACATGGGCAATAGGTTCCATTTGAGGCTGAGGCATGGGATTACAATTCTCAGTAGGAGGAGCATGATTGACAGAGAAGGAATTAGGGATTTCAGTAGAAGTAAAATCAGGCTTTGTGACAGAAGCATTCAAGGGAGTAGTGGCTTTAGCAGGGGAACTGTGATCAACTTCAGAGGAAGGTTTAGGAGAGAGGTTAGCAGGCTCTTCAAGGGAGTCATCAGACTCATAAGTAACTGAAACCCCACCATTGACAGAAAGGTAAGGTTTATGCCCATGATTAGGGGCATTGGTTTTTTCAGCATGCTTTTCTTTCTTTGAAGAAACTTTGACCCATTCTCCAAATTCAGTAAGATTTTCATCATTAGTAGAATGATCAGTTTTGTGGTGAGAGGGGGCTCTTTTGATAGAGATGTGAAGTTGTGGAGGAGTGTATTTCCTAAGAGATCAAGTGGTAACAATGTGTTGAGGATCACCACAATTTTCACACCCATCAGGCCAATCTTCATACCAAATATTGAATTTTTCCATTTCTCCCTTAGTATTAGGAATAAGGACATAGCTTTAATTTTTCTTTTGAGAGAAATCCATTTGTACACAGATTCTCACGAATTTAGCCCGTTTTCTTTTGAAAGCAAGTGGATCAAGCTTATAAAAGGAACCAACATGATTTTCTCCAAGAATGGTTTGTATGGCTTCTGCATTGCATAGCTCTGCAGGAAGTAATGGAATTCTAATCCAGATATCTAGTTTAGAAATGTGCTTAGTTTGTGAGTCAAAGCCATTGTACCAAGGTTTAAGCAAGATAAGTTGTCCAAACACATTATAGGGTCTACCCTCCCATATCTTTTTAAGATCAGGTGGATTTGAGAAGTTTATTTCAAACCAACCAAACTGTCAATCATAAAAACCAATTTCATCATTTAAAAACCTCCATTCGAATTTAAGCTTGGTGATTTTTTTTGGGAATTCAGTAATAGTTCCAATGAGATACCCCATAAGGGCATATTTCTTTTGTTTGTGAACATTGGCTCTAATTTTGGCAAGCCTAGAGATGTAGGATTCAGTGTTGATTTTGGCCTTGCCTTTATTCTCCGACACAGCCTTAGAATGGTTGATATCCACATTTTTAGTAGAAGTTGGTAGTTTTGTTTTGTTCATAACAACATAAGGAGTAATAGAAGGAGCTGCTTGTGAAGCAGAGATGGGATTATCATCCGAGCAAAGAATTGTAGAGTAAGTTGATTTACCTTTATCCATTTTAGATGAAGACAAGCAAGCAAGCAGTTGTTTGAAATTCAACACAGCCACACACAACAGAACACAACATCAAATAAAACACTCAGTTTTAGAGATTTTATGTAGGATATGTAGAGGAGCAAGTGTGAGTAGTTTCATCCAAAGACACTAGTATTTATAGTCGGTAAGATTAATGCAGTAAAGATAATTAGAGTAAGGGTGAGAGATTAGAGAGATACACCTGACATAGGGGAGAGGCACCACCACAGAGATAGGGGGAAGGGACGACCACTTCATCAACCACAGTTGCCGAGGAGTAGTAGCATCAGTCAGATAGGGTATTATAGGTACCAACCTTCCCGGAGAAGCCGAAGAGCAGAAGGCATACCCATGCTTTTGGTAATTCCTCGCCTTTTCCAGAGAGATTGCTTAGAGGAAGGGACATTGACCAACCCACTTAGCATGTTCATCACACATGGACCCATGCCGCTCAGGGACTAATTGTCTCAGGTGAAGCAGAGAGAGGTCTCTGTAAACATATTTTAGCAGAAGGGGATTAAGTTTTTTTTTGAAGAGTCGTGTCAAGCAGACTACGATAAAGAAGTGGAAGAGATTCAAGCTGCTTTGTGAGGTGGAAGGGGAGCCATCCATCTCGGAGCAAGCACGGGTGCAACATAGAGAGTAGGGTGAGGTCGGAGGTGGTACGAAGATGGTCGAAAAGAGTGGATAGGTTAACGACGGCAAAAGCTAGGGTTTGGAGTTGCAATTAGGAGGAGAGAGGGAAGAGGGTTCAAAGAGAGAGTTTTCCAATCGGGTTTTTAGACTTTGTCTCTTCTTGATTTGCCTATTGCGCGTTAGACAAGTATAGCTCATATATGATTCTTCATGACAATGATCATTCGAACCAGACGAAGGATTTAAAAAAAATATACTCCTTTCTCCAAAACGTTATATAGTCTAAAGGTGTACGATTCGATAACTTATTGACTTAAAATGTAAACGAAATTGATAAAATAGGTACTGATCAAATAGTTAAAAGATGGTAATATATAAAAGTACATTACAATTAAGGGAAATCTATTTAAGAGAAGGAATGGCCTATGGCGACGCATTGAGGGCGTGCAACACTCACTTCAGCAGAATACCACACGCAGCCTGTTGAAAGGTAAACTTCAGCACCAACTCGACGTGGTGCTTGACCAGATCCATACATTCTGGCTACAAAAAGCTCGATCAGACGCCATGGTTGATGGAGACCGGAACACCCGATTCTTTCACACTTGTGTTATCATTCGACGGAATCAAAACAAGATTGAGGGGCTGATGAATGCTGATGGGAACTGGCTCTGGGATGCGTTTGAGCTCCAACGGATGGTCTCGTCTCACCTCGAACAGCTATATACGGAGGAGAATTCTGCTGAGGGGCATGTCGAATTGCCCCGGGGTTGTTTCCCGGGCTTATCTGCGGATCACCATAGACGCCTTAATAAGTCGTTCGGCTCCTCTGAGATCAAGATGGCGGTTGACAGCATGGGGGCGCTTAAGGCACCCGGCCCCGATGGGTTTCATGCCATCTTTTACCAGCGGAATTGGCATGTGATAAGGGAGGAAGTGGAGGCAGCGGTGTTGAGTATTCTTCGTGGTGATGGTGTTCCTGTGGAGATGAATGCGACTCTACTTGTCCTTATTCCTAAAGTTGACAATCCGGAGTAGGTGAATCGGCTAAGGCCTATTAGCCTATGCAACGTGGCTTTTAAAATTGCAACTAAGGCCATGTTGCTTAGGCTAAAGTCGATCATGCGGTCTATTGTTGCGCCCACCCAGTCGAGTTTTGTTCCTGGCCGCCAAATCTCCGACAACATTGTCATCACTCAAGAGGTCATGCACTCGATGCGGGCTACTGTTGGGGGCTGATTTATGGCTATCAAGATTGACCTTGAAAAGGCCTACGATAGACCCCGATCTCAGAAAACTCTGCATTCCCTTATTTTCCAGACTCAAAAAGAATCCTGCTCCTTGGGGTTCTGATCAAACCAAAGCCGTCCAAATCATCAAAAGCAAGATTAAATCTCTTCCTTGCCTAGGCCTTCCTCAGCCCAATGCTTTTATGATTGTTGAAACTGATGCCTCCAACATTGGTTTTGGTGGCATTCTTAAACAAAGGATCAATCCAGAAAGCAAAGAGCAACTGGTTAGATTCTACTCTGGTTGCTGGGCTGGGCCTCAGTTAAACTATAGCACGATTAAAAAGGAAATCCTTTCCATCGTCGCTTGCATTTCCAAATTTCAAGATGATTTATACAACAAGTCTTTTCTTCTTAGAGTTGATTGCAAATCCGCAAAAGATATACTTCAAAAAGATGTCCAGAACATTGTCTCAAAACAAATTTTTGCTCGATGGCAAGCCATTTTATCTGTCTTTGATTTTGAAATTGAATTTATCAAAGGAGAAAGCAATTCTTTACCAGATTTTCTGACAAGAGAATTTCTGCAGGGAAAACCTTAAAACACATGGCCCCCTTTCCTTATTTCAAAACCCTCCAAGACAAACAAAAGGCCTACTACTCCTATTTTCGAGTCTTTGAAGCCCAAAAGACCGTTCGCAAAACTGCTCAAGAATCATTTCACTCCGAGAAGATTAAACATATCATTCTCTCCAGTGAAATCAGGATCCTCAACATTCGCCAACAAACTGCTGACAGGATCATTAGGGACTGCATTCTTTCTAATGTACCTTTTTAATCTTGTTTAAAACAGGTTCTCAAGAATGGCGGGGAGGGAAAACCCTCGCAAGCAAACCCCACAGGATTATGCTTCAGCAAGCTCGTCCCCAGCAAAAAGCATTGTCCAAACGCAAAACCAATTTCAATCCTTATCCCAATTCCCAGCTCTCACAAACAGTCCTCTAAACCCAAGGACTCCACAAAAAACTGACAAACAGAAATCCACCAAGCATTTCCACAGATACATCCTCAAGCAATCATCCCTACAAAATATCTGCCTCACAAAAGAATTCAATCCCCCTGACCAAAAGGACTTTGGACCCTTCATAAAAAATCTCTTCTCCAAAGACTTCCAATGGTTTCCTTCTGACCCGGCAAAAACCCAAAAGTTCTATGAGTTCGTTTTGGTAGATTCTGAATCTGCCGAAATCTCGCATACCAGAGACGACAATGACCCCAACCTCATTGTCTTCTCAAAATGCAAAATTCTGAAGGTCATCTCCAGAGAATCTTGGGGAGAACCTAGCACACAAAAGGCATTCTCAATCCCTTTCTGGCCGAAAGGCTATTCCTATTATGACTATAGAGATGCTTGGACCAAGGCCTTTCTTATCCGAGCATTCAACCATTCCTGGTTCTTTTTCTTCGCAAAAACATGCAACAGCAATTTACCAGTCTGGTTCTTTGACTGGTGGAACTACTTTGGACCTACTCCTGAAATCTACCCAGAAGAAGCTAGGCAATCCTATGACTTCTTTATCAAACATTGTCCGGTCCAAAACTACATAAAACCAATACAATTCCATAGGTGCACTGGTGTATCTTGGATACTCTGCTGGATCTATGAACTCCAGCAAGCATTACCCTGTCCGTGTCCCCTTTCTCTCTGTCGCAAGTTCAAAGTTCGATGGTGGGAAAAGATTGATCCAGAATCCTACTCACTCAACAACATCCATGCAATTTTCAAAGCAAAAGGAACACAAGCTTCTCCTGCCCCCTCAAAGGAGATTGTCATTCACCCGTCAGGAGTCCCGGTGGCAACTGCGTCACCCTCACAAATCCAAGACCAAGACTGGCTTGACTACCAAGAATGGAAGAAATACAAGAATCTCAAAACTAAGCAAAACTCAGTAACAATTGTTGACATCTCGGACGAGAAGCCCAAGTCTTGGGCTGATAAAGTCCAAGAAGAAGAAGACCAAGCCAGCTCGACCAATTTAGCCCAGCAAACTGATTATGACCCATATGATCAGTTCGCACAAGACCCTTACGCCCAGTAAGGTTGCAAGTCCATAAGGCCGTTCGCAAAAGCCCATCAAAAATCTTGCAGACAAAAGATGTCGGCAACACAATCAGACAAAATACAATCAGACAAATCTCATCAGCAAATGACAAACAACTTCTACAGCAAAAGCAGAAGTCCACTCTGAACAGTATCAATGCACTTATTTAGGCACTATTCATATGAACAGTTGTACGGCGCCTTAATAGTGCCTTCAAATAGCAATTTTCCCTTCTCTATTTAAGCCGGTAAGCCCTCACTTGTTAGAGGCACGCTAAAAATCTCTCTCTCTCTCTCTCTCCTTTATATTTTTAGTTTCTTGCTTTGCTGCTCTTCGGCTACCTGTAAGTTGTGTACAGTTTCTTTCTTTTGCAATTTATATCAAGCACAATAGTCCAGTTTTGTGTTATTGTCTTGCTTATCATTTCTACCATATTTTCATTGCTTTTGATCCTTTTGGCCAACCTGGTATCAGAGCTTGAAGAGTCATAGTTGATCTCATATAATCCTTCATTGTCAGAGGAGGATTCAGTGTCTAGGCAGAGAAGTTCACCAATCTTTTCTTTAAGATCTGGTTCATCTTTGAGAAGCTCGTTGATCTTCTGCTTCATTGGACAGCTGTTGGCCTTGTGACCTGGCTTACGACACTTGTAGCAGATAATCTTTTTGCCGTAGCTGGGTCTATTAGGCTTGCTATCTCTGGTGTGGACAGGTTTATCATACCTGTTAGATCTCTGTTTAGAGCGCCTAAAGAATTCTCTTTTAGGTCTAAGAGTCTTCTCTTTTCTAGCTCTGGAGGGGGCTTGGATCTTTTCCATGCCAAAGGCTTCACAGAAGTTTCCCATTTCTCTTCTGGATTTACCCTTTTCTCCCCCGTATTTTGCTTGAATTTTTAATTCAGTGCATAATGCTAACCCTTCTTTCTTGATGAATGCTCCAAGCTGCCCATAGGTGATATCCTTCCAAGGGATTTCTTCCTTACCTATGTTTTCTTTAAGCTTGGTAACGATTCTTTTTGCGAAGAGGGATGGTAATCCTGAAACAAATCTTTCTTTCCAAAAAGATTCGTTACAGTCTGGTCTTTTTAGGACATAGGTGATGAAGACGTCCTTGTACCACCTATAATCACTTAGAGTTGGGCATCTAAGTTCTGTTAGGGTGATCTTGTTGGCTTGAAGTTCTTCATGCGGGTTGCCAACGAAATACATACTTATAGCATATATAAGTTGGTTGGTTGCATTTTGATCTGTAGAGATCCTTCCCTGATCGTCTTCTGTAGAGACGGTGGCGTTTAGGATATCTAATTGTTGTTGTAAGTTCAAGGCATTATCCCACCAGTATTTAAGCTGACCAGTGAAGCCTTGAATTATAAGACATGCTGCTGTCTTATCCGTTTGATCATGGGTTCTATAGGCTGCTTTAGCCATTCCCATTTCTTGGAGAGTATTCATGATTTCTCCTTCTGATTTGCCATCTATGTTCCATTCATAGATGGATGTTCCATTGTAATCCGTGGTCCTGAATTTAGCTCTTTCTTCATACTGAAGATCAGGAGGAGTTGGACGATTGTAGTAATTTCTAGTATCAGTATGTGCTCCAAATCTTTTGGAGTAATGCTGAGATCCGTTTCCCCTTCTCCTGAGTTTATTAACCTCTGGGGATTCAGATCCTAGAAATGCGATTTTGCTGATGGAGTGGCTCGTCTTGCTAGAGCTACTTATAGAGTCTCCAGAATCCTTCTTAGACTTACTGCTACAGTTGCCTTTATTCTTTAGGCAGTTGATATTTGCAGCTGGAGAGGTGACGCGTTTTGAGGAGGAAGCCTGGATATTATCCATCCTTTGGTTAATGGCTAGGTGGAAGGAATCCATCCTTTGATTGATTCTATCAAGGATAGAAGGAGGGCTAAGGCTGATGTTGCTTAAGAGATTGTTAGGAATACTTTCAGCTTGAAAGTGAGGCCTACTAATATCTCTAGGAAACTTAGGGGAACTCAATCCTTTATCCATACCAAGATGAATCTGATCTATTTGTTCAGAGATGGTATGAAGGATTTGATTGCTGTAGTTGTTTTGGGAGTAGATCTTCTTGATATCTCCCAAATTGGTCTGACTATGATCCTGCTCAGGTCTCCCTTTCTTAAAGGGATCAGCACGAATATCTTCATTGTCATGTTTAACAATGATACTCTTGAGCGGAGGATGAACAGAGGTACTGGTTCCTGAGGGAAAAAGATTCCAGGTTCTAGAAATCCTATTTTGCACTTCTAAGGATGGAAGATGGAATGGGTCATCAATGTCTTTTTTAGACAGATAAATAGAGAACCATCTAAAGAAAAGAATATTAGTTTGGAGATTGTTCATCTCTTCATAATATTCCTCTTGGATTCTATCTCTGCAATCTTTGTCTAGTTGCATGAACCATTTTCTCCTTTTGTTGTTGCTGGTACCATAGAAATCTTTTCTAAGATACTCTTTATCAATGGTAAAACCTTCTTTGGTTAAGACATTGATAGTAGAATAGTTATGCATGTTGGTAGAGGTAGGAGAATGGTCACCAACAGACTCTTCCTCATTCTGGGGAATGATTCTAGGAAGAGGATGGGCAAAGTCTATATGATCTCTTCTTAGAGAACTATTTCTGGAGAACTCACTGGTCATGGAGTAGAAGGGGTCACTAATAGAATTCCGAGCAGGGGCAAAGCTAGGTCGGTTGGTTGAGTTTTCTCTGACCGAATTGAACCTGATGAGAATTCTACCATCAGACTCTTCTATGATCTGAGAGATCTCTTGTTGTTCCAGGTTTCTAGGAGGGTTGTCGTTGTCGACCTCTAGGGTTTCAGGAATAGTAATGTCTTTCCACTTGATGGTCTTGGGAGTAAAAGTGCAAGACTTTTCAGCTTCTAATTGAAGAAGAACAGTCTCTCCATGAGCTAGAGGGGTAATGGTGCACTTTGGATCTGTTAAAGAACTCATGAGTTTGAAATGCAGTCTATAAATAACAGCAAAGTTCTTAGTGAACTGTTTGCAGTTGTTATTTAGCATTTTGATGTCTAGGATGACGGTTTGACAAATCCTAGGGTCAGTCAAGTCGACTGAGAAGTTTGGAGAACAATTGAAGAACAAAGGTCCATTGCAGATGTTGGATTGTACTAAAGCCAGAATCGAGTCTTTGTAAGAGAGAAACCGGTCATCCCTAAGGGCTAGGAAGACAGGAGAATCAATTCCTTTTCTATGAAGAGGTTTTAAAGCAATTTGGATTAACCCAAGATGCAAAAATCTATAACCTTTTCTAAGATAACTTTGAATGGTTGTAGGATTGAGAAGCCTAAGAGACTGCTGCTCTTTTGTAAGGCAGATGGTTGATTCTTGGTGTTTGATGCAATTGGCATGGAACAAGTCCAAGATCCCAGATCTATAAATAGACTGAGGATTGTCTGGAATAGTCCAGTCTTGAATATTGTCAGGGTCAAGACTATACATGTTCTCATTGCTATGAACGATTTGTTCCGAATTGCTACCGGAACCTCGTCGGAATAATCTTCTTGCCATCGACATGTTTTTTAAAACAAAGTAAAGTTTTCTAAAACAAGGTTTTATCTAAGACTTATAACAACGGGACCGTCCACCGGGACCACCTAGCATGCATCAAGTCGCCCGATCTCCTCCATGCTCTGAACCTATATGAATACCTGACCATGCATAAACATAGCCAGTCCCCCACCGAAATGGGGGTTAGTCTCCAACCAGACTAGTGAGTTATATAAGCAATTTAATACGCGCAAAAGTACAAGCAAAAAGGAATCTCAGATAAGTAGATACATAGAGAGAATCACATTCAGATATGACATAACAAGAACATACATCATCTAACATACATGTAGAGGTGTAGGAAAAATTACAGATAAACATGTCACTACAGAATGTATCATAGGCTCTACTGGCAACGCCATCAAATCCTACCTAACGATAGACCATGAGATATTTATATACATGCCATGCTAACTTATTACTCAATGTCAATTTACAGAACTTCAGATAACATCCAATCAAGTCACAGATTTCCAGAACTGGTAAGTGATCAATCGAAATCTATACCCGAGTATGTTTTTATTGTAAAAGAAACTCATTTGAAAACCAAATGCAAAAACGTTTTGAAAATATGTCCAAGTCTGTCTTGGACACGAAGGTACCTTCTGAACTCATATAATGGGTACTACTACCTCTACCAACGGGTCGGGAACGACGTCACTGATCGAGTGACCCGGCCTCCCCTAAAATAGTATAGCACTCTCTCGAACCGCTCCACCCGTGTAGAGCCCTCTATTGAGGAGCGTATCAAAAGAAAACATTTTTAAAATGATTCAGGATCAGAACAATCCTTACCCGCAAGTTCTACATCTCAACAAATACATCAACGCCAAGGAAAAAAACAAGGCTCAACCATATCATCAACCTCTCAACGAAATATCATTCTAACGCATTTATCAACACACCAAAATTATATAGGGAAAAAAACATAAAACCACCCATTATTTATACTTGCTTGCAAAAAATCACCCCTTATAAAAAAAGTTTGCAGAAAATCACCCCTTATTCATTATTTGTTGCAAACAACCACCCCAACCCTTATTTTTGTTAAATTTATTCAATTTAGCTATAATTCTAGTTCATAGTTTATACACTAAAAAAATCATGCACATAATGTACAAAATATATGCACAATTAGGAAAAAATTATATATTTTAAAACATGCATTTTTTTCTTTCTAAATGCACATGAGTTATGTACTGTAATTTTATTTGCATGTGCATGTATTTTATACTGATGTGATGTTCGCATTTCGCACGCGAGTGACCGGAGTTCCATTCCCAAATTTTAATTATACTTATATTTTCTACTAAAAAAGTAAATATAACTTGATTAAAATTTTATTAATATTATTATGTTTACGTCATAAAAAATATTAAGACAAAAATAAAAAAATAATAATTATCGGTCCATAATCGAGTCTGGACTGGTTTGGACCAAATCGGAATTGGAACGAACTGAATTATTTTGGTTCGGTCTTCTGTCTAGGTTTTGAAAAGATTCTGGTCAGTTACAGTTTGAACCAATGACATCTCAAAATTTGGGGTGTTTTAACTTGTTCGGGTGAAAGTACACGAAAAGAAAAAAAAATGTTAAGAAAAGATAAGTGTATTTTAAGTATTTTAGTATATTAATAAGATTATTTTATAAAATATTAATTTGGGTGGTTGTTTGCAACAAAATATGAATAAGGGGTGGTTTTGTGCAAGATTTTTTTATAATGGGTGGTTTTGTGCAAACAAGTAACAATAATGAGTGATTTTATGCCCTTTCCCCAATTATATAATAATGATGTGTCTTCCAATATACATATACGTATTCACATGCTCAATATGCAACAATCAATTGACATTTATGCACAATCAAATTTCAATACACATTAAAAAATGAACCAGAAAACGCTCCCAAGCCCTCTCCCCAACCCGTCCCCTGAAACCCTAAAACAATTTCGGCCACCGCCGCTCGATGAACCTAGACACCACAAACCCATCCCCGATCTCAACCCTCAATTCGATCTCAAGCTCCATCAAGACCAAAGCACTCCTCACAAACCTCTTCTCGCTGGTTGGATCGGTTTCTCTGATTGGGAATCGCTTCTCGCTGGTTGGGGCGTTCTTCCTCGCGTCAGTGTGGTCTTCATTTGCTTCCTGCTTCCGATTCCATCTCTGAGGATCTCGTCAGCTCAGTTCTCTTCTTCGTGCATCGACAGAGGAAGTTTCCAGGAGCCGGTCTAGGATCCGGGCTTGATGGAGATTTGGATTGCGATCGGCGAGGGTAGAGATGCCTCGTCTATGCCTGTGCTTGCTGGGCATTTCGGGGATCCTTACCTCCACCACTACTCAAAGGCTGACGTCTGGTATGGTGATGGTGACCTCGCGCTAGCTTTTGCTGTCGAGGGAAGATCTGCAGTGGTCCACCGCTCACCTCTTACCGACCGGGGAGATTCTGGATACTCTTTCTCATAGGGAAGAGATCCACGACAATTATACTCATTGATTCCGGCTTTTCCAGTTTTTTTTTTGTTCAGACCCTTCCCTTTTATTGCTTCTTTCCTTTCGTTTCCTGTCTTAGGTGTGCTTTTCTCCTTTTTGTTTGCTTCTGTGTTCGATCCGATTGTTGTTACTATCGACATATTAAATGAGACCACTTACCCTCTGAATCCCGTATCTGCTGCTTTATTGATGCTCTGTTGCACTTGGCTTACTACTACATTTTGCTGGTGCTTCCTTTGGTTGCTCCTATTTGTGTGTGTGGTTTGTCTGACTCTTGGTATTTCAAGCCTTGAGACTCATAGTCTCTATCTCATGGATTTTACCATTAAGAATTCCTCTGAGGTGAACCCTCATGATGTGGTGAAAACCAATACTGCAGATCTCCTTTGTTGGATGACTAAAAGCAGCAACTCGAAACTCTTCTACTTGAACAAACGACTCTGGAAATGGCTTTTCATGCCATATATTCAATGCTTTTTGATATGCACCCAACACAAAAGGTGTTTAACCCGATCCTTGAAAACTATCCGAATTGCATTGATGAGGGCTTTCTCTCGATCAGTCATTATGGCCGCTGGCATTACTCCCCCTGCTTGAAACAAATACAGAAGCTTTCACATTATGAATCCGTAATGCAAACCATCTTCCTCTCGCGTAAATGCATAGGCGGTGTTGAAAGTCTTGTTAGTGCATGTAAAACCGACAATCTCCACAAGAGGCATGTTATACCTAAGGATGAATGTAAGAAAACTAAAGCGTATGAGCCATTTTAGATCATGTATATTACGACTATATTAAATTGTAATAAACATTACATACCTATTTGTCTTGTATGTGGAGTCGATAAATACCACGTATGGGAACAACTTCAACAGGTGCAGCGAGTCAGGATGAGCGAAAAATAGGATATCGATCTCAGATTGGGACTTTTTCCTAAGAGGATGCACTTCGTACCTGTTTTCTTTGAAGAAATTTAGGGTCCATTGGGTGACCGTCATTTCCCCACGATCCTCGTATTGCATCTTTTGTAAATAGCTGGAAACTTGTTTCCTTGATGTTACATTTTCGGGGTTTAACTTCCTCAACTGTGGAACAATAACACGCGGCCGAGTGGAAATCTCGCCGGCATTCCTGACAATGCACTGCTCATCAGGGGTCATTCGACCCATGTATGGATGCCCTAGAAAGGTAGTCGAAAGCTTATGGTTGTGTTGCCCGGTCAACACATTCAAGATCCATTTCCGAGTCTCTACTCCTGGCTTCTTTTTCATTCGAAGACCGTACAACTCAAATGTGCACCCAAACTTCTTCGATCTGCTTTCACGAATTACCACAGCAGCCTCATTCCGATCATCTTCACTAACTTTCTTCTTCCCCGATCTATATTCACCAAAGTGCTCGCAAGTCAAACTAACATGTCTTTCATTACTTCGGCGAATGACTAGAACCATCATCAACTCTTTGCCCCTCTTCTGAGCCTAATCAACCAACTCCTGTCGGCTATCCCACTTTTGATTCGTACGAAATTCAGATCCATAATCTTTACCCTATTAATGTAAATACTAATGTTATTCATTTGCATTTAATGACATCACACTATCTCAATCTCCATACTTAAATAACTACTATTTCTAACTACACATGAAATATCAAAATACCGCATAGAATATACAATTCGCGAGTGAAACTATATTTATCATCACTTCTCTTAATGACATTATTAATGTAAATACTAATGTTATTCATTTGCATTTAATGACATCACACTATCTCAATCTCCATACTTAAAGAACTACTATTTCTAACTACACATGAAATATCAAAATACCGCATAGAATATACAATTCGCGAGTGAAACTATATTTATCCTCACTTCTCTTAATGACATTATTACTGTAAATACTAATGTTATTCATTTGCATTTAATGACATTACTCTATCTCAATCTCCGAACTTAAAGAACTACTATTTCTAACTACACATGAAATATCAAAATACCGCATAGAATATACAATTCGCGAGTGAAACTATATTTATCCTCACTTCTCTTAATGACATTATTAATGTAAATACTAATGTTATTCATTTGCATTTAATGACATCACACTATCTCAATCTCTAAACTTAAAGAACTACTATTTCTAACTACACATGAAATATCAAAATACCGCATAGAATATTACAAACCTAAATCACGAGTCAATTTCCAAACTTATAAACCTAATATGTCTAACTACACATGCATTATCAAGCCTTTTACGAATTATGAAATACTAACCGCGAAATTGATGGGGTTGAATTCTTCATCACTGCTGAAATATTCTTCATCGGTACTCCAATAATCGCATTCGGGTAATGACATTTTGATAAGATTGTATTTCGATTGGAGGATTGAGTGTGAATATATATAGAGGGGTAATTCGACCGTTGGATTATGGCCGTTGGGCTACGCCGGATCCTGGCGCGCGCCACATCTTTGCGTAGTTACCAAAATTCAAATGCCTCCAACGGCCATAATTCAAAAAGTCCCAACGGTCCTATACAAGGAGCTACGCCAGATTCTGGTGCGCGCCAGATTCTGGCGTAGTACTTCATATGCCAGCCTGTCACTAGGCGAATAGCTACGCCAGATTCTGGCGCGCGCCAGAATCTGGCGTAGCTCTGTTATACTTTTTTTTTTAAAATTCCACCGTATATATACGGTTTTGGCCAAGTACGCACGTATTTGGCGTGCGCCAGATTCTGGCATAGCCTTTTGTAGTGCGAAACGGCACAAAATGTAGTGCGAATAGTCGGCTCGTAATATAATTAATCCAATAAATGTGTAGGAGTCCGTTTGTATGCTAATAATTAGAATGAAGTAAGGAATTAATTTGTTAAGATTTATGGTTTAATTTTTATTAAGATTTGTTAGATTTAAAATTTGCTAAACTAGTGATATAATCATAAATTAAAAAACCCCACAATTTGAAATCTAAGCAATGTGGGCCCATAATAGTTTTGATGACTTTTTATATGATAGCTTTAATATATATATATATATACACAAATATATATTTTTATGAATATTTCATATAATAATAAATGAAAAAACTAAAAAATGACACCTCAACAACCTGCTTAAAAACACTCTGATGACTTTAATTGTGGGAGCTGTAATATATATAATAAATAATTTGATAATCAAAGAATTATGTTTAATATTGAGGGTTATTTCAATAATTAGAAAAAGGGGTTTTTATATTTGTTACCAAAAAAATTATAATTAAAAAAACTATAAAATAAATTAAGAATAAATTATTAGATAAAAATATTATAAGAATAATATGATACTAAACCATAGTTTCCAAAATAAAAATCTAAATCTAAGGTACCGTATTAATTTTCAAAAATAAATAGATAAAATACTATCTTAGTTCACGTGTCATGTACAAAATTTGGGTAAAATTTTATATCAATATATTTTTAATTATCAAAATGATGCCGATTTTACATTTAAAAAAATCAAATAAATGGAAAATATATATAAGATAAGTACGATAATATAAAGAAATCTCTACTATAATCAATTAATAAAGATCAATGTGATTTCGTACATACATAACATGTTGAATAATGTCTTATACCTAGAAATAAATGAATTAAAAGGAAATTTATATAAAATGTGACTGATTAAATGAGAAAATTAAAAGAGAATATTCAAAAAATACCTAATATATTCTATCTAATATGGAAATTATGATCAAATGTGAATAATCTATATGTTGAAATGGAAATCAGAATCATATCTAAAATATTTTATATAATAATACTAATATAAAAAAAAAGATAATTTAGTGATGTGTCACGATTTGGAGTAGACATGTAATAATAAATTACGTAGCGCAATGTCAAAACGATTATAACACATATTTTATAAATATTTTAGGAGTTTAGTCGCATATTAGATTAGATCATTTCATGTATATTTTATGTTTTTTATAGTTAATTTTTCATTATTTTGTATTAGGAGTTTACATTCGTACTTTTTGTATTTCAGGCATTTATAGGATTATATAAGGTTGATACGAGACTATTGCTGAAATCATCAAACAAGTAGAGGGTTGATGCCTTCGACCTTCAACCTCCAACCATGCCTCCAACGGATTCAATCAGTGATAGAGAGTCGACAAGGATATGTGTCACAGCGTGAATGCTACGCACCGCGCGCCACACCAGCCGGCTACAACAGCGGCTCCGAACGCGACAACGACTCCCACGGTGAATTTTCTGAGCCTTATGACTTCAATGACAGGTATGCCTCCAGGCAAGTTCAACGCGATGAACCATCCTCCGCGCCGCGAGACAACAGAGTGCGCCACAACGCGTGAGACGCTAGTGCACCACGACGACCAAGTCGACGCCCATAACGCGAAGAACCACGCTTGAGGACACCTACCCCGACACCCATGCCGTTCGACGTCCACGACCACCTTGGCCACCAGAGTGCGCGCACACCGCGCTATGGCTCCGATGGCTATGGCTCCACGACGCCGACGATCCTTGATGACTTTGAGGAGTTCGACGATGAAGAATTCGAAGACTCAGGTATGATAAATCCCGGCTCTTATCACCCCCCTCTTGGTGATCCTTTTGAGTTGCAGGATCGACCCACGGACTGGGTTCCGCCACCGCGGCTCCAGGTCCAACCACATCAGCCATTCCAGGGCAACATGGAACATGACACACGCGGCCAACGCCGTGAAGACATACCGCGTGACTATCGTCAACACGGCGAGGCAGATGCCCAACCGCGACAACGACGCCACGCCGATAACAACGCGCTCCATGGTGAATTCGCCCCTCGCGATGTCCCAACAGGCCGCAATCACAGAGTGAATGAAACACCAAAAGAGAATACATTGATAGGACCATTATGGCATCATGAATCCAGTAATGGATCTTAAAATCACAGAGTGAATGAAACACCAAAAGAGAATACATTGATAGGACCATTATGGCATCATGAATCCAGCCATAAATGGTGTTGATCTTACACAGAAAATGCAAGGAAACGACATAAAGAAGACAATACAGAGGAATATGTAGAGAAAACTCCCTAGGGTGATACACCATCAGTTTATAGCTTGTGATAGCTAGAATAACACACCAAAGATTTTTGTAGGTAGAATCCCTAGTGGCCAAAAGATAGAGATTTCTGGACATAATCATAAGATAACTAAGGGGTTACATTTTGGGTTTCTTGGTCCCCATCAGATAGGAGGAGGCAGTATCATCATCCCCCTCAATTGTTTTTCTCTTGCTGGATCCAAAAGTAGAGAGATTAGCATTCTGAACAGTTAAAGTGCTTAGCTTGTTGGCCATTGAAGTACTTGAGGTAGTGGTCTTCACAGAATTGATTGAGTGGTATGAGCCTTCAGAGAGGGGCTCATCAGAGAGTAAATCTTCACCAAGATCATCCTCCTTGTCATATTTAAGAAGTTCATTGATTTCATCATCAGTGAACTTCTCATTGTTATAAATGTTGTTTAGGGGGTAAGGATCTTCACCTTCATCAAGAAGGTCATCTCCATCCATATCAAAGTCATCAGCTTGATCAGCCACCTCAATAACAGTGTCAACTACCTTGAAATCATCACTAGCAGAAGGGGATTTAACTAGAGACTCAACCTTTGTATCATTATTTGTGTAATATCCCTCATTTTATAAGGATAATTTGGAATTTTTCCAACTCCCGTATTACAAGTCGAATTAATTCAGAGAAGTCGGACATTCGGTAATATGTTTGATCTCTGTAATAATTTTTCTAAGTGAAATAAAATCCATTTCGATGTATTTTGGGACTTAATACTCGTTCATGTACGATTATTTTTATCCCGGGCTAAGGCCAAGTTGATCCAAAGTTTAAACGAATGAAATATGGCCTTGGCGGCGACCGCCATAAAGCAAGCGGCGACCGCCGCCAACTAGCCGACATTGTCAGCACCAACTTGTCAAGTGGCCTAGAAAGCGGCGACCGCCGCCAGACACAGATATGGGCGGCGACCCCTTGCCTACGGCGGCGACCGCCATCACTGTTGCAGGCGTAGGTGCATGGGCTTGCCGGCGACTGGGGAGACGCCCGATCTTGGCCCTCCACGTTGCATGGCTTGCCCATTTCTTGTCCCCTGACCTTGGCTATAAAGGGGAAGGGTTTGGGATCAGATTGGGCACAAAACCGAGCTCTAATCTCTCCCAAATCGTCTCGCCGGAGTTTCGAGCTTCTCATTGGATTTTTCGAGCTCTCGTCTGAGTTTCGTTGGTGTTACTTGGTGGTTGCAAAGTGAAGCTTTGGAAGCCCTTAGCAGCTTAGAATCCAAAGCAAGGCAAAGGAGAAGCAAAACAATTGACGTCGGTGAGTTTTTGCTCTCGTAAATTTTCTGGTGTTCGTAGCGGCGACCGCCGCCACGAACAGCGGCGCCCGCTGTAAGGTAGGCGGCGACCGCCTCCCATAAGCTTTTAGCTTGTTTCGGCCTTGGCTTCTGTGTCTTTCGATCGGGCTTCGTTACTTTCGATTCCTTTTGTTATTCTTTAGATTCGTACTCGTGTTTGTCGAATCTAACTTAGGATTTCTTTATGGATCGATCCGAAGGAATCTGTGTTGCTAGATCTGTCCCTGTTTCGAGCCCGAAAATCCCACCGTTGTCATTAAGCTTCTGCGGATCTAAGGCAAGTGGCGGTTCGCTCTTGCTCATCATTCCATATTTCAATTAATTATCAATTGTTTAGTTGTTAATTAATTTGGGATGATTTACTGTTTGCGTTGGGAACAGTTTTGTTAAATGATATGATTAAAAGGAGATATTATAATAGGTTGTATATCTGATAGAACAACGCTATTATATATATATATATATATGATTAAAATATGATATTATACTAGGTTGTATATCTGTTAGAACAACGCTAGTATAGATATATGTTTGGATGTTGGCCATGATGGTTGTGATGTGGATTATTACTGTGTTGAACTGTTTAGTTAGCACTAGTAGTTAGGAACGTTGGACTCGTTGAGGTCCAGTCGTTTCTTGATAATTATTGGTTGAGAGGGCATCGGAGACCCTGACACTAACTGGCGGATCATGATCGTCCTCTATCCGAGTATAGAGGTGGTGCACTTAGCTAGTCTCACAAACCTTGGGAAGGATTCCCTTCGATATATGTCCCTCATGACGAAACATATATCTAAAAGCTTATAATGTGATGTGTGTTTTGGAATTAAATGAGATAAGTGCCGTTGTTGCACATAATTAGTATACCCTTGGGCGAGTAGTACAGCTAGGCAATAGTGCAACTAGGAAATCTCGTCTTGACTTTGATCAGAGTAAAGTTCTCTTTCCAATCTGGATTCGCCTTGGGCGGTGAGGTTGGCCGTGAGCCGAAACATCAAGTCGTTTTTGAACGCTTGTGTGTGATTATTTATGTTCACCAACATTTGTCATGTTTCCGATAAGGCTCATTTCGTTGGAGTCTTCTTTTGGGATTGATTGCTGTGAGACTCGGTCTCCAGAATCTTCTCTTGATCATGTCTTTTCATGTGTTTCAGTAGAGTATGGTGGTTGACTATCGTCATCGGTTATAATTCGAGGAGCGATGAGTCTAACCTAATACGACTATTTCAGACCACTCTGCTTTGTACCCTTGCTTAGTCTTTCATTAGACTAACCAACCGTAATTGTTCTCTGCATGGTTGGCTGGTGTCATCCGTTCGATTCGGCACATCAGATAAGTTGCCATCCCGTGAAGGCTAGAAGGACTATAGAGGCGAACGGTGTTTTGACAAGTTTATTCAGGTTAAGATCCTTGGCGGGTGATCATTGCGATCAAGACCCTTTTGTTGATTATTTAGAGACTTCCGATGTAATAATTCTGATTATGTATTTTGATGTATTTGGAATTATACTAAAATTCTGAGACTTGGTTTTTATGAAAGTTATGATATGTTGTATTATAACTGTGGTTTAATGATTTATATCAACTGGAAAAGCCTTGGGTGACATCAGACAGTACATCTGAGGTCACTGGCGGTAATACTTTCAAGAGGTTATTTGGGGGTGTTACAGATTTGGTATCAGAGCCGATTTTTTTTACGGGTGGGTTTTAAAACATTTTCTTGGAACGAATTTTTTTATAAAACCGTTTACCTCGTTTGAAACTGAGAAATGTTTTCGAAGGCTCTGAATTTTCAAAGAAATTTTTTACCGTTCTAGTCGTGCCTTCTTCTCTAGTCTGATATGGAAACGAACTTCGATATTTAGAAAGACTAATTCTCTGTTCGTCACTCGTAGATTCTGAGTGCTTTCGTTTCTCTTCAGAAGGACTCGGAAGAAGCCGAGGTGGTTTCGCCATCTCCAGTAAGGCTTGAATTCCCAGTTCCCTCGTTATGGATTGAGGTTGTAGAACCTAGTAACTCGGTTTGAAGTTCATCTAATGAAATTTACCTAGTTTGATCTCTTCTAAGTTGATTTCATTACGTTAAGTACATTGGAAGATATTAATGTATGAAATCCTTGGAATTTGATCGGTAAATAGATGGTGAACACGAGGAACACTATCCGTGTTGGTGCTGGGCCAAGTAATGACCCCAGGCCAAACGTGAGGAATGTTGTGAACCCTGTGGAGGAACACGAGTCTGTTTCTCATAACAATCCAGGAGGCAATGACCAAGCTTCGGCCGACGCTCCAGTGGTGTTTGATGCAGCAGCAATTGAAGCAATACAGGGTATTGTAATGCAAGCATTTACAGATATAATGCGACCAAACGCACCTCAGGCAGAGGCTGTGCCAGTTCCTCCAGTAGTTCCTAGGCTTGAGGAACAAGATGTCCATGTACACCGAGAAGAGGCAGTCAGGAATAGAGGTGATTATGGCCGAGCACTAAAGGACATTAACTCTATGAGGCCTGACAGCTATGATGGAAAAGAAGAGCCAGTCAGAGTGGCTCATTGGTTCTCACATATGGAACGGTTGTTTCGTAATGTTGAGTGCACAGAAGCGGAGAAAGTGCACATTGCTTCCCTTCAATTGAAAGAAGATGCTAGCGAATGGTGGGAGAACACCGGTCTAGCTGATCATGTTGATTTGAACTGGGGAATGTTCAAGGCTAAAATAACTGATCGTTTCTTCTCTCGAGCTATGAGGGAAGAAAAGCATATAGAATTCCTCTATCCAAAGACGGAGGGATTAAAAGTGACTGAGCTAGCGACCAAGTTCAATCATTTGCTACAGTATGCTGGGCAGGATGTGTCCAGCGAGGAGCAGAAGATCTGGTACTTCCATGAATGGATGAGCCCAGACATTAAGCCATGGATGGTGCGTCACGGATGCTCTACCTTGGAGCAGTACGTGGATGCAGCCTATAAGTTGGAGGTGACTCTGGAGGAGTCGACCAAGAAATGTAATAGCCATAGGCAGGTGCAAAACCAGCCTCGGGCGAGTGGATTTAAACGTCTTGCGCCACCATCTGATTTTGCCAAGTCTGGCCGAGTAAAGACGGATATGACTCAAGGAGGGTCAACACAACAGTTGGGTCAAGGCAAGAGTCCGATCCAATGTCACAATTGTGGTGTAACTGGGCACAAAAGCTTTGCGTGTCAGAAGGAAAGGAAGATGTGTTTTGGTTGTGGAAGGGAAGGACATTTGCAGAGGTTCTGTTGGCAGGGAAAGTAGGAAGGAGCGGAGTCATGGCAGGGGTCTGTTAATCAGAACAACCGACCCAGGTTCAGTCCGGTGGAAGCTCCTAGTCCTTCAATGCAGACAACTGCACAAAACAAGGGGAAAGCCCCAGTGGCTTCTGGGAGTCAAGGTCAACGCCTTTACGAGATGCGTGAGGCGGATGGACCCGATGCTCCATATGCTTAAAGTGATTATTACCTTCTGTTGGTATGTTGTTGATTTGGGTGTTACCCAGTCTTTTGTTTTGGATAGTTGTGTAGTAAGTTAAGTTGTGTGTGCAACGAGGTTGTGAACCTATTGTTGTAACTCTTCTTATATATGAACCTTTGGTTTATACCAAGTTAGTGTTTCATTGCTTGGTATGGGGTGAGGTCTCGTGTTCGAGACTCACCAACAACCTCTTAGGAGATGGCTGCCTATTAATTAGGTGGAGCTACCTAGGATGGGTTGAGATGTATGGATAGTGACTCATGGCAACAGTGGACGCTGGTATTGGCTGGGCTTGGGCTCGGAGCCACTAGTGGGCCATCTGTAAACCATGTAATAGGCTAGTCCAAAATGGTGACCATTTTTAGTGGGCACCAAGCGTCTGTCAAAATTTACAGTTACCATCCAGGGTAAGGAGTTCGAGGCGGATTTAATTTGATTAACCATGACTCCATACGATATTATTCTCGGTATGGATGGGCTGACGCATCATGGGGTGGTAATCGATTTTAGCTCAAAGACTGTGACGGTGTCATCTGGGGGCCAGTGTGTATGCAAATTTAAGGGTCGGAATGACGCTGAGAACGGCAAGCTTATCAATGCGATGGCTGCGTTTAAGCTACTTCGACAAGATTGTGTCGGGTACCTTTGCTACCTGGATCCGCCCATGAAAGATGAACCATCAATTCTTGATATTTTTGTGATTAGTGAGTTTTCGGATGTCTTTCCGGACGAGATTCCTGGATTACCCCCAAAGCGTGACGTGGAATTTTTCTATTGATTTTGAGCCTGGTACCCGCGCCGATTTCGGAGGCACCGTACCGGATGGATCCTGATTGAGATGCAAGAGTTGAAGAAGCAACTCGAGGATTTTCTTGACAAGGATTATATACGGCCGAGTGCATCGCCTTGGGGTGCCCCGGTTTTGTTTGTCAAGAAGAAAGATGGATCGTTTCGACTGTGTATCAACTGGCGAGAGTTGAATAAAGTCACGATCAAGAATAAATATTCATTGTTGAGGATTGATGATTTGTTGGATCAGTTGCAAGGAGCAAAAGTCTTTTCCAAAATCGATCTGAGGTTTGCTTACCACCAACTCAGGACTCGTAAGGAAGATATTCCGAGGATTGCTTTCCGGACGAGATATGGTCACTACGAGTTCGTAGTCACCAATGCTCCAATAGTTTTCATGGATCTAATGCATCGATGTTTTCGCCAGTACTTGGATAAGTTCGTGGTGGTCTTCATCGATGGTATTTTGATCTATTCCCCGAGCAAGAAGGCTCATAGAGGTCAGTCCTTAGACAAATGTGTTGAATTCTTTAGGTTTTAATGGTAACAAACATTCAACTAATCTGGGTACTAAGTGTTTCAGGAACAAAGACAGTTATCTCAGGGAACCATTGCAACAAAGGATCACAGAGGGAACAAAGCTCTGTTCATGTGCTTTGTTACCTCTCAAGGAACAATAGTGACGAACAAGATCAAAGCTGCGAATGGAAGGAAGAAATCAAGTGTGACGATTATGGAAACAAATCACGGAGAATCACGCGGTCAAAGGATAGGATTTCGGCTGGAAGGATCTCACCGAAAAGAAGATTTGGAGAGAGAATCCGAATGTGTTATCTTAGGAAAACTTTCCTAAGATAATATATTTGGAGAGAGAAGAATCTTATCTTAATCCGTTAATGTTATCTTAGGAATTATTTCCTTAGATAATATCGGTTGTTAAGATAATATGCTTCAAATCAATTAATATCATCTTGTTACCAAGTTTAGGAAGATATGATTATCTTGTTATGATTAGGGTTTGGTCGAGTTGTATTTATATGGGAATGTGGGATTCATTTCTAAGTAACCACGACGAGGAAAAAGAAGAACTGAGAGCGTTCAGTTGAGAAAAAAAAAAAGAGTGAAGTGTTTGTAAGTCTTTGAGGGTTGAGTTCGATTCATCGTTGTAGAAGAGGTTTCAAATCTAGGTGGGAAGTCTAGAGGTTGAAGTCCAGGATACAAGTGTAATCGAACAAGAAATCAATAAGACAAGTAGACGCTTCAAAATCCTCTGAAGCGGAAGCTTAAAGGTAGTGGTTTTTTCCTTGAGAAGCTAGTTTTGCCAATCAGGGTTTCCACTATATATCGTGAGTTCGTTCATTATCTTTCTTGCTGTTTTAATCCGCTGTGCCTTCTGTGGGAACAAAGCCTTTGTTCCATCAGACGTAACTCTAACGATCCAACAATTGGTATCAGAGCCTGGTGCTCTAGATTATTTTCGTTACAGAATTTGCAGGAAAGATGTCGTCGTCAAGCAATGTAATCGGTGATTCATTCTGGAAGCCACCAATTCTAAAGGCCGGTGAGTTGAGCAAATCGAATCCCATATTTGTTCCCTCGATGGACAGATATGGAGAATCATTGAGGTTGGTCCCATGGCTATCCCAAATGAAAAGGATGCTACAAAGCCTAAGCCAAAGATCGACTACACCGATGGAGACTGGAAGAAGCTGGAGAAGAATTGCAGAGCCAAGAAGATCCTTCACATGGCCCTTCTCCCCACGGATCTCAAGAAAATCATCGGCTACAAAACCGCCAAGGAGATTTGGGAAGCACTAAGACGTCTCCATCATGGAAATGAAGATGTCAAGAAAAATAGAATTCTTTCCTTGATGAAGGAGTACGATCAAATTTCTCAAGGAGAGGATGAGCACATTCAAGAGTTCTACTCCAGGTTCCAAGGGATCGTAGGTCAATTGGAGTTCCTTGATGAAGAGATGCCAGACTGGAAGCTCACTCATCACTTTATGCAAGGCCTCAACTCTCAGTGGGATGCAATTGCTCTCGCTCTGTACTCCCAAACTGACGTCAAGTCTCTCACCATGGAAGAGGTTGTTGCCAAGCTTGAAAGCAACGCCTCTGTATACAACCACAAGATGAACAAAAAGGGAGAAGAGAAGGCTCAAAGCATTGCCTTGAAGGTTAAACGTGCCTTTGACCTATCTCAAGTTGAAGACGAAGATGAGACGGTGATGAAGATGTGACTCTCATCACTAGAGATATGAAGAAAATATGGTCTCAAAACAAGGGCACACAGAGTTCTTCCGAAGGGAACAGAGACATGAAGGATGTCGTTTGTTACCACTGCCAACACAAGGGACATTTTGCAATAACTGCTTCAAGAAAAAGGCTGGTCACCCTCAGGTTCGTGAAGGGAAGCAAGCAATGGTCGTAACGTGGGGTGATTCCGACTCAGATGATGAAGATTCGTCACGCTCTAGGGATCTCTGCTTGATGGCCATAGAAGACCATGACAAATCAAAAGGCGGCATACAGGGAACTGAGGTAAGTGAATCTGAACTCATCTCAAGCTTGAAAAGTAAATCAAAAGAAAGCTTGATATCTTTTATTAAGAAACTTGTTCATGAGAATAGTCTTTTCAATGAGCAAATTGAAGAAAAGGATGAATCGATCTCAAGTTTGATCGAAGAAAATCAGGGTTGGGCAGACAAAGTGCTCGAGCTTGAGAAAGGTTCATCTTTTCCTTCAAGTTCATGTGTCGAATGTCCTAAGCTCGCTGAGAAGATTACGTCTCTTGAGTCATCTGTCTCCTCACTTGAGTCCGAGTATTTAATGTTAAAACTTGGAAATGCAAAACTGTCTAGTGATCTAACCAAACTCAGTGAGGAACAGAAGGACAAGCCAAAAGGTATTGTCTTTGTTGCAACCAAGAATAAAAAGAAGACTGAGTCAAAGGAAGTACCTCGCTTTGGGATTGGCTATCAACCAAAACTTCCTGTTGATGGAACCAAGCAAAAAGGCTCTAAAGTCAAAGGAAAGCAGTCTGTAAAGAAAAAGGGGAAAGTTCCTCCGGAGGGAACAAAGGCAAAAACTGTTCAAACTCGACTGAGGATGGAAAGGCTTGGTACCATGGACAGAAGGCTCATGCCATCTGGTTGAAGCAATCTCAAAGCGGTAAGTCCAAAATATTGATTTTCATTCAAGGATTGCTAACAAAACAATTTGGCATGGACAGAGCAAGTATGTTGATCTAAAGTGTCAAAGAGTATGTTGGTATTGTGGGCACTCTGGTCACTACAAACAAGAGTGCCTCCTGAAGAAACATAATGAGGAACTTGCTCGAACCACTAGGGAGAAAATGAATGCTAAACCTCCAGAAATCAAATATGTTGCTCCCACACCCAGAAAGCATAAGCTTGTCTGGGTTCGCAAGAACTAACTCTTTCTGTGCAGGATAAAGTGAGGAAAGTTCCCGGTATTTCACTCGTATTAAGTCAGTTACCTGACAGGGAACAAAGCGAGTCTCACCTCACTTCTACAGGAATGTTTGAGACTCAAAGGCCTGGTGACAAAGGTAAAAGAATGGATATGTGGATAAGGACTTAATGACTGAAGTGTTTCGTGTTGTACACTCAGGTACCATGTACATCGAGATAAGGCATCACTATGCAGAGAAAGATTGGCATCCAAGGAATTTCGTGGAACAAAGAATAAGAACGCCAATTTTCTCATTAGGGCACTAATTGGGGAACTCTACATTCAGTTTCATACGGAGCCTGGTTTGTTCCCTTAACCTTATGTCTATCGTGTGTTCCCCTCGATGATTGGCTAAATTACATGGTAAAGTGTGAAAGGTTAATCGTCATGTCTTGATCTGCATTCATTCTCTTGATCATTTGTTGAATGCCTTACTTAGACTCATGCTAATACTTCACTTATGTGCAAAATCTCATGCATGATTCTCTATGCTATCTTGTTAATACATGATTCAGCTTTCTTTCGGCCTAAAAGAGTCAACTTGATGCATTGATCCCTCATTATAAGCCAAATGATTGTTGACTCTACAGCTTATCTTAGCCATCATGCTTGATGCTTCCTATGAGCCCCTCTAATCATCCACATCTGGGAGCCTCTCATTCATGATTAAACATTATTAAAAATTCTCGTATATGTTATGTGTGATGTTCTTTGTACCTCTCTGGTAACATTACCCCCGCATCACACTCTTCTATTTTCTGGAAAGTCGAGAATACGAATTGTTGCCACTGTGGTCTGTGGATAGGGTTCGATAGGTAGGTGTGTGATGCCGGCTTACAATTGCCTAAGGAGGGTTCGTGCTTAAAAGCTAATGATGCACGTAGTAGGCTCAAAATGAATCCCTGGTGAAAGAAGACAAGCTGAAGGTTGTACTGTTCCAAAAAAAAAAAAAATTGGACACTCCAAGGTACACAAAGAGGCGACCAATAGATCCTTCTTCTACTGGTGGTTGGAGGCTTGTAACCTACACAAGGAGTAGTTTGGTTACAAGAAGG
>WOAB01000017.1:0-114353 GCA_027886185.1 Rheum nobile
AAGCCTTCTCTAGGCTCGAGATGGAGGAAGAGAACTCAGACCTTGAAGAAGAGGAGGACGAACTAATAGCCCTCTTCACAAAGAACATCAAAAAATTCTTTGTGAAGGGAAGGTTCCAAAAGGGCAGTTCCTCTCACAATGAACCAAGAAGAGATCTCAAGGAAGTCTCCTGTTACGAATGCAAGGAGAAGGGACACTACGCTAAGAACTGTCCCAACAAAGAAGAGTCCAAGTAAGAGGAAAGACCTCAAAGAAAGAAGGCTCTTGTAGCATCATGGGGAGAAGACTCAGATGAGGAACTGGATCTGAGTGGCTTCTCTTGAGGGAGATGTCTCATGGCAAAAGGAGACTCAAGCGACTCAGAAGACCTTGAGGTAACTTCTGACGATCTCTTAAAATCCCTAGTTGACTGTGATAAGAAACAACTTCTTAAGATCATAAAGAAACTAGGAAAGGAAACCAGTTCCATTCAACAGAAACTTGATGATTGTGAAGATGAAATTACTTGCTTGACTGTTGAGAATTCTGTTTGGAGTAAGAAACTTGATGAAACTGAGAAAGACATAGCTGAAACTCACTCCAAACTTATTGATATTAGGAATGTGCATGCTAGTCACCTTAAAACTTGCAAATCTTGTGATGAAACTAGCATAGATTCTGTCAAAGTTCCCTTGCATGCTAACTTACCTGAAAATGACATGCTTCAATCCATAATTGATAGATTGGACATTCTCACTGATTCTATTAATGAAAAAATGATAAATCAATCTGTTTTTGTGAGACAACGTCATGGAATAGGATATGTCAACAACAAAGGGAACAATGATGCTGAAAATGAGAAGGCTAGGCGAGAACTTGTTGAGATGAATGAGAACCTCAGTACTGCTCTTGCCACTTCTCGTGATAGGAATCAATTCCTATCAGAAAAGATCATGGTTCTTGAGAACAAGGCTGAGGTTGCCAAACGTCTAAATGAAAGTTCTCAAAGTCCTAAGAAGGAACCTAAGGGAAAAGAAAAGATGGTTCCTGAAAACCAATGGTTCACCAATTCCTTTGCTCACAAAAGATATATTGACATGGCCCATAGCAAGGTTAGAAACAATGTTGATTTTAACAAAAGGAAAACTGAAAAACCTTTTAGGCCAGAAAAAGGAAAATATGGACATGTTGTTTACAATCATTTGTGTACCTACTGTGGTAAGAATGGTCATTACAACACTGATTGTGCTAAGAAAAGGAACTTTGAAAAGGAGAAAAGTACTCATTACCATGAAAGGAACCAGTTCCCTGGTTATTCACAGACTCACAATGCTAATCCCCCCAGTAAAGCCAAGCTTCGCTGGGTTCAGAAATCTTAGTTCCATTATGTGCAGAAAGATGAGAGGCAACCTCAACTATGGTACATCGACAGTGGTTGCTCATGCCATATGACTGGAAGAAGAAATCAAATGACCTCTCTTCAACCTCTCCAAGGAGGGAACATATCCTTTGGAGACAAAAGCAAAGGGAAAATCTGTGGAATAGGAACTGTGAAACTCAACGACCACATTCAGGTAAACAAAGTTCACCTTGTTGATAATCTTGGTTTTGATCTAATAAGTGTGTCACAGCTGTGTGATCAAGGAGACAATGAAGTTAGATTCAAATCAAACGAATGTTCAGTCCTTGACTCCTCGAGACAAATCATCCTAAAAGGGAAAAGATTCAACAATGTCTACATAATTGATCCATCCTTTGTTCCCAAGGAGAAACTTTGTCTCTCAACTGTGAATGACCAAGCTGATTTATGGCATCAACGCCTCGATCATGCTAGCACCAAGCTGATTCAAAAGCTACACTCAAAGGAGCTAGTCAGAGGGCTGCCAAAGCGAAGTGACACATTTAAGGAACTGTGCTCTGACTGTGTAAAAGGGAAACAGGCTCGCAGTTCCTTCAAGTCCAAAAACATGGTAAGCACCTCAAGGCCTCTTGAACTCATCCACATGGATCTGTGTGGACCCATGAGAGTTCAGAGCCTAGGAGGGAACAGGTATATCTTTGTTCTTGTCGATGACTTCTCTCGCTTTACTTGGATCATCTTTATTAAATCTAAGAGTGAAGTTATTGACCGCTTTAAAGATCTGGTTCCCTTGTTAGAAAAATCTCTTGATTGTTCACTCAATGCTATTTGGTCTGACCATGGTACCGAATTCGAAAATGGAGAATTTCTAACCTTTTGCAGTGAGCATGGAATTGATCACAATTTCTCTGCACCATACACTCCTCAATAGAATGGAGTAGTGGAGAGGAAGAACAGAACTTTGGAAGACATGGCCCAGACTATGCTGATCTCAAGTAGACTCTCTCAATCATTTTGGGCTGAGGCGATCAACACAGCCTGCTACATCATCAATCGAGCCATGCTTCGTCCAATCACAGAAAAGACACCCTATGAGCTCCTAAGAGGAAGAGTTCCCAACATCTCACATCTGAGGGTGTTCGGATGCAAGTGCTTTGTGCACAATAATGGGAAGGACAATCTTGGCAAATTCGACCCAAGAAGTGATGAAGGAATCTTCATTGGATACGCCTCGGGTAACAAGGCGTACAAAGTCTTCAACAAAAGGACTAAAAAGGTAGAAGAAAGTGTTCATGTTATTTTTAATGAAAAATCACTTGGAAAGATTGTGCAGAACACCACCAATTCCTTTGAAGACCCGTTTCCCAAGTCATATCAAGAAGATCCAGATGAAGATGTCACTACACCCAGTTCATGTCCTGCTGCTCGGAACCCTCCAATGGCTCCTCCACTAGTTCCCATGGATAATGAACAACAATCCATCTCTGGGAACCAAGAGCATGAAGACAACATCTGTGGAGACTTCAATGATTCATCTTCCCACATGATCTTCAATGGAGAAGGTGATCCCAACCAGGAAGCTGAATGCTCAACTCAGAATGTCTCCACATCAAATATTCTAGCTCCTAACAAAGAAAGAAGAGTCATCAAGCCTCCAGTCAGGTTCGAACATCTAACCTTCTTTGCCTTCAATGCCTTTCTATCTATTGTGGAACCAAAGAACATAGGTGAGGCACTGAAGGATGCGGACTGGATCCAAGCTATGCAAGAAGAGCTTCATCAGTTTGAAAGAAACAAAGTATGACATCTAGTTCCCCGCCCCAAGGATAAACACATCATAGGAACTAGATGGGTTTTCAGAAACAAGCTAGATGATACAAGACCTGTGATAAGGAACAAAACTAGACTCGTTGCTCAAGGATACAATCAACAAGAAGGCATCGACTATGATGAAACTTATGCTCCAGTGGCAAGGATCGAAGCAATAAGATTGTTGATTGCCTTCGCATGTCACAAAGGGTTCAAGTTGTTCCAAATGGATGTAAAGACGGCCTTCCTCAATGGAATTCTTTAAGAAGAAGTCTATGTCAAGCAACCACCTGGTTTTGAAGACGATGATCATCCAGATCATGTCTACTTTCTGGAAGCAAGCTCCCAGAGCTTGGTATGATCATCTTGCCCAGTTCTTACTCTCAAATGGCTACAGGCGTGGAGTCATTGATAAGACTCTCTTCATCCTAGAAGAAGAAGGTAATATCTTAGTGGTTCAAATTTATGTTGATGATATCATTTTTTGTTCCACTAACCTGTCTCTTGTAGATAAGTTCAAAGACTTGATGAGCAGTGAATTTGAAATGAGCTTAATAGGGGAACTCACCTTCTTCCTCGGATTACAAATCACTCAAAAGAAAGATGGCATATAAATTCACCAACAGAAGTATGTTAGGGAACTACTGAAGAAGTTCAAAATGGATTCATGCAAGCCTCTCTCCACTCCCTTATCCACCATTGCCCATTTGGATAAGGACCATTCGAGTCCTCTAGTGGAGGAGAAGCTCTATAGAGGTATGATAGGCTCACTCATGTACCTAACTGCTAGTCGACCAGACATTGTTTTTGCTATTGGCTTGTGTGCTAGGTTCCAATCCTGTCCAAGAGAAACCCACTTGGCTGCTGTGAAGAGAATACTTAGATATCTCAAGGGAACTGACTCTCTCTGTATTTGGTACCCCAAAGAGTGTCCCTTTGAGCTAATGGGCTTCACTGATGCTGGTTATGCTGGATACTTGGTGGATAGGAAGAGCACTTCTGGAATGGCACAGTTCCTAGGCCCTTGCCTTGTGTCATGGGGATCAAAGAAACAAGTCTCAGTCTCCCTCTCCACCACAGAATCCGAGTACATTGCAGCTGCCTCCTGTTGTTCCCAACTTCTCTGGCTAAAGCAACAACTTGCTGATTTTGGTATGTCTTATGGTCCTCTCACTATTCTTTGTGATAACACCAGTGCTATAAACATTTCAAAGAATCATGTGCATCACACTAGGACCAAACATATAGATATAAGACATCATTTTCTTAGAGATCATGTTGAGAAAGGAAACATCATTATGAAATTTTGTAGAACTGAAGATCAGGTTACAGATATATTCACCAAAGCCTTGAATAGAGTTCTATTCGAGAACCTTAGATTGGAACTGGGAATGATTCCTATAACTTAGTAGTGACCTTAGTTTAAAGGCTTCTTTCCAGTTCCCCTGATTGACTAGTTTCAGATTTTTTTAACTTGTTGAGTCTTGATCTCTTTATGTTATATCTTTTGCTTCAAACCCTCTTTTTTATAATGGTTTCTCAAAAAGGGCTTAGATAAATTCTTCTGGTTCGTTTCTTTATGGTCTTCATTATTCTTTCAACTCTTCATTGTTCAAGTTTCTTTGAATGGTCCAAAAGTCACAATCTGATCATATTTCTAACCCAACATTACAAGCCGAAATGATGATTGTGTACTAAGACCTTCCCCTGCCTCATTGCTCAATTTAATTCTCTATGATCCATCCCTAAACCCTCTCTGAGAATTATTGTGCAATGCGATAAATGGCCTACCTTGATTCCTTGTATGGGAACGTATTTTTCTGGTTCCATTGTTTAAACCCACATCAAATGTTCCCATTTGTCCTTCTAGCACGTTGAATATATCGCCAGAAAGGAACCAGGATGAAGCATACTTCCAACGGCTACTTTGGCTCTCCCCCAAAGCTATTTATGGCAAAATCGCAGAGGTCAGTCACGTCCTATCAGTTGGCAGACCTCTCTCTTCTCTGAATGGGTAAGCTTTGAATTTGTATTGGCCGTTCGGAAAAGCTGCAAAGAGCCTTCAATGCTCCAGATTCTCCCCAATCTTCTCAACGGCTAGATTTGTCTCAACGTCCTTTCCGCCCTCATCGCCTTAAAGAGTTGCACTGTTGATCCAATCCATTCCCACAACTCTCCATCTCTCTGATCTTCTGCTTCTCTCTCTCTCTCAAACACAGAAATCCTTAGCTCCTAAAAAATGGCTGATCCAAACCCTAACCTTATCCAGGATGAGGAGGAGACTGCTCTTCTCAGAGCCTTTAGAGAAAAAAAGGCAGCATCCTCTTCTAAGCCTATTTCTGCCACCATCTCTCAAAAATCCCAACCTGAAGAGAAACTTGTGGAGCAAACAGTGGAGAAACCTGAAGAGAAACTTGAGGAGCCACCAAAGGCACATGAGAAGGCGAAAGAAATCTCTCCTGCCTCAGAATCGGCTACAAAATCCATCTCCGAAGGTGGTTCTCATGACTCCTCTCCTGACAAGTCTATCCAAGAGCTCCTTAGCCCTGATACCTCACCAGCAAGCCTCAAATCTAAACCCTCCTCAAATCATGGTCCCTTTGTTGCCACCAGGCTAAAACAACGAAAAAGGAGTTCCCAAGCCTTGGTTCCCTATGATCCTCAATCCAAAAGAACCAAAACCCTCACCATCTCTGCCTCTTCCTCCCTGGGTCAGGTCTCCTCTCTCTTCTCTAAAAGGAAGATTCTCAAGCCTCTCATAATCGGCAAAGAGTTATGGTCCCAAGAACTAGAAGAAGAAGATGAAGAAATATTTGGAGAAGCCCTGAACGAGTTCCATTCTCTGCTGTAGTATCAAGGCTGGGATGCGATGTTGATTGAGCCCTTCTCTACTTCTGATGAGGTCGTCCGCCTGTTTTACCAGTCTATCGAGTTTGTGCCCGTAAAGGAGAACTCTCCATGTCACGACGCTATTCTCATATGGAAGGGAACCAGCTATCCCCTGTCCTCCAACCTAATTGCGTCCACTCTAGGGATCGAGTCCAGATCCGGATTTGAAATTCTCCCTCAGAAAAAGGGGTGGCCCAAAGGAAAGGGCTACAAATCCAAGGGAGCAGTGGTCAAGAAAATCTACGACGGCGCCTTCCCCCAATCTTTGGAGACAAAGGACCTCTCCATCACAAACAAGATGTTATACTTCTGGATCACCCGTAATCTAGTTCCCAGACAGGAGCACAGGAACGACGTTCTCATCACAGATGCCATTTTTATGGACAAGGTGCTCTCTGGTGTCCAGATTGATCTCCCTCGCATTGTGTTGGCTCATATGCAGTTTTGTTTATCCCATGCCTCCCATGCCCTACCCTTCCCTCATATCATCAAGACCATTCTCTCTAACCTTCACCAATACCCAGATGATTTGCCTGAGACAGTCTACAACAAGTGCATAACCATCGCCATTGTTCGAAAGTTGAAGACTAAGGAACAACAGACCAACCCTTCTCAAGCTCAAGCTCAACTGCCTAAAGAAAAAGCCAGTTCCCAGGCCCCCTCAAGCTCCCAGCCATAGCTCAACCCCTCTCAAGACTCCTCTGCGATCCTTTCTGCTTTGGATCGTATTGAAAAGGCCATCATGGTGGGCTCGACTGCTATCCCGGTCGCCCTCCGTGATCAAGTAAAAGAGTTGGGACGAATGAGTTCTGCTATTGTGGATCTGGTAGAAGTTCTTCAGAAGGAGTGGAAAGATGCAATCGGTGTTCATCAGGCCACGGGCCAAAATGTAGGAATTGTCGACAAAGATGCTGAAGAGGAGGCCGCTGCTCTGCCATAGGAACGCTTGGTCTGTTCCCAGTGCTGTAACCTCACAGCGTGCTAGTAGTTTCCCCTAGGATCCTACTTTCCTCTTCTATCCCCATGTCGTCTTTCCTAACGATTGCTTTTACTGTTGTTTGTGTCGACTGTTGTTAAGTTATTCGTTTGTGTTGTTTTATGGTGTGTCTTACCCGTCTATGAACAATGATCAGTTTTTCAGCTTTAATGACTATCTTTTGGTTTCGTTCTAATGATCAATTTGTCTTTGCCCTAAGTTTCCATTATGCTTATGTTATGAGATTGATGCATTTACATATTCACTTGGATATCCTGTTCTTAACTAGTATTTAATTTTTTCGATGATGTCAAAAGGGGAAAGAAAAGGATATGAACCTTGAACTTTGGAAACCACTTGACTAATAGAAACTCTGAACTAGTTCTACTTCTAAGGGGGAATTTGAAATAAACTTGTTCACTTGCTTAGGGGGAATTTGCAACCATTAAATATTCTCTCATTAATTCATAATGTTGTAAATCCCTTAATCTCAATATGGTCTCATGAAATTCAAGTCATATTATGTTGTCAGGTTCCTTGTATTTGTCATCATCAAAAAGGGGGAAATTGTTAGGAAACGGAACTCTGGAACCTCGGTTCCCCTGAGAGTTTTTTTCCTCAGTTTCTCTACTTTTGAAGATGACAAATATTATGATACTAATGTTTTATCTCAAAGATGTGCTTTAAGGAACCACATGAATATATCGAAGGCAAGAAAACCAAACAGGACAAAGAGAACCAAAGGAACAAGACAGAAGAAGGAACCCAGAGGAACCCAGATGTGCCCAGTAACGTAGCATGCGACATTGCGATTCCCGAGAAATCTGGGGACACACAACCTCGGACAAAAGTTGTTGAAAACGACTTGTCCAAAGCTTCCAAAAGCATGCCAATGTCCAGAGCAAAACAACAAGACACCTAGAAACACTGAACCTCGGACACAGAAGGTGAAAGCGACAGGACATAGAGATGTCACTGTCCAGAAGACAGTTCCCAAGCGCCCAGCTTGTTCAACCTCGGACGAAAGCATTTGGACAACGACATAGCAAGACTCGTCTGAGGTAGTTGACCAACCAAGAGAGATTCTGAGCTGCCTAGGTTGTTTGCACATGCCAAGAACAACGTGGACCAAGGAGAACCACTGATCCTAGGGCAAGCTCAATCTGTGGGAACCCAGAGAGGATTAAGCTGCGAAGAATCCTCTATAAAAGGAAGACTAACTCAAGAGTTATCTTCAAGCACTGAAATACGACTCACACACATTAGCAAATATCCAGTGTGAACCTTCAAACAAGATCATCAAAGCAAACCGAGATCAAGAGGAACCAGTCAAGGAATAGAAGAGCTTAGTGCTAAGTTCCTGTGACTGTAAGTGATAGTTCCTAGGTACGAAGGTCTGTTTCTTAGATTAATTATTGATTGTGTTAAGTTATCTAGGATTGCCTAACTGTGTGTAAGGCAAAGAAACTGTGTGTTTGTTCCTAGGATAAGCTGTAACCAAAAGAGATAAGAAATCAAGAAGTAGACCTTGAAATCCTTTCGAAAGAAAGGTAGTGGTTTTTATCCTGGATTGCTAGTTGGCAATCAAAGGTTTCCACTATAAGGAACTTGTCATTTGTTTGATTGTTTATTTCCGCTGCGAAGGGAACTTAGAATCCATATTCTGAGTTCCTTAAGTTATTATCTAACAATCATGATCCTACAGGACGCAACCTAGTTGCGTCCAAAGGGTTGTGTGGGGATTATTTTAGGGTTTTTCTAGGGTTTAGGGTCTTTATCATAGTATATAACTATAGTGTATAACTATATAATATATGATATAGCCATAGTATA
Source organism: Rheum nobile (assembly GCA_027886185.1). Classification (NCBI taxonomy): domain Eukaryota; kingdom Viridiplantae; phylum Streptophyta; class Magnoliopsida; order Caryophyllales; family Polygonaceae; genus Rheum; species Rheum nobile. The sequence continues at coordinate 8,847 of WOAB01000017.1, forward strand.
TAACTATAGAATATAATATAGGATATAATCATAGTATATAACTATATAATATATACCATAAAATATAATCTTAGTATATAACTATAGGATATAACGATATGATATAACCAAATTGGATATAACTATATATAAGATATAACCATAGTATATAACTATATGATATAACCACAGTATACAACTATAGAATATAATATAGGATATAAACATAGTATATAACTATAAGATATAACGATATGATATAACCAAATTGGATATAACTATAAGATATAATCATAGTATATAATTCGGAAATTTTGCCCGGTACCCTCGAGGTATTGCGTAATTCGTGAAATACCCATAAGTTTGAACATTTTCGCGTGGTACCCCTGAAGTATTGTCAAAATTTGTCAAATACCCTTTCGTTTTACCAACGTTATCAAAACGTTAAATTAATTTAAAAAAAAAAAAATTAAACACAGAAAATGAAATTTGCCCCACCTATCGAGCTGTGGCTGATACTTTTGAGAACGCATCCCTTCCTTCTAGAACCCCGGCGGTGGTCGGTTGTCGCCCCTCAGAGAACGCAACCCTTCCTTCTCCTCGAGCGGGGTGGCTGGTGGCTGGGCTGTCTTGGTGGTGGTCGGTTGTCTCAGTGGGTGGGGCATTTGACCGAGCGCAGAAAACACCATTGGAGAGGAGCTCGACGGAGGTTGTGGACGACAAGTCGAACGACGGAGGCAACACCGGCGCCGGCGGTTGTGGACGACGGAGGCAACACTGACAGGTTCAGGTAAGATCCTACGACGGGGGATGAATTTAGGTTTCAAGTATGAAATTGGGGATAAAATTAGGGTTTAAGTTTGAAATTGGGGATAAAATTAGGGTTTAAGTTGAATTGAAATTGCATTGAAATTAAGAGCCATTAATAATTGGCAATTGAACCCAGTAGTCTGCAATGATTATAAAACACTGCAGCTTCAAGTGGTGCAATTCATCTTTGATTAGTCAACAAAACTGCTAAGAGAAATAGCCAAAACAAAACATAAAGAGCTTCCTCTTACCTTTTGAATATATTCAAATATATATGCCATTGTATACTGTGTGATTCCAGTCATGGTGTACGTCTTTCCACTGCTTGTTTGCCCATATGCAAAAACACTTGCTGCAAAGAATATGTTCGGAAAATGAACTCCCACAACGGCAGGCCGGTGAATAAGGAACTGGTAGCAACTGATTTGTATTTTTTTTTTTTTAAATTAATTTAACGTTTTGATAACGTTGGTAAAACGGAAGGGTATTTGACAAATTTTGACAATACTTCAGGGGTACCACGCGAAAATGTTCAAACCTATGGGTATTTCGCGAATTACGCAATACCTTGAGGGTATCGGGCAAAATTTCCGTATATAATTATTATATAGTATATAACTATAGGATATAACGATATGATATATCCAAATTGGATATAACTATAAGATATAATCATAGTATATAATATAGGATATAACCATAGTATATAACTATAGAATATAATATAAGATATAACCATAGTATATAACTATAGAATATAACCATATGATATAACCAAATTGGATATAACTATAAGATATAATCATAGCATATAACTATAGGATATAACCATAGTATATAACTATAGAATATAAATATAAGATATAACTATAGAATATAACCATAGTATATAACTATAGGATATAACCATAACATATAACCAAATTGGATATAACCATAGTTATATGTGATTTTTGAGAATAATAATAACAAACAGTTAATAGCAAACGAATTGGTGGAAAAACGTACATGAATTTTAGATGAATAAAAGTATACTGAAACCTCATGATACAAACGAATTTATTGCCATGTAACCCTGATTACTTGAAAACGTCTATTACTATAGTCAAATGCACACAAGTGTACAAATCTACTAGGTATTTGAATTTCCAAATCATATAAAATAGCAGGATAGATACAATGCGATGAGTATGTAGTAATTTTATTTTAAAATATGAAATAAATTTATTGATTTAAATACAAGTGTGGGCGCTACATAGTAGCGCCCAAGTTTTTTTTTCTTCTGGGCGCAACTTGAACCGGATTTTTTATATATATATAAATCTGCCATGAACCGGGTTTTCTAACAACCCGGTTAGTTGTGCCCACGAAATTGTTTTTTTGGGCGCAACTTGGTTGCACCCAAAAAGCGGTGCGGGGAATAAGTTGCGCCCAAAAAGCGGTGCGGGGAATAAAAAATGGGTGCGAACATTCTCCCCGTTTATTAAATCACCTTCTTTAGTGTTTTTATTCCCCTAGTTTTTGTGTGTACATGAAAATAGATCCTTCAATCAGATTGGTCGGGTCGGAATCAGATTCGGTCATTTTGGATTTGAGTTGAGTACGAATTAGGTTAATTTGAATTATAAGGTCGAGTCATTATGTAACACCCCCAAATTTCACACCATTTGAAAGCATTACTGCCGATGACCCCGGACTGAAAACCCGAAGTCATCCCAGGCTTTTCCAAACGACATCACTGTCTTAAATACAGTTACAATACGAGAATCATAACTTTTATTAAACCACGGTCGCGGAATGTCAACACAATTCCAAATACGACCAAAACATCAAAAATACATAATCAGAAATAAATACAAAATCAGAATAATTACAACGGAAGACTTTAAAATATTACGAAAAGGGTTGTGATCGTAGTGATCACCTGCCCAAGGATCTTAACCTGATTAAAAACAATAAAAACATCAAAAGCCACCGTTCATCTTCATAGTCGTTCTAGCCTTCGCGGAACAGCAACCTACCTGATGTGCCGAATCGAACGGATGACACCAGCCAACCATGCAAGGAATATAATGGCTGGTTAGTCTAAATGAATAGACTAGAAAGGGAATAAAGCAGAGTGGTTCGAAGCAGTCGTATTAGGTTAGACCCATCGCTTCTCGAATAATAACCGATGACGATAGTCAACCATCATACTCCTACTGGAATAACAAGAGGTATGCACAAGAGAAGATTCTGGAGACCGAGGCTCACAACAATCAATCCCAAAGAAGACTCTAAATGAAATGAGCCTTTAGGAAACATGACAAATGTTGGGGAACATTAAATAATTACACGCAATCACAGAATCACAGTATCGCATTCGAGCGACTAAAAGTTAAGACGAGCTTTCCTAGCTGCACTACTCGCCCAAGGTATATTAATTGTGTGCGAACTTACGACACTTATCTTATTTAATTCCAAAACACACACATCACGTTATAAGCTTTTAGATATATGTTTCGCCATGAGGGACATACATCGAAGGAATGGACCTCGCAGGGTCCAAACCTCAATCCACAACACGATCAGAAGAGACGGGACCACATATAGAGTCCACGACCTTATCCACAACAACCACAACACAAGGTGTCGGAGACTTATAGCCTGCCCCTTCACCACTTGTTATAAAGAAACGACTGAGCCGCAATCTAGAGCCCATCGCCCCTACGAATACTCGTGCTAACTATTAGTCTAACACACAAACACATCACACAAGCCATCATGGCCCAACCTGCACAATATATATATAATTATACTAGCGTCGGTTCTAGCAGAATATGCAATCTAATAATAATATCAGATTTTAATTATATTACTAACAAACAGTTCCCAACATATTTCAGAATCATCCTAAATTATTTAACAACTAAACGATTGATAAATAATTGCAATATGGAATGATGAGCAAGAGCGAACCGCCACTTGCCTGGAGTAGATTCGGCGATGAATCTGGACGAGACGACTACAGAAAATACCCTTTTCGAGGATATGGCTTAAGCTTCAGAATATTCCTAGCAGAGTACGAGTCCACATGCGATCCAGCAGATCACGTTCTAACTGACAAATTAATTATCTATCAATTAATTTGACTGGACGAATTCAAGGAATTATATTTAATAAATTTTAATGATATTAACTCATAAAAATATTTATTAAATTTTTCTAAAGAAAATACGGACGAAAGGAAATCGAAATTATACCGCTCGAATAATTTCGGGTTAAAATTGGACTGGAAGCTTAATGGGCCTTCTCGGCCCAACAGCAACTTAATTAGCAAAGGAGGGCTACTGTTCATCTCCTTCTTCCTTCAATCACCAGCACAACTAACAGGGACCACAACGGCAACAACCACGCGGGGCTTCGCCGGGGCTTCTCGACGCCGGAGAAGCGGCGGTAGCAACCAGCAGCAGGGCGCAGCAGCAGCGGCGCTCCAACACAGTAGTTCGGTGGCGGCAGGAACAACACGCAACGACAGCAGCACGAACCAGAGGAGCTCGGCTGGGCTTCGGCTGGGGAGGTTTGACGACGACGTCGGGGATGGAGCTCTAGCGGCGACGGCAAACAACGACCACAAACAACAGCTAAATCAACAAGAGGTCCACACACTTCGTCTTCGTCTCCGTTCGAGCAAAACAGAGAGCGAACAGGGGAGCTCGGCGGTGGCTTCGGGTCGAGCTCGTCGGAGGAGACGACGACGACGACTGGGCTGGGCTCGCCGGAGGAGACAACGAACGAGCACCGGAGGGAGTCGGGGAGAGAGCATAGGCTGCTCAGCGGGAGGCTTCACCGAGAGGGAGAGGGTGAACAGGGGACTCGCGAGAAAGAAGACGATGGAGCAGCTGGAGGTGTGCCGAGCTTGTCTCGATCGGCTCCATATATATAGCATAAGGGAGGGAGGGGACAAAGCTTCGACAACTCCCTCTGCAGGAGACCGACCAAGCACAAGTTGGGAAGCCAAGTTGAACGGGAGGATAAGATTGCACAAGATAAGTTTTGGTATGGGTTTTAAACCCCGGAAATTATATGTTTGTATCCAAACAAATATTTTAAGTCCCAAAAATACATTGAATGTATTTTATACCACTCAGGGAATTATTTCGGAAATCATGGATATTACTGAAAATCCAAACTCTACTGAAAGCGAAATAATTAATCGAACGAAGGATGAGAAAATTACCCAAATATCCTTACTAAAAATTGAGGGGTATTACATTACTACCCCCTTAAGAAAAATTTCGACCCCGAAACTTGCATCAATAAACTAATGGGTGACTGAAATCACCTCAATCTCACTACCTGAGTCCAAGCCTAATGTAATGACCTAGGCCAGCCACCCTTCCGGTGCCGCCCAGTCGTTAACATGGGTCGCCGCCCATATATCCCAACTCATCACTGATGGCCCAACATTCTTGCCACTTCTAGTAGGTTAGAGAAGAGACTCGACAACTTAACGGCCCGGCCCATCATAGGGCTGCGGCCCATACACCCCAACCCTTCCTTGGGGGCTCCACCTATAATAGGCAGCCATTTCGAATAGGTTGTTGGTGAGTCTCGAGCCTGAAATCTCATCTTTTATCACTCTCTCGAAGGCAGAGATGATACTACTATCTCGCATATCTTATCTCCATATGCTATACTTATACTAACTCGTGACCTATTCTCAAAGTCCTGATCACCACAATAGACTCGCTATACTTTAATCATGAGAATACATATTCTCTTACGCTTACCTTTTACTTCTCTCGAAGTATATACCCAAACCTCCTTAGGTCGGTATCCTTAACCAATATGGTCTTCATAACTTATATTGCCAACATCGAACTACCTATTCGATCACGTATCTACTTACAACATTTGTCTACATTCCTTACTTTCGTTAGAATAGATGTAATCATCCACATGATTACCATTCCCTTAACCAGAGTATCCATTACAAAAATCTTCAATATAACCTTGCGGTCATGCACTCTTCCTTCTGAAGACCTTAATGTCCTTATATAGAAGAATACAACATCTTTCTACTAACCTCATTTTGACAATCTGGTCCTCGAATATATACTTAGAAATCAACAATACTACAACTTAGTACCCCATATGTCATACAGACCTTACATAAATGATTCACTTGTTACCTTAATCATATTCGGCCCTTATGCCATATCTTTATCTCACAATCTATGTCTGATTACCTCAACATGATTTATTAATCCATTCCATAGGATTATACTCTTGTCTTACCCGAACGTGCTGTATGATTACCTTAACCAACGTGGGTTACCTTTTTCCTCAAGTCCATTTGATATCATCCGCAACCTTATCTCTATATATGTTATACCATGTAATCATTCTCACTACATCCACAAGATCCTGACCATTATATAATAATGGTCTCCAAAATTATCATTACGACATTATTGTACCTTTAATAGGAGAACACACATCTCCCTTCCAATTTCCTTATATACAAAATCCCACACATCTTAATTCCTTACAATCCAGTTATCAACTCTTAGTAACCTCGAAACATTACATTCTCAATTTCCTTAAAGGTACCTCTTACAATTCCATCATTTATCTGGAAGTAAGCTTGACCTTATGCCATTTCTAACTTAAATCCTTTAAGATTTATATACTTTCTCCAAGAATAATCATAACATTTATTCGTATATCCCCAAACCCATCACATGAGATCTTACTCATATTTCCTCAAAGTATCATATTGCTAAATGATTCATTACCAACTGAATCAATCACTTGTGTCTTAATCTTCCAATAGATGTACACGAGTAACAGTGTTACCTTATTCCTTAAGCATACACAAACTTAATCTATGTACTAAATCCTTTAGTTTATCGGAATCATCAAAATGATCGATCCTTAAATTGTAATTCTTTCATTTAAGTGGCCTCTTTCTACTCAGTAACTTCACAACTTGATCTTTCCAATAAGGGTTGTACTATACGTCTTATGGATGGCCTATTCACATAAAGTCCAAATATCGAATCTTTGTAAATTCCCAAGTGTCATAACTACTTATTCCCTGAAAGGACAACTTGCCAACTTCAATCATTTGGCCCATTTAAATTTGGCCCTAAAGTTCACTGCCAACTCATGCCTCTAGTTTCCTCGAAACAAGATCGCAATAAATCGATTAGCACTGTTGTGCCTAATCACTTAATTTCCCTAAACGTGACACCAAATCGCCATAATAGTCATCAATCACTCTCTGTCTAATCCTTATATCGCTTCTCTTAAGGAAGCCTCATAACGGACCTCAAAACGAAACTTCGAATAGATCTTCCAAAATACTACCTACAACTTTGCACACTTGCCTTTTCAAAAGCAAACTTTAACCATTGTCCTACACTGGTCGTAATAGAGGAAACAAGTTCTCTATGAACTATCCCTCTTATACATTTCCCTTCTCAACAGTCTGTCCATAACAATGCCTACAACATGACCTCACAACGAGGAATTCTGAACCCCATATAGTTCATCCCTATATACTCTTATCAGAACAAATGTCCAGGGTACCCGTATGAGATTTTAGCCCTTAGATCCCATAGGGCATTACCGACTCACATTTGTTCAAACACTCTAAAAAAAAATTCCGGTAAAACTTAGCCTACGAGATAACACTCGCCAAATCAGCTAAGGAAACGATTAAAGTCATACTGATGTATCGCTATTCCAGAAATGAAGAAAGAATCTTATGAATGGATCTAGAATTAAGTAATAGAGTCGACCCTGGTGTTAACCATATAGGGAACGAACATCTATGCTACATATGTTATCCTTTCTTTCTTTTTGGTAACTAGGGCTCTTATGCCCAGCCTTACCACAGTGGTGGCATAGAATCCCATCGATAATTCAGCCTGAGCCTTTGGCGAAACCATCATTTATTTTAAAGTAAGACTGACCTTACGTCATCTCTAACTTAAAATCCTTACAAGAATAATTTAACACCGTCCTTTAAACAATCTCTAACTTTAAATCCTTTCGGTAATGACTTAATCTATTCCTTAAATCACTTTATAACTTAAACTTTTAAGATTCCTCAATTTCACCACGCTCTATATTCCTCGAAACGGATCACACATTCATTCTTATACCTTAAGAAATCTCGAAAGAACTCAGCGTATGAGATAACGCTTGCCACTATACTCTTTAGGTGTATCTGAACAATTCTCTATACTGAACTTTAATACCTCGAGATCATTAACATATCCTATCCTTAAACTGTAACCTTTTTATTTAAGTGGTCACCTCTTAACACAACAACTTTATAACTTAATCTTCTTCAAAGAGTTGCACCTTAAACCTTATGGATGACATATTCACAAGATGTCAATCCTTGACAATTCCCAAGAGTCCTAACTCTTCATCCTCTGAAAATTCCACTTATCGAGTCCAACAACTCGTACTCTCTTAAATGACTTATTTCTAACTTAAAATCCTTATATTCCTTAAAGATACTCATAAATGAACACTTTAGGCATCAGACTCTTCTAGCCTTGCCTTACGAGGTCTTCCTCCAGGTCCTCATCGGGAGTTCCCTCCGGATCTTCCCTCGGATCTTCCCCCTCTCGAGAATCTTCCTCAGGGTTTTCCTCTGGATCTTCCTCTTCCTAAGGATCTTCCACAGGATCTTCCTCCTCTCGAGGATCTTCCTCCGGATCTTCCTTCTTCTGAGGATCTTCCTCGGGATCTCCCCTAGGATTTTCCTCTCCTTGGGGATCTTTCTTAGAGTTCCCTTGGAAATCGCTTTCATTTAAACGTCATTATTACAATATCCCGTTGGCCTACCATAACGGCTCAACGAACTCTACCTTAGGTTCATCCCACAAATTCTCATACGGAGGCAAATCCCGACTGCCTCGAGCATTAATCTTTCGTATTCGTTTTCTCAACAATTAATGTCAACGACTATGACATCACACTTAGACATCAAAACTCTTAAGAGTGATTCCTTAATTATCCCATATATCAATGTAATAAAATCACTTAGAATAGATCAACTTGATAATTCTATAGATGAATTATGAACATAGAGCACAAGATTCATCTACACTAATCTCCCAAGCGTTCACACCAAATTACTCGGAGATTACCGCACTAGGATATTAGTACTACCAGGAAGCACAAACTTGATACCTTCGAGGGAACTACTAGGTCTTCCAATCTCGAAATATCTCTGAGAAACAGGGAAATCTAACATTACTAGAAATGATAGAATCATCTCGGCACCTTCCGAGTCCTTTCAAAAGAATAGACAAACACCTATGTCTTACAACAACAAGAAGAACTCAGTCTTTCTAGATATAGAGGTAACTCTCATACCTCTCATATCAGATTAAAGAAGGCACGACTATGAACGATGATATTTCAAATTCTTTTCATTTTGAAAATTCAGAGCCTTCGAAAACATTTCTCAGTTTCAAACGAGTAAACGGTTTATAAAAATTTTCATTCCCAGAAAATGTTTTAAAACCCACCCGTTTTAAAATTTTCGGCTCTGATACCAAATCTGTAACACCCCCAAATTTCACACCATTTGAAAGCATTACTGCCGATGACCCCGGACTGAAAACCCGAAGTCACCCCAGGCTTTTCCAAACGACATCACTGTCTTAAATATAGTTACAATACGAGAATCATAACTTTTATTAAACCACGGTCGCGGAATGTCAACACAATTCCAAATACGACCAAAACATCAAAAATACATAATCAGAAATAAATACAAAATCAGAATAATTACAACGGAAGACTTTAAAATATTACGAAAAGGGTTGTGATCGTAGTGATCACCTGCCCAAGGATCTTAACCTGATTAAAAACAATAAAAACATCCAAAGCCACCGTTCATCTTCATAGTCGTTCTAGCCTTCGCGGAACAGCAACCTACCTGATGTGCCGAATCGAACGGATGACACCAGCCAACCATGCAAGGAATATAACGGTTGGTTAGTCTAAATGAATAGACTAGCAAGGGAATAAAACAGAGTGGTTCGAAGCAGTCGTATTAGGTTAGACCCATCGCTTTTCGAATAATAACCGATGACGATAGTCAACCATCATACTCCTACTGGAATAACAAGAGGTATGCACAAGAGAAGATTCTGGAGACCGAGGCTCACAGCAATCAATCCCAAAGAAGACTCTAAATGAAATGAGCCTTATAGGAAACATGACAAATGTTGGAAAACATTAAATAATTACACGCAATCACAGAATCACAGTATCGCATTCGAGCGACTAAAAGTTAAGACGAGCTTTCCTAGCTGCACTACTCGCCCAAGGTATATTAATTGTGTGCGAACTTACGACACTTATCTTATTTAATTCCAAAACACACACATCACGTTATAAGCTTTTAGATATATGTTTCGTCATAAGGGACATACATCGAAGGAATGGACCTCGCAGGGTCCAAACCTCAATCCACAACACGATCAGAAGAGACGGGACCACATATAGAGTCCACGACCTTATCCACAACAACCACAACACAAGGTGTCGGAGACTTATAGCCTGCCCCTTCACCACTTGTTATAAAGAAACGACTGAGCCGCAATCTAGAGCCCATCGCCCCTACGAATACTCGTGCTAACTATTAGTCTAACACACAAACACATCACACAAGCCATCATGGCCCAACCTGCACAATATATATATAATTATACTAGCGTCGGTTCTAGCAGAATATACAACCTAATAATAATATCAGATTTTAATTATATTACTAACAAACAGTTCCCAACATATTTCAGAATCATCCTAAATTATTTAACAACTAAACGATTGATAAATAATTACAATTTGGAATGATGAGCAAGAGCGAACCGCCACTTGCCTAGAGTAGATTCAGCGATGAATCTGGACGAGACGATTGCAGAAAATACCCTTTTCGAGGATATGGCTTAAGCTTCAGAATATTCCTAGCAGAGTACGAGTCCACATGCGATCCAGCAGATCACGTTCTAACTGACAAATTAATTATCTATCAATTAATTTGACTGGACGAATTCAAGGAATTATATTTAATAAATTTTAATGATATTAACTCATAAAAATATTTATTAAATTTTTCTAAAAAAAATACGAACGAAAGGGAATCGAAATTATACCGCTCGAATAATTTCGGATTAAAATTGGACTGGAAGCTTAATGGGCCTTCTCGGCCCAACAGCAATTTAATTAGCAAACGAGGGCTACTGTTCATCTCCTTCTTCCTTCAATCACCAGCACAACTAACAGGGACCACAACGGCAACAACCACGCGGGGCTTCGCCGGGGCTTCTCGACGCCGGAGAAGCGGCGGTAGCAACCAGCAGCAGGGCGCAGCAGCAGCGGCGCTCCAACACAGCAGTTCGGCGGCGGCAGGAACAACACGCAACGACAGCAGCACGAACCAGAGGAGCTCGGCTGGGCTTCGGCTGGGGAGGTTTGACGACGACGCCGGGGATGGAGCTCTAGCGGCGACGGCAAACAACGACCACAAACAACAGCTAAATCAACAAGAGGTCCACACACTTCGTCTTCGTCTCCGTTCGAGCAAAACAGAGAGCGAACAGGGGAGCTCGGCGGTGGCTTCGGGTCGAGCTCGCCGGAGGAGACGACGACGACGACTGGGCTGGGCTCGCCGGAGGAGACAATGAACGAGCACCTGAGGGAGTCGGGGAGAGAGCATAGGCTGCTCAGCGGGAGGCTTCACCGAGAGGGAGAGGGTGAACAGGGGACTCGCGAGAAAGAAGACAATGGAGCAGCTGGAGGTGTGCCGAGCTTGTCTCGATCGGCTCCATATATATAGCATAAGGGAGGGAGGGGACAAAGCTTCGACAACTCCCTCTGCAGGAGACCGGCCAAGCACAAGTTGGGAAGCCAAGTTGAACGGGAGGATAAGATTGCAATTTGGTATGTGTTTTAAATTCCGGAAATTATATGTTTGTATACAAACAAATATTTTAAGTCCTAAAAATACATTGAATGTATCTTATATTACTCAGGGAATTATTTCGGAGATCATGGATATTACTGAAAATCCAAACTCTACTGAAAGCGAAATAATTAATCGAACGAAGGATGAAAAAATTACCCAAATACCCTTACTAAAAATTGAGGGGTATTACACATTACAGGTTAGGGGGTGTTTAAGTTGACCCAACGGATCAAGAACGTCATTTTTATATTATTCGTTGACTACTAAAATATTACTAAATTGTAAAAAAATAAGGGAAAAAATAAGGTGAGGATAGGGACTTAGGAGAGGAGTGAGGACACTCCAAGACCGTCAAATCAAGAAATAGAGCGCACAGATCAACCATGGAAAGAATTCGGATATAATTCGGCACGACCGAATTTCCACGAAAAAAACACGTCCCGCTTGCACACACATTTTGGTCCTTATGCACACACATTGTTTTCATGTGCACACACGTGTCATTTTCGTATGCACACGTATGTTATTTTCGTTGGTTTTTATACGTATGCACATATATTATTTTAACCGTGTTTTGGGTCATTTTTGCATGTACACATATGTTATTTTCATGTGCACACATGCATACCTATGTTGTTTCACATGCACACATGCTTGTTTCAAAGGTACACATAGCACGTAATGCATTTCGTATGCACAACATGCCATTTTCACATGCACACAGTAGTATACTTCGCATGCACACGGTAGTATACTTCGCATGCACATAGTCGTGTTTTCATGTGCACACGTTTTGTTCATTCCATATAAGCGCACGCGTTTTATGCATGCACACAAAAATGAATTTCATGTGCACACCGTAGTGTATTTAGCATGCACACAACAGTGTATTTGGCATCCACACAAATCCGCACTTCGCGTGCACGCGAATCCGTCTTTTTCGTGAAAAATTCGGCCGTGTTGAATTTTTCCCGAATTTTTAAAAAGCAATCTGGATATTCTATTTGCTTTCCATCAGATGGCTCTCATGCGTTCTAATTTCTCTCCTCCCTTCTCATCCTCACCGGATCTCAACCCAAAAAATAATATAACAATGTCAGAATAAAGTAAAATCATTTAAAATAATATTTATTATCTATATAATTGAGATTAGTACATCGAAATCATGATTTTTTTTATTGTTCAATTTATATTATAATAAATTATAATTTGCTGAATTTTAAAAATGATACAAGTATAATGATGCTCTATTTTAGGATATCTTAACATATTAAAAGTACTCATATTGCATTTATTATATATTTCATATGTAATATTTTACTAATACTTCACATTTACTAGTTAACTGGGTTGGTATTAGATTGGTCGGGTTAGGGTCATACATTTTCGTGCTAGATTCAGGTTCGGTTATATTTTGTTATTAAAATTTTCGGTTGGGTTCAGGTCAGGTTAAAAATGGTAGACAATAAAACGAATTTGTTCATCTTTTGACAACTCTACATGTAGATTGTAGTACAAGTGTACAACTTATCTTTGAACAAATTACTAGCTTAGTACTCGTGCTAAACACGAGATTGAATTTGTGATATGTTTTTAATAATATGACGTTAAAATCCACAAAGCCGTATATGTCTGTGGTATTGAAATATTATCAATGTTCTTTCATCAATACTCATAAAAGATGACACGCTATAGGATGACAATAATAGTTAGAAAGTGTCATTATAGATGCCCAAGCCAAAGTTGGATGTTAAACACACATCATACTTAGTTATGTTAGGAAATGTTTTGAAGAATGAATTTTTTTTACCTAAAATTTATTGTATATTTATTTAACAAATATAAAATATGTTGATACTAATAACAATATACTATGCATTTAAATAACAAATCTAAAGTATTTGAATGAGAATAACAATTTCAAGTGCATTTTCGAATAACAAAGCTAAAACTAATTAAATTAATACATTAAACTAAAAAACTTATATCATCCAAACAACAAAATTAATAAAAGAAAATAAGAATAATGTATTTTGGTTACACGTAACAACTTAGTGAATAAATTCAATATACTTAAAGAAGTATATATTTAGATTGGACATATAATTAAGTGAATTAATAAAAAAAAAGCTTAAAATGGTATCTTATCTATATCTATATCTTTATATAATATAAAATGGAGTCTTGACAATTAATACCCATCTAATTTATTATAGGTTTACAAACAATTGTTAACAAAACACTTTAGTATATATCCACCCTAATCTCCCCTAAAATATTAAAGGTGAAGGAATGTCTTCATAAAAGAATTAGCCACTTGGCTTTCTATCTACTTGACACCTGGTGAATTGTGCACTCAACATGTGTCCAAATGTATTTTTAGTTTTATTTTTGTCTTCTATCTACTAGTGTAGTACTCGTGCCTTGTACGGGATTTGTTTATTTCTTTTAACATTTTCAAAAAATAGTATATAAAAATTATATACTTAATTGATATAGAAATATGTAGGTAGTGACTGCTAATTATAAAAATAGATGAATGTTAATATAAAAAAGGACTAATTGAATCAAGAGTATAAACAATAGAAAAATCAGTAGAGAAACATTCCATTAAAACAACAATAACTGAAAAAAAATTAAAAAAATCATTAGAGAAACATTTTATTAAGAAAACAATATAGAGAAAAAAAACAGTAGAGAAAACAATAGAGAAAAAAACTACTTGATCAACTAAAATTCAGAATTTGGATTGGTGCAGTTCATGACATATCCTTTCATGCTTGTAAATTCAGAATTTGGATTGAGATGATTAAGGATGATAGGATAATTGAACCTCTATTGTGGGAGTTTATGTAATTACAGATTTTGTTTTAGTTTGTGGAATTAAAAACTATCAATCAACCGAAACTAACAATGAAAGAGAAAAAAATAATTTTGGTATAGTATACAAATGTTTAATTTGGAAGAAAAATGTTGCCTTTATCATTACAGATCTTGCAATTGCAAAGATGGGTGATTGTATATTTTGGGAGCAAATAAACTTTTCAGTATAGTAAGGATGTATTGTTGACTTATTGATATTTTGGAAGCAAAATCTATTTTACTGCTATTTTCTAAGCAAAATTCAATACGGATGTATTTTGTGTTAAATTTTGGAAAGAAGGGTGATTGTAGATTTTTGAAAGTTGTCTTTAGTATTTTCTGTTTAATTTTGGTATAGTGTATGGATGTTTAATTTGAAAAAAAATGTTGCCTTTATCATTGCAGATCTTGACCTTTAGTTTTGGTAATAGAATAATCTTGACATCTTGTATATAAGAATAAAGATTTCTACAGATCTTGTATTACTCGAAATATTAATTATATTGATTTTAAAAAAAGTAATGGTTAATTGTCGCCTAATATACATGATACGCGTGGGCGCAAGGAAAGACCCCACTCTAACTCCCTTCATTGCTCTAGAAACCGAAAATGAATAAAATGTCATGTGGTAGAAACAATGACAAGATGTCATGTGGCATAAGAAGGGGTGAGTTTAATATGAGGATGTCATATGGTTTAGAGGGGTTGTGGTTTAGTAGATATATAGTAGATTAAATTTTGAAAAGAAGAGTGATTGCAGATTTTCGAAAGTTGTCTTTATTATTTTCTAATTATTTTTGGTATAGTGTACATATGTTTCATTTGGAAGGAAAATGATGCCTTATCATGACAAATCTTGACCCTTTAGTTTTGATAATAGAATAATCCTAAATATAAGAATAAAGATTTCTGTAGATCTTCATTACCCGAAATATTGATTATATTCAGTTTTAAAAAAATCTGAAAATGGATAAAATGCCATGTGGCATAAACAATGACATGATGTCACCATAACAGAGTATGCGTGAAATAGGAGGATGTCATGTGGCTTAGAGGTATTGTGGTTTAGTAGATATATAGTAGATTAAATTTTGGAAAGAATGACAATTGTAGATTTTTAAAAGTTGTCTTTATTATTTTCTGTTTAATTTTGTATAGTGTATGGACGTTTATTTTGGAAGGAAAATGTTGCATTTATCATTGCAGATCTTGACCCTTTAGTTTTTGTAATAGAATAATCCTATATATAAGAATAAAGATTTCTTCACATCTTATATTACCCAAAATATTGATTATATTGATTTAAAAAAACGAAAATGCATAAAATGTCATGTGAACAAAATAATGACACGATGTCATATGGCCTAAGAAATGGTGAGTTTAATAAGAGGATGCCATATTGCCATGTGGCTTAGAGGAATTGTGGTCTAGTAGATATATAGTAGATTAAATTTTGAAAAGAAGGGTGATTGTAGATTTTTCAAAGATGCCTTTATTATTTTCTGTTTAATTTTGGTATAGTGTACGAACGTTTAATTTGGACATAAAATGTTGCCTTTATCATTTCAGATCTTGACCCTTTAGTTTTGGTAATAGAATAATCCTATATATAAGAATAAAGATTTATGCACATCTTATACTACCCGAAATATTGATTATATTGATTTTTAAAATAAAAAAAAGTGAAAATGCATAAAATACCATGTAACAAAAACAATGACACGATGCTATGTAGCCTAAAAAAGGGTGAGCTTAATAGAAGGATGTCATGTGACTTAGTGATTGTGGTTTAGTAGATATATAGTAGATTAAATTTTGGAAAGAAGGGTGATTACAGATTTTTGAAAATTATCTTATTATTTTATGTTTAATTTTGGTATAGTGTATGAATGCCTAATTTGGAATCAAAATATTGTCTTTATCATTGCAGATCTTGACCCTTTAGTTTTGGCAATAAAATGACCCTATATATAAGAATAAATATTTATGCAGATCTTGTATTACTCGAAATATTAATTTTTTAAAAAACTAAAATGGATAAAATGTCATGTGATAGAAACAATGACAGGATGTCATGTTGCATAAGAAGGGATGAGCTTAGTAGGATGATGCCATATGGCTTAAAGTGGTTGTGATTTGGTAGATATGTAGTAGATTAAATTTTGGAAAAAAGTGTGATTGTAGATTTTTGAAAGTTGTCTTTATTGTTTTTTGTTTAATTTTGGTATAGTATACGGATGTAAGGGATGTTTAATTTTGAAGCAAAATGCTGTCTTTATCATAGTAGATCTTGACTTTTTTAGTTTTGATAATAGAATAATCCTATATATATGAATAAAGATTTTTGCAGATCTTGTATTACTCGAAATATTTATTATATTTATTTTAAAAAATTAAAATAGATAAAATGTCATATGGCAGAAACAATTACAGGATGCCATGTGGCATAAGAAGGGATTAGTTTAATAGGATGATGTCATGTGGCTTAGAAGGGTTGTGGTTTAGTAGATATATAGTAGATTAAATTTTGGAAAGAAGGGTGATTGTAGATTTTTGAAATTAAGTTGTCTTTATTATTTTTTGTTTAATTTTGGTATAGTGTATGGATGTTTTATTTGGAAGCAAAATGTTGTCTTTATCATTGCAGATCTTGACCCATTAGTTTCGGTAATAGAATAATCCTATATATAAGATTAAAGATTTTTGGAGATTATGTATTATTCGAAATATTGATTATATTGATTTTTTTTAAATGAAAATAGATAAAATGTCATATGACGGAAACAATGACAAAATGTCATGTGGCATAAGAATGGGTAAATTAAATAGGAGGATGCCACGTGGCTTAGAAGGATTGTGATTTAGTAGATATATAATAGATTACTTGTAAATCTATACATATCATAAATGTATATAGTTGCCTAAAGTTTAAATTTGATAATGGCATACTCTGAATATGTCATGTAAAAATATAATGTAAAATTTATGATAATTTTGTTATATTAATCTTTTTTTTTTAAATATGTCAACACATATATAAACTTTTCCGAACAATAATATTATCAATATTAATATATAACTAAAATATAAAATAATATATGAGGTGGTACTGATGTGGCATGATATCATTATCTGAAAGTTTTAAATGTCGAAGTGATATGTGGCATTTTAAGGAATTGCTTTACTATTATACATTGATACTTTTGGTATGGTACTATATATATTAGTAAATCGATATATATAACAACTTATATAATTGCTTATAATTTCAATATGAAAGTGAATCATACTCAACATTTTTCAAATAAAATATTTTGTAGAAAATTTGGTAATTTTTTTATATCAGCCTTAATTTTTCGTAAGTATGTTGACGTATGTTATAAACTTTTTGTATTTGAATTATAATAATAAAACATATAAAATATAAATAAGGTG
Organism: Rheum nobile; assembly: GCA_027886185.1. Lineage (NCBI taxonomy): Eukaryota > Viridiplantae > Streptophyta > Magnoliopsida > Caryophyllales > Polygonaceae > Rheum > Rheum nobile. Next base: position 26,917 of record WOAB01000017.1, read on the forward strand.
GTACATTTTGGAAAGAATTAATTATAGAAAATAGTTGTAAATCGATAGAACATATAAAATAATAATAAGGTGGTACATTTTTGGAAACAAATCACTTAGTTTCCAAAGCACATGTTATTATACTTTTAATATTTTGTGGTCAATATTGGAAAGAAGATAATAAAATATTGCAGATTAGTTTTAGTGCTTAAGAAAGACATGATACAAAATATTTTATTATACATTTTGGAAAGATTTGATTGTAAATAATATTGGTATGGTAAGTGTAGGATGCTATTAGTGCAAATTTTTTATTTTTAAAATAAATCTAAAAAAACGATAGGCTGACACGTGTCCAATTTAATACTGTGACGCCACATGGCAGCGTAAAACTCTGGCTCATTTTGGGGGTGTCACATGACGCAGAGGATATTCTGCTTTAGTATAGTAGATAAAAAAAATCCCATTAACCCACGTTCTTTGTTGAACTGCTGCTTCCAACTATTGTTGATTGCTTCATCTATTCAGTTGCTGCTGATTCCACCTAGGTTTTCATCCAAAACTGCACTCAACTGCTTTGATCTCTTCAAAATTGTTAGATCTCTTCGTCAACCACTTCCCCCGTCACCCATGACTCACTCCATTTCATAAACGGAGCCATAGATTGTGCTGCTCTGAAGGGGTTCTACGACCTCTTCTTCGCAATCATTGTCACGATTGTCATCTCAAAGCTTCGAGACAAGAAGTACAAGCTCCGTCGGGGCCGATTCCTTTCCATTTTTTTGGAAATTTGTTCCAGACTGCCGCTGATCTCACCCAAACCTAACGGAGCTCGCAAAGAAGTAGGGGGACATCTTCCTCCATCAAACCGTGGATTAGAAGTCGGGAGTTCTAGTCATTTATGATTTGTGTTGGAACCTTGACGTTCCCTCTAGTTTTGATGATGATAAACACCATTAGCTTTTATGGTTTTTATTGTTCCTATGAGTTTCAGGTTTTATGAAAGAATTAGGGAACAATGAAGAAAAGAAAGTAGAGGATTGCTAAGGAACGTTGTGAAAACATGGAACTGTTACACGGAAACAAATTGAAGAATGATGCACGCGTATATTTCATATAAGGAAACTTTAATACATGGAAACAACATTTAAGGAACAATGCAGAATGTAGGAATTGCCAACTGTTACCAGGTGAAGACCGCTACATATGGAAACCATATTTGAAGATCTACTCAGAGAGAGAAGAGCTAAATAGCGTGTCTTAGGAAACTTTTTACATGGAAACTATGTGATCATGAGCTAAATTGTTTAGTTGGAAAGAAAATCTTACACCGTTACCTTATATAGAAAACAATAGATGTTTTAGGTATTTGGTAAGAAGATCTTTGCTACCACTATAAGTAGATGAGTTTACCTTAGGAAAAGGCATCTCAACCATCACTAAGGAAGCATACTGAAGAGTTATTGCAGTTGAGATCGAAGGTTCAAGGCAAAGTACGAACTAGTGTTGTAAGTATTTGCTTAGAGTCTTTATTGTGTTCTTGTGTTGTTACTAGTTGATTGCACTCAAAGTCTAGAAACCTAGGATCTGTGTGAGAATAGGTGGAGATAAGACTTGTGAGATTATACAACTTATTAATAATACAAGTACACATTTTGAAATCCTTCTAGGGTAACACCTAGAGGTAGAGGTTTTCTCTTTTCAACTAGTTGGTTGATAGAGTTTCCTCTCTAAGGAAATGTCTTACTGTTACTACTGAATCTCTGTTATTTCCGCTGCCCAGGGAACAGTTTCACCGTTCCCTGTCTAACACACTACGATTCAACAATTGGTATCAGAGCAGGTTCGCTCTAGATTGTGTGTTCTTTTCAGATTCACAGGTAACAATGTCTTCAACTCATGAAGTCGGGATTGGGAACAACAAACCACCGTTCCTGCCTATCGGTGAAAAGTTTCAACACTGGAAGGACCTCTTCACCGATTGGATGAAGAGTAATGACTACCAATGCTAGAGAGTCATTGAAGTTGGTGATGCGAAAGTTGTTGAAGAAGTACTCAAAGGAACAACACCTTGGAGTCAAGATGATTTCAGAATCATGGAGAAAAACTCTAAGGCTCGCATGTTCATCAACAACGCCCTTAGTGTTGAAGATACTTCAAAGTTACAATCTTGTGCAACCGCTAAAGACATGTGGGCTGCTTTGGAACATATGTACATGGGAAGTTCCGATCTTAGAGAGATTGATCGCTTTTAAGCTAAGAAAGACTTCTATAACTTCTCCATGATTGATGGTGAGTCCGTTTCCTTTTACCAATCTAGATTTGAGGAAATTATGGCTCGACTTGATTCTCATGAGGTCAAGGATGAAGAAATTCTTCCCAAGGAGAGAGTTCTCATCATTATTGATGGACTTCCTCCAAGGCATAAGATGACCAAAGCTATTCTCAAAGAAAATCCCAAAACTCTCTCTCTTACACTTCATGAAGTGTTTGGAAAAATAAAAAAATATGATGAAGAAGACAAGTATGTGAAACCTAAAGGCATAGCCTTGATGGTTGAAAAGGTTGTCAAGATGATAGAAGACAACAAAGATGAAAACTTGGATGGTATAGATCCAGAAACTGCTCGATCTTCTCACCAAGGCTATGCGTTCCCTCTATTGAAATGGCGGATCATTCAGGAATGATGGGAACAGTGGTGAGCAACGTGATCTCAAGGATGTTACATGCTACAATTGCAAAGACAAGGGTCACTATGCTAACAAGTGTCCCAAAGGGAACAACTCAGACAACACCAATGGTGACAATACTGGGAACGACAAGAAGAAAGCTTTCGTTGCTGTCTGGGGTGATGAGTGTGTCAACTCTAATGACGACGAGCCAGAGGCATGAGGGAACAACAAAATGTGTGCAATGACTCTAAAGTCATCAAGTGAAGAACAAGAGGTAGATCCTGACACTTTCTTTGAATCTCTTGCCAATTTTGATAAAAAGTCCTTGATTTCTGTAGGATCGTGATTGTTAGATTAATAATCAGGGAACTGAGAATACAATTTACAGTTCCCTTTGCAGCGGAAATAAACAATCAACTAAATGAACAAGTTCCTTATAGTGGAAACCTTCGATTGCCAACTAGCAATCTAGGATAAAAACCACTACCTTTCTTCCGAAATGATTCCAAGGTCTACTTCTTGATTTCTTATCACTTCGGTTACAGCTTATCCTAGGAACAAACACACAGTTTCTTTGTCTTACACACAGTTAGACAATCCTAGATAACTTAACAGAAAGTATAATCAATCCAAGAAGCAGTCCTAAGCACTAAGGAACTAACTCACTTACAGTCACAAGAACTAGCACACAACTCTTTGATTCTTTGACTGGTTCCTCTTGATCTTGTTCTGATTTGATGATCTTGTTGAGAGCTTCACACTATGATATTTTCTATGGAGTGTGATTCTTGTAGTTGTGCTTGAAGATAATAGCAGAGCTTATCTTTCTTATATAGTGGATTCTTCGAGGTTGGATCTTCTCTTGGTTCCCACAGATCAAGCTTGCCCTAGGATGTGTGGTAATCCTTGATTCACGCTGTCTTTGACATATACCAACAACCTAGGCAGCTCAGAATCCACTTTGGTTGGTCAACTGCTTCAGCAAAGTCTGCCAAGTCGTTGTCCAACTCCTTTCGTCCGAGGTTCAACAATCTGGACACTTGGGAACTGTCCTCTGGATGGTGACAACTTTATGATAGGTCGCTTTCAACAGCCTTTGTCCGAGGTTCGGCATTCTAGGCATCTTGGAGTTTTGCTCTGGATGGTGACAAACTTTTGGAAGCTTTGCTCAAGTTGCTTTCACCATCTTTTGTCTGAGGTTCGGTGTTCCCAGATTTCTCGGGAAAAGCAAAGTCGCATGTTGCATTTCTGGGCACACCTGGGTTCCTTTGGCTTGTTTGTTTGGTTTCTTTATCTTGTTTGGCTTCCATGGTTCCAACAACTGTCATGTGGTTCCTCTAAACACATCTTTGAGATAACACATTAGTATCAAAATATTTGTCATCGTCAAAAGTAGAGAAACTGAGGAAATGAACTCTCAGGGGAACCGAAGTTCCAGAGTTCCGTTTCCTAACAATTTCCCCCTTTTTGATGATGACAAATATAAGGAACCTGACAACATAATAAGGACATGAAATTCATGAGAACAGTTGAGCTAAGAGATTTTCAACTTTATAAAATAATGAGAGAACATTCAATAGTTGCAAATTCTCCCTAAGCAAATGAACAAAGTTATTCAAGTCCCCCCTTAGAAATAGAACAAGTTCAGAGTTCCTATGAGTCCAGTAGTTTCCAAAAGTTCAATGTTCCTATCCAATCTTCCCCCTTTTGACATCATCGAAAAGATCAATTAACTTATCAAGGAACGGATATCAAAGGGAAATAAACACTTGCGCTAAACCCATGACAGAAACCATAAGAGAAACTTAAGGCAAAGACAAATGATGCATTAGAAAAACTCCCGAAAATGTTCATTAATCATTAAAACCAACACATTGTTCATAGATGCATAGTAGAAAGACAAACAAAAATCACAAGCAACTTGAAACAAACAAAAGAAGGATAGGAGTGGTAGGTAGAATCCTAGGGAACTACTAGCACAATGTGTTGTTACAGCACTGGGAACTAGGAAAGTCATTCCTCTTCTTCTTCAGCATCATTTTTTTCCTCAGTTCCCTCATCTTGGCCTGTAGCCGTCTTAGGGGTATCCTTCATCTCAATTGCCTGAGCTCCTCCAATCGCAGCCTCATCTCAGCTTCTTCCTCATCTAGATCAATGAGAAGGTTGAAGTCTTTTTTTTTCCTTTTTTTTTCCATTTGAGGAGTTTGGTGTTTTGAGAGCAAGGGAATCAAGAATTCTGAGAGCAAGGAGAGCAGAGTACTTGGTTCATTCAAACAGGAGTCCCTAAATACCTCTTGTGCATCATTTGGGGCCGTTGGAAAATCAAGCCGTTGGAAGAGAAATCTCTGGGGAAACGGCTCTTTTAATTTCAGCTTTTTTTTCATTCTTTGTAACGGTCACAAAATCAGAAGGCAGACATTAAAAAATCTCATCAAAGCCGAGCCAAACAGGGAACTCTGACGCTGTTTATTGCATTAAATGATGTCTCGGGAAGACGTGAGTTTCTACTAGCCGTTTAGGAGTGCTGCCTTTCCTAGTTCCTTTCTGGCGATTTCTTCATTGTGCTAGAGGGATATATGGGAGCCTTTGATGTGGGGTTTTAAGATATAGGACATGAAACTACGTTCCCATAAAATAAATCGGGGAAGGCCATTTATCGCATCACACACTAATTCCTAGAGAGGGTTAAGAGAAGGATCATAGGGAATTAGATTGTGCAATGAGGCAAGGGAGGGTCATAGTACACAATCATCATTTCGGCTTGTATTGTGGGGTTGGAATATGATCAGATTGTGACTTTTGGGCCAACAAAGAAACTTGGACAATGATTGAATTTTAATAAAAAAGAACATCCAAGGAGAAGAACTAGAAAAATTTGTCAAAGCCTTTTGAGTAACCATTATGGATATGAGGGTCTAACGCAAGAGAAATAACACGAAGATTCCAAGACAAAGACAAGTAAAAAGATCTGAACTAGTCAATCAAGGGAACTGGAGAGGAACTTTAAACTAAAGGAACTGCTAGTTTATAGGGATCATTCCCAGTTCTAATCTAAGGTTCTCGAAGGGAACTCTATTCAAGGCTTTGGTGAATATATCTGCAACCTGATCTTCAGTTCTATAAAATTTCATAATGATGTTCCATTTCTCAACATGATCTCTAAGGAAATGATGCCTTATATCTATATGCTTGGTCCTAGTATGATGCACATGATTCTTAGAAATACTTATAGCACTGGTATTATCACAAAGAATAGTGAGAGGACCATAAGACATACCGAAATCTGCGAGTTGTTGCTTTAGCCATAAGAGTTGGAAACAACAAGAGGCGGCTGCAATGTACTCAGATTCTGTGGTGGAGAGGGAGACTGAGTTTTGTTTCTTTGAGCCCCATGACACAAGGCAATGGCCTAGGAACTGTGCCATTCCAGAAGTACTCTTCCTATCCACCAAGTATCCAGCATAATCAGCATCAGTGAAACCCATCAGCTCAAAGGGACACTCTTTGGGGTACCAAATGTAGAGTGAGTCAGTTCCCTTGAGATATCGAAATATCCTTTTCATAACAGCTAAGTGTGTTTCTCTTGGACATGATTGAAACCTAGCACACAAGCAAACAGCAAACACAATGTCTGGACGACTAGCTGTTAGATACATGAGAGAGCCTATCATACCTCTATAGAGTTTCTCTTCCACAAGAGGACTCGAATGATCCTTTTCCAAATGAGCAATGGTGGAGATAGGGGTTGAGAGAGGCTTGCATGAATCCATTTTGAACTTTTTCAGCAGTTTCCTGACATACTTCTGTTGTTGAATTTGTGTACCATCTTTCTTTTGAGTGATTTGCAATCCGAGGAAGAAAATGAGTTCCCCTATTAGGCTCATTTCAAATTCACTGCTCATTAAGTCTTTGAACTTATCTACAAGGGACAGGTTAGTGGAACCAAAAATGATATCATCAATATAAATTTGAACCACTAAGATGTTACCTTCTTCTTCTAGGATAAAGAGAGTTTTGTCAATAACTCCACGCCTGTAGCCATTTGAGAGTAGGAACTGGGCGAGACGATCATACCAAGCTCTAGGGGCTTGCTTGAGACCATACAGTGCTTTGTCTAGGAAGTAGACATGGTCTGGATGATCATCATCTTCGAAACCAGGTAGTTGCTTGACATAGACTTCTTCTTGAAGAATACCATTGAGGAAGGCGGTTTTTACATCCATTTGGAACAGCTTGAACCCTTTGTGTGATGCGAAGGCAATCAACAATCTTATTGCTTCAATCCTTGCCACCGGAGCATAGGTTTCATCATAGTCGATGCCTTCTTGTTGATTATACCCTTGAGCAACAAGTCTTGCTTTGTTCCTTATCACAGCTCCTGAATCATCGAGCTTGTTTCTGAAGACCCATCTAGTTCATATGATATGCTTATCCTTGGGGCGGGGAACTTGATGCCACACTTTATTCCTTTCAAACTGATGAAGTTCTTCTTGCATGGCTTGGATCCAGTCTACATCCTTCAGTGCGTCACCTATATTCTTTGGTTCCACAACAGACAAGAAGGCATTGAAGGCAAAGAAGGTTAGATGTTCGAACCTGACTGAAGGCTTGATGGTTCTTCTTTCTCTATTGGGAGCTAGAGCATTTGATGTGGAGACATTTTGATTTGAGCATTCAGCTTCAGCTTCTTGGTTGGGATCACCTTCTCCATTAAAGATCATGTGAGAAGATGAATCATTGATGTCTCCACAGGTGTTGTCTTCATGTTCATGGTTCCCATAAATGGATTGTTGTTGATTATCCATGGGAACTGGTGGAGGAACAAGTGGGGGATTTTGTGCAGCAGGGAAGGAACTGGGTGGTGTGATGTCTTCATCTGGATCTTCTTGAGGAGGTTTGGGAAATGGATCTTCAAAGGAACTGATGGTGTTCTGCACATTTCTACCAAGTGATTTTTTATTAAAAATAACATGAACACTTTCTTCTACCTTTTTGGTCCTTTTGTTGAAGATCTTGTAAGCCTTGCTGCTTGATGCATATCCAATGAAGATCCCTTCATCACTCATTGGGTCAAATTTGCCAAGATTATCCTTTTCATTGTTGTGCACAAAGCACTTGCATCCGAACACCCTAAGATGTGAAATGTTGGGAACCCTTCCTCTTAGAAGTTCATAGGGTGTCTTCTCTGTGATTGGGCGAAGCATAGCTCGATTGATGATATAGCAGGCTATGTTGATTGCCTCAGCCCATAATGATTGAGAGAGACCACTCGAGATGAGCATAGTTCGAGCCATGTCTTCTAAGGTTCTGTTCTTCATTTCCACTACTCCATTTTGTTGAGGAGTGTATGGTGCAGAGAAGTTGTGATCAATGCCGTGCTCACTGCAAAAGTTTAGAAATTCTCCATTTTCGAACTCGGTACCATGGTCAGAACGGATAGAATTAATGGAACAGTCGAGAGACTTTTCTAACATAGGAACCAGATCCTTAAAACGTCCAATGACTTCACTTTTAGATTTTATGAATATTGTCCAAGTAAAACGAGAGAAATCATCGACGAGAACAAAGATGTACCTGTTTCCTCCTAGGCTTTGAACTCTCATAGGTCCACAAAGGTCCATGTGAATGAGTTCAAGAGGCCTTGAGGAACTTACCACATTCTTGGATTTGAAGGAACTCCGAGCTTGTTTCCCTCTTACACAGTCTGAGCATGGTTCCTCAGATTTTCCACTTAGCTTTGGAAGGCCTCTGACTAGCTCCTTTGAGTGTAGCTTTTGGATCAATTTGGTGCTAGCATGACCAAGACGTTGATGCCACAAGTCCGTTTGATCATTCACAGTTGAGAGACAGAGTTTCTCCTTGGGAACGAAGGATGGATCAACAACATACACATTATTGAGCCTCTTACCTTTTAGGATAATTTGTCCCGAGGAGTCAAGGACAGTGCATTCATTTGATTTGAATCTAACTTCATTGTCTCCTTGATCGCACAGCTGTGACACACTAATTAGATCAAAAGCAAGATTATCAACAAGGTGGACTTTGCTTACCTTAATGTGGTCATTGAGATTCACAGTTCCTATTCCATATATTTTCCCTTTGCTTTTGTCTCCAAAAGAGATATTCCCTCCTTGGATAGGTTGAAGAGAGGTCATTTGATTTCTTCTTCCGGTCATATGGCATGAGCAACCACTGTCGATGTACCATAGTTGAGGTTGCCTCTCTTCTTTTTGCACACAAGGAAACTAAGATTTTTGAACCCAGTGAAGCTTGGCTTTACTGGGGGGATTAGCATGTGAATTATCATTGTGAGTCTGTGAGCTACAAGGGAACTGATTCCTTTCACAGTAGTAAGCTCTTTTCTCATTATCATAGTTCCTTCTTTTAGGACACTCAGTGCTGTAATGACCATTCTTGCCACAATAGTAACATAAACGATTATAAACGACATGTCCATATTTTCCTTTTCCTGGCCTAAAGGGTTTCTCAGTTTTTCTTTTGTTGAAATCAACATTATTTCTAACCTTACCATGAGCCATCTCCACATACCTTTTGTGAGCAAAGGAATTAGTAAACCACTTGTCTTCAGGGAATGCTTTCTCCTTTCCCTTAGGTTCCCTCTTTGGACTTTGAGACCTTTCATTGAGACGCTTGACAACCTCAGCCTTGTTCTCAAGAACCATGATCTTCTCTAATAGGAATTGATTCCTATCTCGAGAAGTGGCAAGAGAAGTACTGAGGTTCTCATTCATCTCAACAAGTTCTCGTCTAGCCTTTTCATCTCCAGCATCATTATTGGCCTTGTTATCAATATATCCAATTCCATGACGTTGTCTCACAAAGATAGTTTGATTTATCGTTTTTTCATTTATAGAGTCAGTGAGAGTGTCTAACCTATCAATTATAGATTGAAGCATATCATTTCCAGGTAGGTTATCATGCATAGGAACTTTAACAGAGTCTATACTAGTCTCATCACAAGATTTGCAGATTTTGAGGTGACTAGCATGCACATTTCTAATATCAATGAGTTTGGAGTGGGTTTCAGCTAGGTCTTTCTCAGTTTCATCAAGCTTCTTACTCCACACATAATTCTCAACAGTCAAGCAAGCAATTTCATCTTCACAATCATCAAGTTTTTGTTGAAGAGAACTAGTTTCCTTTCCTAGTTTCTTTATGATCTTTAGAAGTTGCTTCTTATCACAATCAACTAGAGTTTTTAGAAAGTCGTCAGAAGTTACCTCAAGGTCTTCTGAGTCGCTTGAATCTCCTTTTGCCATGAGACATCTTCCTCCAGAGAAACCACTCAGATTCAGTTCCTCATTTGAGTCTTCTCCCCATGAGGCCACAAGAGCCTTCTTCCTCTGAGGTCTTTCATCTTCTTTGTAGTCTTCCTTGTTGGGATAGTTCTTAGCATAGTGCCCCTTTTCTTTGCACTCATAACAGGAGACTTCTTTGAGATCTCTCCTTGGTCCATTGTGAAAGGAACTGCCCTTTTGGAACCTTCCCTTCACAAAGAATTTTTTGATATTCTTTGTGAAGAGAGCTGTAAGTTCGTCCTCCTCCTCTTCTAGGTCTGAGTTCTCCTGCTCCATCTCAAACCTTGAAAAGGCCTTGGAGATCTTGAGAGCAATTCCCTTCTCTAATTTCTTGTCGGCATTGACTTTGGTGTGTTCTCCTTCTTCAACCTCCAGTTTTCCTATGATCTGAGTCAAGGGAAGCGATTGGATGCCTGAGGTGTTCTTCATGATTCCGTTGATGAGGGTGAACTTAGAATTGAGTCCATTGATAACCACCAGTGACTTGGAAACTTCATTGAGGTTGACCCCAGCCGCTGTTAGCTTTCCAATCAATCTGTTGAAGCGAGAATAATATTCTGAGATGGTTTCAGTTTCCATCATTTTGAAGGTGTGATATTCTCCTTCCAAAGCAAACTTTCTGCTTTGCTTCAGTTCGTCACTTCCTTCATGCATATCCTTGAGTGATTTCCACATTTCCTTCGTCGTCTTGATGCCTATGACTTTGTCCATGTCTTCTATGTCCAGTCCATTGAGAATGAATTGTCTGGCCTTGGCATTCTTTTCCATGATGACATAGTGCTCAGGTTTCCAGTCTTCTTCCTTCTCGGTGAGATCGACATAGCCATCTCCATTTTCAACTATCCTCCAGCATTGGTAGTCGTTGGTCTTGATGTGGCTTTCCATGCACTTTTCCCACCATGTTTCTTCTCCTTTCTTTCAGAGATGTGGCTTGTTGGTGGAGATTCTGAGCTCAAACTTGCTTGGCTGAGACATGATCTGCAAACTCAACAAAGATCTAGAGCTTTTCCTGCTCTGATACCAATTGTAGGATCGTGATTGTTAGATTAATAATCAGGGAACTGAGAATATAGTTTACAGTTCCCTTCGTAGCGGAAATAAACAATCAACTAAATGAACAAGTTCCTTATAGTGGAAACCTTCGATTGCCAACTAGCAATCTAGGATAAAAACCACTACCTTTCTTCCGAAAGGATTTCAAGGTCTACTTCTTGATTTCTTATCACTTCGGTTACAACTTATCCTAGGAACAAACACACAGTTTCTTTGTCTTACACACAGTTAGACAATCCTAGATAACTTAACAGAAAGTATAATCAATCCAAGAAGCAGTCCTAAGCACTAAGAAACTAACTCACTTACAGTCACAGAAACTAGCACACAACTCTTTGATTCCTTGACTGGTTCCTCTTGATCTTGTTCTGATTTGATGATCTTGTTGAGAGCTTCACACTATGATATTTGCTATGGAGTGTGATTCTTGTAGTTGTGCTTGAAGATAATAGCAGAGCTTATCTTCCTTATATAGTGGATTCTTCGAGGTTGGATCTTCTCTTGGTTCCCACAGATCAAGTTTGCCCTAGGATGTGTGGTAATCATTGATTCACGCTGTCTTTGACATATACCAACAACCTAGGCAGCTCAGAATCCACTTTGGTTGGTCAACTGCTTCAGCCAAGTCTGCCAAGTCGTTGTCCAACTCCTTTCGTCCGACGTTCAACAATCTAGACACTTGGGAACTGTCCTCTAGATGGTGACAACTTTATGATAGGTCGCTTTCAACAGCCTTTGTCCGAGGTTCGGCATTCTAGGCATCTTGGAGTTTTGCTCTGGATGGTGATAGACTTTTGGAAGCTTCGCTCAAGTCGCTTTCACCATCTTTTGTCCGAGGTTCGGTGTTCCCAGATTTCTCGGGAAAAGCAAAGTCGCGTGTTGCATTTCTGGGCACACTTGGGTTCCTTTGGCTTGCTTGTTTGGTTTCTTTATCTTGTTTGGCTTCCATGGTTCCAACAACTGTCATGTGGTTCCTCTAAACACATATTTGAGATAAAACATTAGTATCAAAATATTTGTCATCGTCAAAAGTAGAGAAACTGAGGAAAGGAACTCTCAGGGGAACCGAAGTTCCAGAGTTCCATTTCCTAACAATTTCACTTATCAAAATCATGTATAATGAGAACCTTAAAACTCAAAATGACTTGAGTAATGCTGAGGATAAATGCATTGAATTGAATGAATCTCTATCTAGAATTGATAGTTCCCCTGTTGTTCCTTGTGTTATATGTGATGCTACTCGCAGTGAACTTGATCCTTCTAAGACAGAGAGGGAACTGTCTCAGATGAAAGCTCAGATTAACAAGATTCACTCTATTCTAGTTGAGCAAAAGCTTAAGGAGGAAGAGATTACCTTTGTTGAGTCCAAGTATGGTGTGGGGTACAAAGGTGAAAAACAAGAGAGTGAGGAATATGAGTTAACCATTCATGAGCTTAGAGAATTGAAGGATAGGGATCTCCAGAACACCAAGGATAGGAACATGTACCTAGAAGAGCGTGTGAAAACTTTGGAGAATGGGTTGAATGCAAACCAATCTTGGTACATAGGTCAACCTGCCCATAAAATGTATCTCATACAATCCCAGGGAAACCTACCTAGTACACCTGACCCAATTAGAGCCAAACAACGTAGGATTCCCGTTCCCAGACATAAGTACACCTTGGGGGATTATTATAAGATATGTTGGCATTGTGGGAACAACGGCCATATTATGAAAAAATGTGCTAAGAAGCAAACGTTCACTGAAGAGCACACTCAGCGAAGGAACAGTAGAAGTAACAATGTTGATTTGAATGATTATGATGTATCTCCTAATGTGTGTCATGCTAAGCCTAAAGAATATCATTTTGTATCTAAACGACCAGGTAAAGCTAAGCTTGCATGGGTCGCTAAACACTAACTCTCTCAATGCATGATGAAGTGATGGGGAACAACAGGTGGTTCATCGATAGCGCGTGCTCATTCCATATGACAGGAAATAGAGATCACTTTACCTCACTTCAACAACACTCTAGGGGAACTGTTTTCCTTGGAGATAAACGATGTAGAGAGATAGTGGTAACAGGAGAAGCTGCATTGAACTCAAACATCAAGATAAAAGAGGTTAGTTTGGTTCATCAACTTGGTTTCAATTTGTTAAGTGTAGCTCAGCTATGTGATCAAGGAGACAACGAGATTGTCTTCATGTCTCAAGATTGCTACGTAAGGAATAGAAAAAACAAGGAAATCGTGTTGAAGGGTGTCCGATTCAATGATGTGTACACTGTTGACACAACATTCAAGCCTTCAAGGGAACTGTGCTTTGCGTCCCTAGCTGGAGAGACGGAACTGTGGCACATAAGGCTTGGACATGCTAATCTTCAACTCATTCATAAACTCCATAAGAAGGAACTGGTTCGAGGTCTTCCAAATGTCAAACCTGAGATCCATGGAGTTTGTGAAGCATGTGCAAGAGGGAAGCAAACACATTCTTCTTTCAAGAGCAAACCTGATGTCATTACTTCTCGTCCCCTGGAACTGATTCATATGGATCTTTCTGGTCCCATGAGGATAAGAAGTCATGCAGGGAACATGTATGTGTTTGTTATTGTTAATGATTACTCTAGATTTACATGGACAATATTTCTCTCTTCCAAGGAACAGGTATTCGAGACATTTGAGTCTTTCATCAAGGGTGTGGAGACCAATTTGGGACAAAAGCTAAGCGCGATTCGATCCGACCATGGAACGGAGTTTGAGAATGCAATGTTCCTTGATTACTGCAGGAATATGGTATTTCTCATAACTTCTCGGCTCCTAGGACACCACAACAAAATGGAGTGGTTGAAAGAAAGAACAAGACATTGGAGGACATGGCTAGAACAATGCTCATAGCAAGCAACCTTCCTCGAATATTCTGGGCTGAAGCAATCAACACTTCGTGCTATATCCTTAATAGTGCCATGCTTAGACCCTTGCTCAATAAAACTGCCTATGAACTAATTAGGGACCGCAAGCCCAATGTTTCCCACTTGCGTGTTTTTAGTTGCAGGTGTTACATTCACAACAATGGAAAAGATAACTTGGGGAAGTTTGATCCAAGGAGTGATGAAGGAATCTTTATGGGATATGCTAATACAAGTAAAGCTTACAGAGTCTACAATAAGAGAACCCGAAAGATTAAAGAGAGCATTCATGTTGTCTTTGATGAACACTCAAAAGCTGTGAGTGATGGTTCCAACACACCGTTCCCTGATAATCACTTTCCACGCATGCAACGAGAAGACTCAAATGATGATGGTGATGATGGAAGTCACCGTGGTAATCCACGTACAGGGAACAATGCCCCCAATGCTGGTGGGAGTACTACTGGTTCTCTCAGAGTTACCATAAACAGTGGCGATGCTAATGCCACTACTATACCAGCGCCTGATGTTCCCACAACATCCACTCAAGTCATAGATGCTGATGTCACTACTGTTCTCAATGAAACTCCTGGTGGTGATACCTCAGATGCACATCTCGTGCAAGATGGCCAAGAGAGTGATGATGTGGTAACAGTTACCGAGGAAGAATCTACGGATGCTGTTATAGGAACTGTCCCTGACGTAGCTACTTCGGATGCTGCTGATGTTCCTCTTTCCTCATCCTCGACTGCGACAACTAATCTGCTCTTTCTCCTATTCCTCCGCTTCTTGTTTCCAAAAGCTCTAGGATTCAAAAGAGTCATCCAGTTGATGCACTTCTCACACCGTTTGAACAAAGAGGTTCACATTCCCAACTACACAACTTTTGTGCTTTCTTTGCCTTTATTTCATTTATGGAGCCAAAAACTATCAAAGAGGCATTGAAAGAGCCAGATTGGATCGTTGCTATGCAAGAAGAGCTGCACCAATTTGAGAGGAACAAAGTATGGAGACTAGTTCCCCTGCCCTAGAACAAGCATGCTATTGGCACTCGCTGGGTATTCAGGAGCAAGCTTGGTGACTCTGGAACTGTGACAAGGAACAAAGCAAGACTGGTTGCTCATGTCTACAACCAACAAGAAGGGATAGACTATGATGAGACATATGCTCCAGTAGCTCTCATCGAAGCCATTCGACTTCTCATCGCTTATGTTGCCTTCAAAGGTTTGACATTGTATCAAATGGATGTCAAAACAGCCTTTCTCAATGGCTATCTTCAAGAGGAAGTATATGTGAAACAACCCCTTGGCTTTGAAGACGTAGATCGTCCTGACCATGTGTATGCATTGGACAAGGCATTGTATGGGCTTAAGCAAGCACCCCGTGCTTGGTATGACAGGCTGGCACAATTCCTACTCTCCAATGGATATAGACGTGGTGCGATCGACAAGACTTTGTTCCTCTTGGAACACAAAGGTGAGATTCTCGTAGTTCAAGTCTATGTTGATGATATCATTTTTGGTTCCACTAACCCTGCCCTTGTAGACAAATTCAAAAATATCATGAGTAGTGAATTTGAGATGAGTATGATTGGGGAATTGTCATTTTTCCTTGGATTACAAGTCTCTCAATCTCCTGAGGGAACAAGAGTACATCAACAAAAATACATCAAGGAACTATTGAAGAAGTATGGTATGGATAAAGCTAAACCTATTGATACCCCTATTTCTCCTAACACTCGCCTTGATACAGATTTGAATGGCAAAGATGTGGATGCTACAATGTATAGAGAAATAATTGGGTCATTACTCTATCTAACGGCAAGTAGGCCAGCTGAAGAGACGGAACTGTGGCACATAAGGCTTGGACATGCTAATATTCAACTCATTCATAAACTCCATAAGAAGGAACTGGTTCGAGGTCTTCCAAATGTCAAACCTGAGATCCATGGAGTTTGTGAAGCATGTGCAAGAGGGAAGCAAACACATTCTTCTTTCAAGAGCAAACCTGATGTCACTACTTCTCGTCCCCTGGAACTGATTCATATGGATCTTTCTGGTCCCATAAGGATAAGAAGTCATGCAGGGAACATGTATGTGTTTGTTATTGTTAATGATTACTCTAGATTTACATGGACAATATTTCTCTCTTCCAAGGAACAGGTATTCGAGACATTTGAGTCTTTCATCAAGGGTGTGGAGACCAATTTGGGACAAAAGCTAAGCGCGATTCGATCCGACCATGGAACGGAGTTTGAGAATGCAATGTTCCTTGATTACTGCAGGAATATGGTATTTCTCATAACTTCTCGGCTCCTAGGACACCACAGCAAAATGGAGTGGTTGAAAGAAAGAACAAGACATTGGAGGACATGGCTAGAACAATGCTCATAGCAAGCAACCTTCCTCGAATATTCTGGGCTGAAGCAATCAACACTTCGTGCTATATCCTTAATAGTGCCATGCTTAGACCCTTGCTCAATAAAACTGCCTATGAACTAATCAGGGACCACAAGTCCAATGTTTCCCACTTGCGTGTTTTTAGTTGCAGGTGTTACATTCACAACAATGGAAAAGATAACTTGGGGAAGTTTGATCCAAGGAGTGATGAAGGAATCTTTATGGGATATGCTAATACAAGTAAAGCTTACAGAGTCTACAATAAGAGAACCCGAAAGATTAAAGAGAGCATTCATGTTGTCTTTGATGAACACTCAAAAGTTGTGAGTGATGGTTCCAACACACCGTTCCCTGATAATCACTTTCCATGCATGCAACGAGAAGACTCAAATGATGATGGTGATGATGGAAGTCACCGTGGTAATCCACGTATAGGGAACAATGCCCCCAATGCTGGTGGGAGTACTACTGGTTCTCTCAGAGTTACCATAAACAGTGGCGATGCTAATACCACTACTATACCAGCGCCTGATGTTCCCACAACATCCACTCAAGTCATAGATGCTGATGTCACTACTGTTCTCAATGAAACTCCTGGTGGTGATACCTCGGATGCACATCTCGTGCAAGATGGCCAAGAGAGTGATGATGTGGTAACAGTTACCGAGGAAGAATCTACGGATGCCGTTATAG
This sequence comes from Rheum nobile, assembly GCA_027886185.1. Classification (NCBI taxonomy): domain Eukaryota; kingdom Viridiplantae; phylum Streptophyta; class Magnoliopsida; order Caryophyllales; family Polygonaceae; genus Rheum; species Rheum nobile. Next base: position 43,918 of record WOAB01000017.1, read on the forward strand.
GAACTGTCCCTGACGTAGCTACTTCGGATGCTGCTGATGTTCCTCTTTCCTCATCCTCGACTGCGACAACTAATCTGCTCTTCCTCCTATTCCTCCGCTTCTTGTTTCCAAAAGCTCTAGGATTCAAAAGAGTCATCCAGTTGATGCACTTCTCACACCATTTGAACAAAGAGGTTCACATTCCCAACTACACAACTTTTGTGCTTTCTTTGCCTTTATTTCATTTATGGAGCCAAAAACTATCAAAGAGGCATTGAAAGAGCCAGATTGGATCGTTGCTATGCAAGAAGAGCTGCACCAATTTGAGAGGAACAAAGTATGGAGACTAGTTCCCCTGCCCTAGAACAAGCATGCTATTGGCACTCGCTGGGTATTCAGGAGCAAGCTTGGTGACTCTGGAACTGTGACAAGGAACAAAGCAAGACTGGTTGCTCATGGCTACAACCAACAAGAAGGGATATACTATGATGAGACATATGCTCCAGTAGCTCGCATCGAAGCCATTCGACTTCTCATCGCTTATCTTGCCTTCAAAGGTTTGACATTGTATCAAATGGATGTCAAAACAGCCTTTCTCAATGGCTATCTTCAAGAGGAAGTATATGTGAAACAACCCCTTGGCTTTGAAGACGTAGATCGTCCTGACCATGTGTATGCATTGGACAAGGCATTGTATGGGCTTAAGCAAGCACCCCGTGCTTGGTATGACAGGCTGGCATAATTCCTACTCTCCAATGGATATAGACGTGGTGCGATCGACAAGACTTTGTTCCTCTTGGAACACAAAGGTGAGATTCTCGTAGTTCAAGTCTATGTTGATGATATCATTTTTGGTTCCACTAACCCTGCCCTTGTAGACAAATTCAAAAATCTCATGAGTAGTGAATTTGAGATGAGTATGATTGGGGAATTGTCATTTTTCCTTGGATTACAAGTCTCTCAATCTCCTGAGGGAACAAGAGTACATCAACAAAAATACATCAAGGAACTATTGAAGAAGTATGGTATGGATAAAGCTAAACCTATTGATACCCCTATTTCTCCTAACACTCGCCTTGATACAGATTTGAATGGCAAAGATGTGGATGCTACAATGTATAGAGAAATAATTGGGTCATTACTCTATCTAATGGCAAGTAGGCCAGACATTATGTTTAGTGTGTGTCTTTGTGCTAGATTTCAGGCAAACCCTAAGGAGTCACACCTAACTGAAGTCAAACGAATCTTGCGGTACTTGAAAGGGAACGATCATCTTTGCCTTTGGTATCCAAGGAACAGTGGGTTTGAACTTGTGGGTTTCACTAATGCTGATTTTGCGGGACACCTAGTGGATCGCAAAAGCACTTCAGGGACGGCACAGTTCCTTGGCCCATGTCTTGTCTCTTGGGCATCAAAGAAGCAAAATTCTCCCTCTTTCCACCGCCGAAGCTTGGTACGTAGCTGCTGCATCGTGTTGTGCTCAGGTATTGTGGCTCAAACAACAATTGGAGGATTTTGGTATGTCTCTTGGCATCGTTCCCATTATGTGTGATAATACTAGTGATATCAACATCTCCAAAAATCTTGTTCATCACTCACGTACTAAGCATATTGATATTCGTCATCATTTTATTCGTTATAATGTTGAGAAAAATTTCATTAGAATGGATCATTGCAGGACATAAGATCAAGTTGCTGATATCTTCACCAAAGCACTGGATAGAAAAATCCTTTGAGCATTTGATAATGCTCCTTGGGATGATCTCTCTAAACTGAGGAATTCACTATCCACTATTCCCTCCATGATTGGCTAGATTGATCAATCTTAATCAAGGAACATTTTCTATGTTGCTTATTCATTGCAAAATTTAGTTTATTATATCTTGCTATATGCTATGTGTTACATGATATCATGATTACTTGCAACTTCTATTCTTGATCATTTGTGCTTCAGGGTTACATGATAACATCTTTTATTTCATGCCCAAAGCAACCAATTTGATTATCTACCCCCCCCCCCCATTATAAGCCAAAATGATAATTGGTTACACTAACGTCCCAAGCCTGGATCTAGGTAAACGTTCCCTATGAACCTTTCTTTGTTTACCAAATTTTACTAGGAATAATTATCTAGATCATCTTTGTTCCCTACCTTTATTTTTGTTTGGATATATCTTTGGAATTTTGTGTGAACCCAATATAAATATCCAAACTAGCATTTCTATCCACTCAAGTATCTCGGAGTCGTCTTAATGGAGCTTTGCCTAAGGGGGAACTGAGTCAGGAACAGTGGACATGAACAGTGTGTTGAACGTTGAGATTTGCAGGTGAACGTTGCTCTCCGCGACGCTTAAATTGAATGCTGATTTGATAGCTCTGCAGCGAGGAACGGCCAGTTTTACGAGAAACGAGAGAAAGTGAGTCGTTACCTGAAGAGAGATAAAAGATTTGATTGCAGGCTGGATGATATCAATGGCGAGATTTTTGGTAAGTCAATCCTTAATTTTCATAATTACCTTCTTCCCAATATCTCACCCCTTCTATAAATCTTCATTCCCTTCTTTAATCCAATTTACCTTATTCTCTCTCTTCCTAATTCTCTCTTGCTCTCTACAATTCTCTCTTTGCTTTCTGTCGTCTTCAACCCTAATCACCCTCAATCTCTCCTTTCTCAAACACAACCATAACCATAACCAAAATGTCTACCCCAACCTCTTCCTCTGCCTCTGCCATTGATGTCTCCGGCTTCACCGAGTAGCAACTGGCTGCGCTCAAGCAATCTATTGAGGCACAACAGGCTGTGAGAACTCCAACCTCTAAGGAAGCCACCTCCATTGTTGTCGTGGTGGAAATAGCCAAGCCGCATCCTTTATCGCCGAACTTCAGAAGGAACAGCCTCAGGAAACAGTGACATCCAGGGAACTGGTGGTTGTCACTAACCAAGAGGTCAACTCCCCTCCTAAGACAAAAGAGGATGACAAGGATGAGGCCATGGCTGAGGTGGAAGGCGAATTAGGTCTTCGCCCTCTTGAAGCTGTTGAGCCCAGTCGCAAGTGCAAGCACACCATCGGTTCTGAGGATGATGAGGAAGAACCTGATGTTGAGCTTACTGGGGAACATCGAGTGTCCACTGGTTTTTCAACTCTGACAAAGTGTTAGGAAATGGAACTCTGGAACCTTAGTTCCTCTGAGAGTTCCTTTCCTCAGTTTCTCTACTTTTGAAGATGACAAATATTTTGATACTAATGTTTTATCTCAAAGATGTGTGTTAAGGAACCACATGACAATTACCGAAAGCATGAAAGCCAAACAGGACAAGAGAACCAAGCAGCAAGCCAAAGGAAGGAACCCAGGTGTGCCCAGAAATGCAACATGTGATGTTACGCTTCCCGAGAAATCTGGAAACACCAACCTCGGACAAGAGAAAGTTGAAAACGACTTGTGCGAAGCTTCCAAAGTCTGCCATTGTCTAGAGCAAAACAACAAGACGCCTAGAACACATAACCTCGGACAGAGAAAGGTGAAAGCGACTTGTCATGGAACCTGTCGCTGTCCAGAAGACAGTTCCAAAGTGCCCAGCTTATCGAACCTCGGAAGAAGAAAGTTGGAGAACGACTTGGCTGAAGCAGTTGACCAACTAAAGAAGGATTCTGAGCTGCCTAGGTTATTGGTACATGTCAAAGACAGCATGGATCAAGGATCACCACACATCCTAGGGCAAGCTCGATCTGTGGGAACCAAGAGAAGATCAAGCTGCGAAGAATCCACTATAAAAGGAAGACTAACTCAAAGGTTATCTTCAAGCACAAAAACATGAATCACACTCAATAACAAACATCAAAGTGTGAACCTTCAAACAAGATCATCAAAGCAAACCGAGATCAAGAGGAACCAGTCAAGGAATCGAAGAGCTGAGTGCTAAGTTCATGTGACTGTAAGTGAGATAGTTCCTAGGTGCTAAGGTCTGTTTCTTGGATTGATTATTGATTGTGTTAAGTTATCTAGGATTGCCTAACTGTGTGTAAGGTAAAGAAACTGTGTGTTTGTTCCTAGGATAAGCTGTAACCAAAAGAGATAAGAAATCAAGAAGTAGACCTTGAAATCCTTTCAAAAGAAAGGTAGTGGTTTTTATCCTGGATTGCTAGTTGGCAATCAAAGGTTTCCACTATAAGGAACTTGTTCATTTGTGCTTGATTGTTTAAATTCCGCTGCGAAGGGAACTGAGAATTGCTATTCTTAGTTCCTTAGTTATTTGTCTAACAATCTCGATCCTACAATTGGTATCAGAGCAGGAAAAGCTCTAGATCTTTGTTAAGTTTGCAGATCATGTCTCAACCAAGCAAGTTTGAGCTCGAAATCTCCACCAACAAACCACATCTCCTAAAGAAGGGAGAAGAAACATGGTGGGAAAAGTGCATGGAAAGTCACATCAAGACCAACGACTACCAATGCTGAAGGATAGTCGAAAATGGAGATGGATATGTCGATCTCACAATGAAGGAAGAAGACTGGAAACCTAAGCACTATGTCACCATGGAAAAGAATGCCAAAGCCAGGCAGTTCATCCTCAATGGACTGGACAGAGAAGACATGGACAAGGTCATAGGCATCAAGACGGCAAAGGAGATGTGGAAGGCACTCAAGGATATGCATGAAGGAAGTGACAAACTAAAGCAAAGCAGAAAGTTTTCTTTGGAAGGAGAATACCACACCTTCAAAATGATGGAAACTGAGACCATCTCAGAGTATTACTCCCGCTTCAACAAACTGGTTGGAAAGCTAACAGCGGCGGGAGTCGACCTTGATGAAGTTTCCAAGTCCCTGGTGGTCATCAATGGACTCAACTCCAAATTCACCATTCTCAAGGGAATCATGAAGAACACTCCAGGCATCCAATCTCTTCCCTTGACTCAAGTCATGGAAATTGGAGGTTGAAGAAGGAGAGCATACCAAAGCCAATACCGACAAGAAACTGGAGAAAGGAATTACTCTCAAGATCTCCAAAGCCTTCTCAAGGCTTGAAATGGAGCAAGAGAACTCAGACCTAGAAGAAGAGGAGGACGAACTAACAACCCTCTTCACAAAGAACATCAAAAAATTATTTGTGAAGGGAAGGTTCCAAAAGGGTAGTTCCTCCCACAATGGACCAAGAAGAGATCTCAAGGAAGTCTCATGTTACGAGTGTAAAGAAAAGGGACATTATGCTAAGAACTGTCCTAACAAGGAAGATTCCAAGGAAGATGAAAGACCTCAGAGAAAGAAGGCTCTCGTAGCCTCATGGGGAGAAGACTCAGATGAGGAACTGGATCTGAGTGGTTTCTCTGGAGGAAGATGTCTCATGGCAAAAGAAGATTCAAGCGACTCAGAAGACCTTGAGGTAACTTCTGACGATTTCCTAAAAACTCTAGTTGATTGTGATAAGAAACAACTTCTTAAGATCATAAAGAAACTAGGAAAGAAAACCAGTTCCCTTCAACAAAAACTTGATGATTGTGAAGATGAAATTGCTTGATTGACTGTTGAGAATTCTGTTTGGAGTAAGAAACTTGATGAAACTGAGAAAGATCTAGCTGAAACCCATTCCAAACTCATTGATATTAGAAATGTGCATGCTAGTCACCTTAAAATCTGCAAATCCTGTGATGAAACTAGCATAGATTCTGTCAAAGTTCCCTTGCACGATAACCTACCTGGAAATGACATGTTTCAATCTATAATTGATAGGTTAGACATTCTCACTGACTCCATAAATGAAAAAACGATAAATCAAACTGTTTTTGTGAGACAATATCATGGAATAGGATATGTCAATAACAAAGGGAACAATGATGCTGAAGATGAAAAAGCTAGGCGAGAACTTGTTGAGATGAATGAGAACCTCAGTACTGCTCTTGCCACTTCTCATGATAGGAATCAATTCCTATCAGAGAAGATCATGGTTCTTGAGAACAAGGCTGAGGTTGCCAAACGTCTTAATAAAAGCTCTCAAAGTATTAAGAGGGAACCTAAGGGAAAAGAAAAGATGGTTCCTGAAGACCAATGGTTCACTAATTCCTTTGCTCACAAAAGGTATGTTGATATGGCTCATAGTAAGGTTAGAAACAATGTTGATTTTAACAAAAGAAAAACTGAAAAACCTTTTAGGCCAGGAAAAGGAAAGTATGGACATATTGTTTACAATCGCTTATGCTATTACTGTGGTAAAAATGGTCATTACAACACTGATTGTCCTAAGAAAAGGAACTTTGAAAATGAGAAAAGAGCTTATTACCACGAAAGGAACCAGTTCCTTGGTCATTCACAGACTCGCAATGCTAATCCCCCCAGTAAAGCCAAGCTTCGCTGGGTTCAAAAGTCTTAGTTCCCTTGTGTGCAGAAAGAAGAGAGGCAACCTCGACTATGGTACATTGACAGTGGTTGCTCATGCCATATGACCGAAAGAAGAAATCAAATGACCTCTCTTCAACCCATCCAAGGAGGAAACATCTCCTTTGGAGACAAAAGCAAAGGGAAAATTTGTGGAATAGGAACCGTAAATCTCAATGACCACACTAAGGTAAATAAAGTTCACCTTGTTGATAACCTTGGTTTTGATCTAATTAGTGTGTCACAGTTGTGCGATCAAGGAGACAATGAAGTTAGATTCAATTCAAGTGAATGCACTGTCCTAGACTCCTCGGGACAAATCATCTTAAAAGGCAAAAGATTCAACAATGTGTATGTTGTTGACCCATCATTTGTTCCCAAGGAGAAACTCTTCCTCTCAACAGTGAATGATCAAACGGAGCTGTGGCATCAACATCTTGGTCACGCCAGCACCAAACTGATCCACAAGCTACACTCAAAGGAACTAGTTTGAGGCCTTCCAAAGATAAGTGGCACACCTTCGGAACCATGCTCAGACTGCATAAAGGGGAAACAAGCAAGGAGTTCATTCAAATCCAAGAATATGGTAAGCTCCTCTAGGCCCCTTGAACTCATCCACATGGACCTTTGTGGACCTATGAGAATTCAAAGTCTAGGAGGAAACAGGTATATCTTTGTCCTTGTCGATGATTTCTCTCGCTTCACCTGGACTATCTTCATAAAATCTAAGAGTGAAGTCATTAATCGCTTTAAAGATTTGGTTCCCTTATTAGAAAAATCTCTCGATTGTTCCATCAATTCTATTCGGTCTGACCATGGTACCGAATTCGAAAATGGAGAATTTCTAACCTTTTGCAGTGAGCATGGCATTGATCACAACTTCTCTGCACCATACACTCCTCAACAAAATAGAGTAGTAGAAAGGAAGAATAGAACCCTAGAAGACATGGCTCGAACAATGCTCATCTCAAGTGGACTCTCCCAATCATTCTGGGCTGAGGCAATCAACACAGCTTGCTACATCATCAATCGAGCCATGCTTCGCCCAATCACAGAGAAAACACCCTATGAACTCCTAAGAGGAAGAGTTCTCAACATCTCACATCTGAGGGTGTTCGGATGCCAGTGCTTTGTGCACAACAATGGGAAGGACAACCTTGGCAAGTTCGATCCAAGGAGTGATGAAGGGATCTTTATTGGATATGCCTCCGGAAGCAAGGCATACAAAGTCTTCAACAAAAGGACCAAAAAGGTAGAAGAAAGTGTTCATGTTATTTTTGATGAGAAATCACTTGGTAGAATTGTGCAGAACAGTACCACTCCCTTTGAAGACCCATTTCCCAAGTCATCTCAAGAAGATCCAGATGAAGATATCACTCCACCCAGTTCCTACCATGCTGCACAGAATCCCCCACTAGTTCCTCCACCAGTTCCCATGGATAATCAACAACAATCCATTTCTGGGAACCATGAACATGAAGACAACATCTGTGGAGACATCAACGATTCATCCTCTCACATGATCTTCAATGGAGAAGGTGTTCCCAACTAGGAAGCTGAAGCTGAATGCTCAACCCAAAATGTCTCCACATCAAATGCTCTAGCTCCCAACAGAGAAAGAAGAACCATCAAGCCTCCAGTTAGGTTCGAACATCTAACTTTTTTTGCCTTCAATGCCTTCTTATCTATTATGGAACCAAAGAACATAGATGAAGCACTGAAGGATGTAGACTGAATCCAAGCCATGCAAGAAGAACTTCATCAGTTTGAAAGGAACAAAGTATGACATCTAGTTCCCCGCCCCAAGGATAAGCACATCATAGGAACTAGATGGGTTTTCAGAAACAAACTAGATGATACAGGAGCTGTGATAAGGAACAAAGCAAGACTCGTTGCTCAAGGATACAATCAACAAGAAGGCATCGACTATGATGAAACCTATGCTCTAGTGGCAAGGATTGAAGCAATAAGATTGTTGATTGCTTTTGCATCACACAAAGGGTTCAAACTGTTCCAAATGGATGTAAAGACTGCCTTCCTCAATGGAATCCTTCAAGAGGAAGTCTATGTCAAGCAACCACCTGGCTTTGAAGACGATGATCATCCCGACCATGTCTACTTTCTAGATAAAGCATTGTATGGCCTCAAGCAAGCTCCCAGAGCTTGGTATGATCGTCTTGCCCAGTTCCTACTCTCAAATGGCTACAGGCTAGGAGTCATTGATAAGACTCTCTTCATCCTAGAAGAAGAAGGTAACATCTTAGTGGTTCAAATTTATGTCGATGATATCATTTTTGGTTCCACTAACATGTCCCTTGTAGACAAGTTCAAAGACTTGATGAGCAGTGAATTTGAAATGAGCCTAATTGGGGAACTCACTTTCTTCCTCGGATTGCAAATCACTCAAAAGAAAGATGGTATACAAATTCACCAACAGAAGTATGTCAGGGAACTACTGAAGAAGTTCAAAATGGATTCATGCAATCCTCTCTCCACTCTCATCTCCACCATTGCTCATTTGGACAAGGACCATTCGAGTCCTCTAGTACAAGAGAAACTCTATAGAGGTATGATAGGCTCACTCATGTATCTAACCGCTAGTCGCCCAGACATTGTTTTTGTTGTTGGCTTGTGTGCTAGGTTCCAATCTTGTCCAAGAGAAACCCACTTGGTTGCTGTAAAAAGGATACTCTAATATCTCAAGGGAACTGATTCATTCTGCATTTGGTATCCCAAAGAATGTCCCTTTGAGCTGATGGGTTTCACTGATGCGGATTATGTTGGATACTTGGTGGATAGGAAGAGCACATCTGGAATGGCACAGTTCCTAGGCCCTTGCCTTGTGTCATGGGGCTCAAAGAAACAAGTCTCATTCTCTCTCTCCACCACAGAATCCGAGTACATCGTTGCTGCCTCCTGCTGTTCCCAACTCCTTTGGATAAAGCAATAACTCGCGGATTTCGGTATGTCTTATGGTCCTCTCACTATTCTTTGTGATAACACCAGTGCTATAAACATTTCTAAGAATCCTGTGCATCATACTAGGACCAAGAATATAGACATAAGACATCATTTTCTTAGAGATCATGTTGAAAAAGGGAACATCATTATGAAATTTTGTAGAACTGAAGATTAGGTTACAGACATATTCACCAAAGCTTTGAATAGAGTTCCCTTTGAGAACCTTAGATTAGAATTGGGAATGATTCCTATAACCTAGCAGTGACCTTAGCTTAAAGGCTCTTCTCCAGTTCCCTTGATTAACTAGTATAAGATCCTTTACTTGTTAAGTCTTGGTATCTCTGTGTTATATCTTTTGCTACAAATCCTCTTTTCCATAATGGTTTCTTAAAAAGGCTTTGATAAATTTTTCTTAGTTCGTGTCCTTTGGTCCTCATTATTCTTTCAACTCTTTCATTGTTCAAGTTTCTTTGTTGGCCCAAAAGTCACAATTTGATCATCTTTCTAACCCAACAATACAAGCCGAAATGATGATTGTGTACTATGACCCTCCCTTGCCTCATTACACAATCTATTTCCCTATGATCCTCTTCTTAACCCTCTTTGGGAACTAGTGTGTAATGCGATAAATGGCCTTCCCCGATTTCTTTTATGGGAACGTACTTTTAGGTCCTATGTTTTAAAACCCACATCAAAGGTTCTCATATATCCCTCTAGCACACTGAAAATATCGCCAGAAAGGAACTAGGATGGGCTACCCCTTAAACGGCTAGTAAGAGAATTACTCCTCCCAAGACAGTATTTATGGCAAATCTCACAGTGTCAGAGACGTCTTCTCAACCTTGAACAGTTGCCATTTTTTAGCATCTAATCTTTGAATTTGTGACCGTTGCAAAGGCGCAAAAGCTTCAAGAAAATTAGCCGTTTCAACTCTTCAGAGTTCCCAGAAATATCTCCAATGGGTTGATTCTCAACGGCTCCAAAATTGCTCAAGGGTTATTTAAGGTTTCCTGTTTGATTGAGCCGAGCACTCTGTTCTCTCACGCCTTCTCTCAATCTCATGTTCACCTGTCTCTCTCAAAACACAAAGCTCCTCAAATGGCCAAGAAAAACCTCAATCTTAACCTTGCTCAATTGGAGGTAATTAGGCCGATAAGATGACAACAGGCCAAGATGAAGGAACTGCATAAAAGAAGAAAACTGAAGAGGAGGCCACTACGCTGCCATAGGAACGTCTCTCCTAGTTCCCAGTGCGATAACATCACAGTGTGCTAGTAGTTCCCTAGGGTCCTACTCCCCTCTTCTATCCTTATTTTGTCTAATGTCAAGTTGGTTGTGCTCTTTTGTTTCTCTTTCCACTATGCATCTCTGGGCAATGTACTTGACTTTAATGATTAATGAACTCTTATGGTAATGTTTCTTATGCATCATTTGTCTTTGCCTTAAGTTTCTATTATGGTCACTGTCATGGGTTTAAGGCAAATTGTTTATTTCACATTGATATCCTATACTTGATCAATAACTTGATCTTTTCGATGATGTCAAAAGGGGGGAAAATGGATAGGAACCTTGAATTATTGGAACTACTGGACTTATAGGAACTCTGAACCCGTTCTATTTCTAAGGGGGAACTTGAATAACTTAGTTCATCTGCTTAGGGGGAATTTGCAACCATTGAATGTTCTCTCATTATTTTACTGTGATACCTCGTATTTTTGTAAGCTATTTCTGGAGTTCCGGGATTTTTCCCGAGTACCCGTTATGTACGTCGGATTTAATTCAGAGAGTTTAAGACGTTGGGTAATGCTCTCTGTATCTGTAATATTTTTCTCAGTGAAATAAAATATAGACGACGTGCTTTGGATTTTAATACTCGTTCGCGTACGATAATTTTATCATGGGTTAAAGTTGTCGTCGTTCAAAACCAGAATGGGCGCGAAGCCACAGGGGCGGCGACCGCCGCATTTATGGCGACGCCCGTCGTCGCCAGGCTTGAGGACTGGCGTAGTCGTCTTTCTAGCTGGGCGCCAGGCCTAGTGGCGGCGACCGCCGTGCAGTACGGCGCCCGCCGTAATTCGCCCTCCATAGGCAATTTGTGAGGCGGTGACCCTTGCTCTCCGCGGCGCCCGCCGTCGTTGTCTGGAGGTCCTTGCCCGAAGGTCGACGACGTGGCTCTGGCAGCGCCGGAGTAGCTCTTCGTAGGGCCATCATTGTGTTTCCTGGCATTTGGCTATAAAAGGAGGTGTTTGGGAGGCGTTTTTGAGCTCAATCCACAGCCCAAGCTCTCCCAAATTCTTGCCTCACCGGAGTTGTGCCTCGCCGGATTTCTGAAGCTTTCACCGGAGGTCATTTGGTGGTGTTTCCAGAGTACCTTTGTGAAGCTTTTGGTAGCCTTGGAGGTTAGAAACCAAAGCAAGTCGAAGGAGGCCGAGTCGCTCGTGTTTTGGGTGAGTTTTCTCGCCGCTTCTGTCGTCTGAGTTCTTCACGGCGACCACCGTGTTCTTCACGGCGCCCGCCGTGATGAACTGCAGCGACCGCCGCCAGTGTCCAGAATGCCTTTTTGGGCTTTTGGCTTTGGTGGTCGTCGTTGTGGCGTCGTTCCTTTCGTTTTCTTTCGTCGTTTTTAGATTCGTACTGTGGTTATGTCGGATCTAACTTAGGGTTCCTTTTATGGGTCGACTCGAAGGTCGTTGTGTTGTCGGAACTATACCCGTGTCGAGCCCGGAATCCCGTCGTTGTCATTAGGCTTTTCTGCGGATTAAGGCAAGTGGCGGTTCGCTCTTGCTCATCGTTTCTATATTTACATTGATTATCAGTTATTTCAATTGATTAATTAATTTGGAACGATTATTATTGTGTTCTTCTGGAAGTGATTTACAAACTGTTTTGAAAATCATATAATTGGTTGTATATCTGTTAGAACAGCGCTATTATCTGTGATCGCCTTTCGGGCCTTTATGTGGATTTATTCTGTAACTGTGATTGTGCTGTATCTGTGTGGTTAGCACTATTAGTTAGGAATGTACTCGGACTTCGTCCGGTCGTTTCTTTATAATCTGGTATCGGGGTGGCTCGTCTCCACCTGGTACTATTCTAAGATCATGATCGCTCTCTTTCACAAGTGTGTAGAGGCAGGACACTTAGCTGGTGTCACAAACCTTCCGGTGTGCGTCACTCTCGATGAAACGTATACTAAGATGTGTCGTCCCAATGGTGGGGTACACATGTAAAAGTCTAATAACGTGATGTGTGTTTGAAATATAAATCAGATAAGTGCTACTCGACGCACATAATAAATAAACTTTCGGCGAGTAGTGCAGCTAAGTTATAGTGCAGCTAGGAAAACTCGTCTCGACTTTGATCATAGTACGTTCTCTTTCCAATCTGGATTCGCTGTATGCGGTGAGGTTGGTCGTGAACCGAAGCATCTCAGTCAGCTTTTAAATCATTGTTGTATGATTCTTTAAACTTTCCAGATTTGTCATAATTCCTTAAAGACTCACTTCCGTTGGAGTCTTCCTTTGAGTTGATTTCTGTAATGATTCAGTCTTTCAGAGTCTTCTCTTGTGCATACCTCTTGTTATTATTCCGTAGAAGTATGAAGGTTGATTATCGTTATCGGTTATCATTCGAGAAACGATAAGTCTAACCTAATACAACTACATCGAACCTTCTGCTTTGTACCCTTGCTAGTCTATTCAAGTAGACTAACCCACAAACTTTGTTCTCCGCATGTGGGCTGGTGTCATCCGTTCGATTCGGCATATCAGATAGAAAGTAGCTCAGAAGAATAGAAGGACTATGGAGTCGACGGTGGTTTTCGAATGTTTGAGTTATTTCGTTAATCAGGTTGAGATCTTTTGGGCAATGACTTTGGTTGTAATGTGTTTTGTAAGACTTCCGTTGTACCCTACTTTATAAGACTTCCGCTGTATTTGGTTTAAACTCTGTGTTAGCCTATTCGGGATTGGGTTGTAATCCCGTAACTCATGTTTCTTTGACAATGTTATTTTTGGGCTTGAATGCTTTGATCATTATGTATCATTTGTATTTCATAAATTGTATTTAAATGGTAAAGCCTTGGGTAGTCTCGGTAAGGAACATTGGGATCACTGGCGGTAATACCTTTCCAAAAGGGTTAAGTTTTGGGGGTGTTACATTTACAACGTTGTAAATCCCTTAAACTCAATTGGTCTCATGAAATTCACGTCCTATTATGTTGCCAGGTTCCTTGTATTTGTCATCATCAAAAAGGGGGAAATTGTTAGGAAATGGAACTCTGGAACCTTAGTTCCTCTGAGAGTTCCTTTCCTCAGTTTCTCTACTTTTGAAGATGACAAATATTTTGATACTAATGTTTTATCTCAAAGATGTGTGTTAAGGAACCACAGGACAATTACCGAAAGCATGAAAGTCAAACAGGACAAGAGAACCAAGCAGCAACCCAAAGGAAGGAACCCAGGTGTGCCCAGAAATGCAGCATGTGATGTTGCGCTTCCCGAGAAATCTGGGAACACCAACCTCGGACAAGAGAAAGTTGAAAACGACTTGTGCGAAGCTTCCAAAGTCTGCCATTGTCCAGAGCAAAACAACAAGACGCCTAGAACACATAACCTCGGACAGAGAAAGGTGAAAGTGACTTGTCATGGAACCTGTCGTTGTCCAGAAGACAGTTCCAAAGTGCCCAGCTTGTCGAACCTCGGAAGAAGGAAGTTGGAGAACGACTTGGCTGAAGCAGTTGACCAACTAAAGAAGGATTCTGAGCTGCCTAGGTTATTGGTACATGTCAAAGACAGCGTGGATCAAGGATCACCACACATCCTAGGGCAAGCTCGATCTGTGGGAACCAAGAGAAGATCAAGTTGCGAATAATCCACTATAAAAGGAAGACTAACTCAAAGGTTATCTTCAAGCACAAAAACATGAATCACACTCAATAGCAAACATCAAAGTGTGAAACTTCAAACAAGATCATCAAAGCAAACCGAGATCAAGAGGAACCAGTCAAGGAATCGAAGAGCTGAGTGTTAAGTTCCTGTGACTGTAAGTGAGATAGTTCCTAGGTGCTAAGGTCTGTTTCTTGGATTGATTATTGATTGTGTTAAGTTATCTAGGATTGCCTAACTGTGTGTAAGGTAAAGAAACTGTGTGTTTGTTCCTAGTATAAGTTGTAACCAAAAGAGATAAGAAATCAAGAAGTAGACCTTGAAATCCTTTCAAAAGAAAGGTAGTGGTTTTTATCCTGGATTGCTAGTTGGCAATCAAAGGTTTCCACTATAAGGAACTTGTTCATTTGTGCTTGATTGTTTAAATTCCACTGCGAAGGGAACTGAGAATTGCTATTCTTAGTTCCTTAGTTATTTGTCTAACAATCTCGATCCTACACAAAGTCTGCCACCGATGAGACCACTCCAGGCACCTTGAAGGAACGCCTGCGGTCGGCTAAGAAAATCGAGGTCAGGAAAACCGAGGCGAAGAAACTGAGTCTAGAAAGAAAGTAAAGGTGGAGGAACAATCCGTTGAAGGGAAAAATATCCTTCCCCACCTCTTGATTCCTGAAGGGTTCCTTGCTGAAAATGATTTCGAGAAAGTCTTGGAAAGGCTTAAATTTCAAGGTTGGGAACAACTTTTCTCAAACCGCGTCATGGTCAATCCTGACCAAGTCCGCGAGTTCTATCGTTTCTTCCAATTCAATACCTCATCCACCATGGTAGGAACATCGTATGTCAATGGGGGAAGATTTGTCATTCATTGTGTCGAAGGTCGCTCGACTGCTGGGTGTCTCTGTTGAAGGGTACTATGAAGTTCCTGGTGAAAAGATTATTGATGCTCAGAAGAAGGCCAAGGAGGCTAGTGCTCATAGGATCTTCAAGTCCACATTTGGAGCCACTCACGTGTCTACACTCACTCTGCCTCAAGCGAATAGCGCATCATATCATTATGAAGGATGTCATTCCTAGGCAAGAGAAGAGGAACACGATCACTGCCACCGATTTGCTGCTGGATAGATTTTGGCACAAGGAGAAAATTGACCTTCCTAGGGTCATTCTACAACACATGGCAAAGTGCAGTGCCAGGACTCACTCCCTAGCCTACCCGCACATCATCAAGCTTATTCTATAAGCAGAGGGGGCTTACCGAGCAGAAGGGGAAGTTCCCATGGTTACCGAGCTGGATATGGTGAATGTGAATAAGATGAAGTATCAGGGAGATGACAAGGGAACTCTTCCTGTGTCCGAGATTTTGAAGCGAGAAGCTGGTGAGGGAACTTCGAGAGGCGGCTCTGTGCAAAGCCAAATGTTGGCTGAGCTGCGCGAGATAAAGAATATTTTGTCGCTGCTTCTTGAACATTTTCTCCAAAAGGACAAAGACCAGAAGGAGGATTTTGAGTCTTGAGTGGAACCCCTTTTCTTTCCTAGCCCGTCTTTCCTATTTCTCTTGAATTTCTTATGTTATCTTGTTTCCTTGCTTGCTCTTTGATCTTTTGTGTTGTTTGTCAAGTTGTCTATGCTTTTGTGTAATCATTTTCCTGCTCGATCAATGAACTTTATTTTGTCATTAATTTGCTACAATAGTCCTATTGTTCCCTTGTTTATCTTTTGATCTTTTGATGATGTCAAAAGGAGGAAGTGTGGAAAATTGTGCGAAGAACTCAGTAAAGAAAGGTAACAGTCTTATTGTTCCTAATTCTTTATGAATTTTTGAACGATGCTAGTGCTGAGGGGGAACAATGATGCAACTTGAAGGTATGAAATGGTTTGATTCATTTGACATAAAATTTTACTTAACACTTTATCTTAGATGCATGATGATTCATGTCTTTCTGCTTATTACTCTTTGTTTTGATCGAACAATTTTTTAATGGGTTTGTCATCACCAAAAAGGCGGAAATTATTGGAACCTTGACGTTCCCTCTAGTTTTGATGATGATAAATACCATTAGCTTTTATGGTTTTTATTATTCCTATGAGTTTCAGGTTTTATGAAAGAATTAGAGAACAATGAAGAAGAGAAATCAGATGATTGCTAAGGAACGTTGTGAAAACATGGAACTGTTATGCGGAAGCAAGTTGAAGAATGAAGTGCGTGTATATTTCATATAAGGAAACTTTTATACATGAAAACATCATTTAAGGAACAATGCAGAATGCAGGAATTGCCAACTGTTACCAAGTGAAGACCACTACATATGGAAACCATATTTGAAGATCTACTCCGAGAGAGAAGAGCAAAATAGCGTTTCTTAGGAAAGTTTTTACATGGAAACTATGTGATCATGAGCTAAATTGTTTAGTTGAAAAGAAAATCTTACACCGTTACCTTGTATAGAAACCGATAGATGCTTTAGGTATTTGGTAAGAAGATCTTTGCTACCACTATAAGTAGATGAGTTTACCTTAGGGAAAGGCATCTCAACCACCACTAAGGAAGCATACTGAAGAGTTATTGCAGTTGAGATCGAAGGTTCAAGGCAAGGTACGAACTAGTGTTGTGAGTACTTGCTTAGAGTTTTTATTGTGTTCTTGTGTTGTTACTAGTTAATTGTACTCAAAATCTAGAAACCTAGGATCTGTGTGAGAATAGGTGAAGAGAAGACTTGTGAGATTGTACAACTTATTAATAATACAAGTATACGTTTTGAAATCCTTCTAGGGTAACACCTAGAGGTAGAAGTTTTATCTTTTTAACTAGTTGGTTGATAGAGTTTTCTCTCTAAGGAACTGTCTTACTGTTACTACTGAATCTCTATTATTTCCGCTGTCCAGGAAACAGTTTCACCGTTCCCTGTCTAACACACTACGATTCAACAATTTGGGTGCGATAAGTTTGATTTCTCGGAGCTTTGCCTTTAGTTTCAACTCTGTAAGTTGTTCTTCATTCAACTGTTCTTTGTATGTAATTCATTCATTTCTTCGTTCTTCAATTTGTACAAGTTTGATTTCTCGGAGCTCCACATTTAATTTTGGTTATGTGAGTTGTTCTGCAAACCAAAGATTTTTACTCGTGATTTTTTATTGAAACCCTTGGAATTCGATGTTCAACTTGAAAACTTGTGTCATGTACACATCGAAAACTATATGAAAAGGAGATCTATCTCGAAAATCAGTCAGTACATATGTTTAGTTTGTGGTTCTTAGACACTCAAATTCACAATTTAATCTATTTGTACTTTTAATTAGTTGCCCGAGCGAAAATCAGTCAGCCTAGGGTCATTTTCTTTTAAATGTATGTGCATATCTAGGTTTAAGCCTTAAGGGTGTGGTTAGTACACAGACCTTTGGATCAATGTCAACTCCAGAGATCTATCTTGCTTTCTAGATATATCTTTTTATCTTAGGGTTAGGCCTTGCTTTACGCTTTTCGTCATATAAGTAGAACCCTTTACGAGTTGCATGCCTCACCTGAAATAAGACACATAAGAGAATCAATACCAAGTTACAACAGTAGTGTAGTAAGATTACCACCATCTACCTTGCCTGCTCTCTTATCCTCTTGCATAAGAAGAATAATCTTTCTTCAAAATTCTCAATGAATTGTGTAGCAGTTGCTATGGCAACTCCGAAACCAACAAGATCACACAATCTGCAAAAGCCTAGCAACACCATGAACTAAATGCAATATAATTTTGCAAGAGTTAGGTTATTCCAGGATGCGAAAAAATATTAGTTATATGGAGTTAGACATCTGTTAAGGCATTTTGTAATTTATTTTCTTTGTCCTGATGTATATATTTAGGAGGTCTGGATGCAGAAAATGTAACTGAACACGGTCTGAATTTCCTAATTTGGATGAAGTGTGATGGTGAATAGGGAGTTCTGTTCATCCACTTGACCTCAACTTTGAGTTGAGATTTCCTTGGTTTTCTATTTGTTTTCCTATTGATTGCGATATCCTTGGTCGAATAGGTGAACTCTACTGTGTTGCGTTGTAAACTGTAATTTCATTTCAACACATGATTCTGTTAGGCAATATATTTCTGCCTAGCATCAACCCTTCCTCTAAAGGCTTATAGTTTGTTGATGTCAGTTTTATCTAAATATCCTAAATAGCTTTTATTCTTCATAATGTAGGATCATCCTGTATACTATAGCAATGTCAGATAATGATCAAGAAGGAGATGCATGCAAGCCTTTATGGAAGACATATGACTAGATGAGGCAACGAGTTGTTTGGCTCTCTATCACTCATCCATTAGTCGGTAAAAGGGTGAAGTCTATATATTGCTCATACTTCTCCCTGCATTTTGTTTTTGAGATTTTTCAACACATTAAGTTAATAAAACCACATCATCAAATCTTCTATTGTCAATAAATTTTCTTTCCCATAATCCTTCTATTATTATGTCATTGATCACTGTGAAGATTTGCATCCAGATACCCAATTGGACATTGTTGTAACTTTGTTTTCTTTGTTCAGATATCCAAATGCTTCCAGTGGTATGCTATATCCTTTCTATGGCCATGGGGAAGTAGCACAAGCTTTTTGCCGCCGTGCTACTATTAAAGGATCCATATATGTATATGCTTACTTGTAGTTTTCCAAAACTCTTTGTTAATTAGAGATTTGTACAATCATCATTTCATTTAGTCTTCTTCATATCTCATCTTTCTAGAGCTTTGTGGTCACTAATTCAAATCTCCTCAATTCATGTACTTTTTTTTGTCAAGACGTCTTCATGTACTTTGAAGGTTGGATCACCCTAATATAGTTGTATTTCTATAGCTTAATTCATGGTTTGTTTAAATTTGTTAAAAACATGGTTTCTTCCATTTTCTTTTTACCCCTAGATTTATATGACACTATATATATCTAATTTGAAATACAAGATAATATAATTTTATTAACTTATGCATGACACGAGAATTATACTAGTATATTATTATTATTATTATTATTATTATTATAAAGGAAACCAAGTCTTCACCAAATTTTGCCCGTGAAATCTGGAATTGACATGTGTCATTTAAATTTTATATTAAAAATGAAAAAAATAATCTCCCCTAAATTAAAGCAAGTCCACGTTCTGCATAACCATCCTCAAATCACTCCACATTTTGCTTCTTCCTAAAGTCGAAAACCACTTTGTTCAACTGCTGCTTAAACCGATGATTCTGCCAATTTTGCGATCTTCGTCTACTTAGGGTTTGAAGAATCTGGTTTTGATGTTCTTTTCTTGTGGATCTCAGAGATGGAGTTTCACACAATGAAGAGGTCAAGAAGCACAAAATTACTTTCTTCTTCGCAGTCATTTGCTCAAAATATATTCTCAAAATCCTCCAAAGTATATTGTCCCAAAATTCATTCCAAAACTCTATCTCTGCTCCAATTTGTGGCCTTCGGGAGGAAACTCGCTTCATTTTGTGGCCGCCGGCAGAACATCGCTCCAATTTGTGACCACCGAGAGAGAAGTTGCTCCAATTTGTGGCCGAAGGGAGAGAAGTTGCTCAAATTTATGGCTGCTGGGAGAAAAGTGGCTTCAATCTAGGTCCACTAGCCATTGAAGGTCCACCAAGTGCACCGATATTGCAGTGTTACAGAAGGTTCTGAAAAGGTATTATTTGTTAGTTTGGAAGGTCCTTCATCAATTATTACTTCCAATTTTCATGCCCTAGATAAAGGTTATTGACTTGTATCTCTTTTATACCTTCTGTTGTCAATCTCTTGGTTTGTCAACGTGTATGTTTTTTCATCAAGCTTAACTACTATGCAAAACCTATAATGCTCTCATTGAGATAAAAGATTTGATGCTGAAGGAAGTATCTTTGCTGAACTCTATTAGCTCTCAGGTATTTGTGGGTGTAATGTTGTGTCTTTTTTCTTATCTGGGTAAGCAATGCTGCCATATCCTTCAGTTCAAGCATACTGATCATAGTCATAAATAATTTGCATCTGTTTGTGTATTACATAAGCCTTCTTTTATGAAATGTGAATATACATTGTGCTACCTTGATCAATTAGAGAGTAAGGACAAGTGGGAAAAAGGCAACCGACCTTGACATTGTAGAGTTCAACATTGGCATATAACCCTAGAAAATATGTAAATAACCGGCCTTGATCAATGAGCTCAGTAAAACAAAAGCTACTTCATTTGGTAAGCATAAGTCTTTTTTCGTTGTTAACAATTTAAGACATGTGTGGTTGTCTTGATTTCTGACTTTTGTATGCTTCCTCTTGTATAAAAGTCATGTATATTCATGTAAGGTGATGAGATCTCACTTATAAGTGACAATGCATCTGATGGTGTAAGATTGCTTTTGTTTATAAGTGCAACAATTCATGTTTTTCCACACCTATACGGTTATACCTCTATTATCTTAGTACCTTATTATTTTAACTTCTTTCACAAATTGTCCTTTTGTTTCATGAACTTTATTTTAACTTCTTTCACAAATTGGGTGTGAAATTCAGTGTTGGTGTCAATGTATTTGCTAATTATCGTGTAGAAATGGTCAATTAGCAGCTGATTTATTGGTTTTGTTAAAATTGTACATGTGTTTTGTAGGCTGAAGAAGATGCGCTCCTGTTACAACAGTATGTTGCAAATGAGGAGACGGGACAAATTGATCATAGGATAAGGCTTTATATTGATCAAGTGCTGATGGTAAAATGTAAAGTAGAACATTTTTTTTGGAAATATTTAGGTGTTTCAGTCTTTCATTGGGATTTTAGTCTTGATCTTGGCTTGGTAGTAGGAAGACCCTGTTCATCAAGAGGCAGCTCGTAAGACGGTGACTAGAGATACCCTTAGGAAAAAGCAATGGTTGTTTTAGCAAAGGTGAGAGCTCTTAACTATTTCATGCATTGATTTTCAATTTTTTCATTGGCAAAGTTGAATTTCCATACTTTACCACATTAGATTAATATTATATGGTATCACTTCTGCAAAATATTAAATGTGTTGGCAGATAATGTAGTTGTAAATCTTGCAATTAAGAGATGAAAAAATCTTATATTTTAGCAGTTATATAATGCTAGACGTGTTCCCTTGGATGATGTTACTTGTATGCTTCAAGATTTAAGCGGAGTTTGATGCAAGTCTGTAGGATTAGTATTATATGTAGTTGTTTTTGATGTCATATAGTCATCTCTGTCGTTGGACAGATGAACAAGGACAAACAGGATATTAACATCTACCTCTGGGAGTTGCCTTGAAATTTCCTTTTATGAAATGAGTACTGGTTCTTCCCTCTGTGTGGACTATTTTCTTGATGTAGGTCATAATCTGTAGGGAAAAGTCAACCAACCGTGTGTATGCTATGAAGAAACTCGAAAAATCACAAATGCTTAGAAGACATGTATGTGCCAGGTGGTAGTTTTGAAGTAGTCTTCTAATCTATTGGTGGTGGTTGTTATCATTTTTCTCATTGTTCTCAGTTCTCACTACTAAGTTCCAAATTATTTTTCGAACATGTAAAAGCATAAAGAAATCTACTTGTAGAGGTCGACAACAATTGCATTAATGCCCGTTTCAAGATGAAGAGTATCTATATCTAATTATGGAATATCTTCCTGGTGGTGATATGATAACTTTACTAATGCAAAAGGATATACTAACAGAAGACGAGGCTAGATTTTATTTTGCTGAAACAGTCCTGGCAATAGAGTCACTCCATAAGCATAATTATGTTCACATGTTCCCACTCATCTTTCTACTGTTTCATGCTTTACAAGCTCATGTACATCTTTCTTTGGCTTGAGTATTGTTTTTTCTTATGACTCATGTAACAAGGACATAAAAATGATAACTTGCAGCTGGATCGACATGGTCACATGAAACTTTCAGATTTTGAATTGTGTAAATCCCTAGATTGTCAGGATCTCTAGGAGAAAGATTTTTCTGTTGGACTATAGTGGGGATCTTCAAAGTGATGGACGACCAATGCAGGTTTGATTCCTGCTACCACCCCCAATCGAACGACAAAACCGTCAATGATGACATTATCAAGTACCTTAAAAAGTACAAGGCCTCAATTTCGACTTAGAGGGTCTAAGACAAGTGTTGAGACAAATGTTACTGCCAAGAGAAAAAATTAGCAAGTTGATCAAGTTTAGTTTCTCATTTGGATGCATTAATTATCTCAATCTATATTATAGTATTATTGTAATAATCTTTATTTTATCATAAGGGTATTAATATAATTTCTATATATTTTATCTATTATATATATTAAAACTCACTCTTTTTGAACCATAAGAGTATTTTTAGGTTCAAGTTGTTAATGTTTTATTATTTTTATTCATTATTATATTAAATAATTAGCAAAATATAATTTAATAAAAAAACCTTAACAAGATTTACACCAACAAATACAAACCTTTACAATTGTTACTTCTTTACATGAATACAAATTATTTTTGTCAAAAATATTTTCTAGATATAAAACTGAAATCTCAAAAGGTTATCAAACGAACCCCTTTTCACTCAACATATCCAATATTAATTTATGAAAATAAATTTCTTAACTCGAAAGTGTACTTTAATTTTTTAGACATCTTGATTGTTATTTTACTAAAATTTTATTACTTGAATATATTTTCATATTTTCATTGTAATTTCTAATTTTCATTTTTGAGTTAGTATGATTGATATTTTCATATTTTTGAATAACATATATTAAATAATATATTTTTAATAAATAGCATTTAAACTTATCACTTTTAAAGCTAGAATTTTGTTATGAGTACACATATTTAAGTTTAACTAATATTGTTACTTATAATTTTTAATACTAAAATATTGATATAATTTGAATATTTTATGTTAATATAACATAGTTTATTGAAAATACACGATAAATGGTAGTGGAATACATACACGACTTTAGCAAAAATATCGCGTTCATTACAATAATTATATGATTAAAAATAAAAAGGATAATTGTACAAGAATAGATATGAATAAAAGTATAATATATTTATAAAAGTTATATAATTAACAATAAAATGTTAAACATATTGCTTTTAATTAACAAATTTATGTTATTTCAATCTTCCATTTATATAATTTTTAAACAATATTATAGATATATTTTTAAACTACTTAAATATAACATAATGTAATTCAATCATGAACAATTATTGATTATTTTATAAATTTACGTTCACCCGTACAAGATATGTGTACTAAACTAGTTATGATAAAAATAAAAGTTATGAAATTTATTTTAGAGGAGTAACTTAATTTTTCATTAACTTAAGTGCAAAAGTTGGTTTAAGATAATTTTGTACAATTATCTAATGGGCTATAATAGTATGGTGTGGAAATAAATAAATAAGTATAAAAATAAATGTAGTTTTAGAATTTTAAATATAATAATAAAGATTATATGATTTATTATGTTTATCCATGAAGGGATAAAAAAAAATATCCTAAATATGTTATCTCTTTAAGTTATGAATGGTTTAAATTATGGTTGACCTTATGTTAATTATAATTTAAATAAAATTATCAATATTAACCTAGATTATTTGAGTTAAGATTAACAAAGTATTAATCAGGATTTAAATATGGTTAATTTATAAAGAGAAGTGACTTAAGATTAATTTTAACCTAAGATAATTTTTCTACATCTTAATTTTGGGTTAAAATAATTATATAAACTTAGAATAATACAATAAAGAAGTTTGGGTAATTTTTTAGAATTTTTGAAAAGTTATTTAAGGGCACTTTTGCCATAACTTTAGAAAGTTGGGCAACAATGTGTAAATAGGCCAAATAAGGAGGGGGGCGTGTGCAATTTCTGGAACTAAGTCTCCTTCAACCTCCAGCTCACCATTTTCACGCAAGCTTCAAGGTGTCTTCAATGGCGGATTTCTGGGCCGATTGGAGCTCGATTTCTCCAATTAACTCTTGGGAATTTAATAGGGCAATAATCCACATCAAATTTGTGGATCAATTAGGATTAAAATCCACGAGATTTGCGGGATTTGTTCGAACAATTAAACTGCGTCACTTGAATGGCCGAATTGAAGTTTGGCAAAATGCGATCGTTTCAGAATCAATTGGAGGGAGGAGATCACGGGATCTTGTTGAGGGAATTCAAGGCTTCAAAAGAGCTATATAAACCTCCTCAATCGACCTATCAATTTACCCAATTTCATCCGAGTTCCCCAAGAACCCTAAAACTCGTTACCGGTTGTTCTTGGCCAAAATTAGAGCAAGTGTGAGCTTTAACGTTGTAATTGTTCGTACCCATCTTGCCTCGACGCCGGAGAACCACCGTCGCGCCTCAATTTGAGCCATTTCCGACGAGGTGCCAAACCGCGAATCCGGTGGGTATTTGGGTTGTCCAATTTGCGAATTGGGTTTTGTTTTAATTTATTTTTGGCTTAATTTGATTAAATTAATTAATCTAGGTTAATGAAAATATGTTAGGATTAATTGATTTTATGAATATTAAAGTTAAATTAATTATAATTTTTCTAATATTATCTTATACTAGTGTAGTACCCGTGTCTTGCACGGGATTTGTTTAGTTTTTCTTATATTTAAGAAAATAGTATATAAAATTATATATTTAATTGATATAGAAATATGTAGGTAGTGACTTTTATAAAAGTAGATGAATGCTAATATAAAAACGACTAATTAAATACAAAATATTGAAGAGATTAACAAAATACATTATCGAAAGAGAGGCGGAACTCTCCATAACTTTATTAATAGTAAAAATTGGCTAATTAGTTTCGAAACGGGGATAGTCACATCCTAAAGCATAATCAAAATGCTCATCTAATACATAAAAATGAAACTCTAAATATAAAATCTCATAAGATGTTCAAAATTGCTATAAATTATGAAAAACTTCTTTGTATACTACATTGGTTGTAGTATTAGATTTTTTTTGTTTTTGTCGCATATCAAAATCTCCAAACCTTTTTGCTAGTAACTCTTGATGATACAACATAAAACTGACCATGAGTGAAAACAAGACATGGAAGATACAAATCGACATTTGTAAGAGATTGACCCTAGCTATTGTTTATTGTCATAGCAAAACAGACACTCAAGAAAAAATCTCTTCGTTGAAACTTGAACGGGTATGAAGTGTGATGATGACATGAGTATGCGAGGAATCAAAATTGTATGTCCGATATTGTTGCTGAAATAATTCCTCTTGTATGACATGACTACCGAGCTGCGTGGTTATCAATCTTATCACATTGCATAAACCTAAAAATTGATCAATATTTCAAAGCAGCATAATAGGAACCCAACCTTAAGTTTCAGTACATGATTTGGGACACCAGAACTAATATTGTTCAAGTAGTCAGACGTATAAACACTTGCATCGTTGTTTGTAATAAAACATGTCTTGCAAAGGCTATCTGAACTGAGATAGACTTTCTCATTATCAGGTAACAAAGACAATATATAGTCATTAACTCTATCTACCTCTTCATGTGTTGGTGGAAGAATTGCTCATTGTTCAAAGTATTTCAGAGACAACTGATTGTCAAAAAGAGAGAGATAAACAAACTTAACAATTGTTGGCATAAGATCTAAGTCATAATTATTCACCAATAGTTCATCATGAATTTGTATGTGTGTTTCTCCATCATTATCATCACCTACAGTACCATCTCCGATGCTTCATATATATTTAAAAAAAATCTTTTGTTTCTTGGATATCATAATCAGATGTACCTTGTTGAACCCTCATGTTTATTTTCAAATTAAGATTTTTGCGATATTCCCACAAATAAGAGAAATTAATGATGACAAAAACATCTTGGATGCTTCCTTTTGTGATAACGGATAGAATTTGCCTAAAGTCTCCACCAAATACTATGACTTTCCCTCCAAAAGGTTATACTAAAGTAAGTGGATTTGTAGCAGGTAAAATATCTCTTAAAGTCCTGTCTAATGCTTCAAAACAGAATCTATTCGTCATCGGAACTTCATCCCAGATAATAAGTTTGACAACATAAATCAATTCAGATAGTTTTGTACCTGAACTTAAGTTGTAAAGTTAACAAAATCCTAACTTGTGGAGATGATCAAACCATATTAACTACAACCAATAAGTAGTTTAAAAAATAATATTAATAATGATAAATTACATTTAACAAATACGCTGTGAGGATTAGGCCCATATGAAACTTGGTTTACAATTGTGTTAGAATGGGTTATTTATTTTATAGATTTGTCGTTTTAGGATAAATATACATTATGAAAGAACATATATATATATATATCATAATCTAATATAATACATATATAAACAATGCATTTGATAAATACAACATACTATATGCTCTTTAGTTCGTAAAAATTGGATTCAAATGACGTTCAATAGACTCTATGAAATACATTAATTATGGAAATTGGTATGTAAACTACTACGACATAAACACTAGATTTATCTTAATCGACTTCGAGCGAATCTCTTCAATAATATTTTATATATTCTTGATACAAATCTATGGTTTCAAGCAATTTGTGGACTTGATCGTAAACTACTACAACATAAACATTGGATTTAACAATATTAATATAAAAAATATTGTGTAGCTTCAATGTGTTGAAAAATTATAGAGAAGATTTGTAAAAACAATAAGTGTTTTAAGATGATATGACAAGATTAGTTGATATATATTTATTTACACCGTCAAATAAGATATATGAAAAATAGAGTTTTCTATGTGTTCAAGATTAGTTAGGAAAATAAATGGTTAAAAATCCCTACGCATACAAATTGAGATTCTATAATAAAAACTTATATTATTGATTGTGATTACTTTCTATAATCTAAACTTATCTTATTCTATACGTGGGAAAATAAATTTTTATTTTTTTCCATATATTTTTGAAACTTTTGGCAGCTCTTGTAGTTGATAATCTTTTTTATTTTAAAAAGTTGGATGATGTAGTGGATGATTGATAGATGAGTGATGACACGTAGGCAAATTAAACGTGGTGATGACACATAGGGTTTTAGTTTAGTAGATTACAATCCGCGCTTTGAACGACTTTAAAAAAAATTATGCATACCAATAATATGTTTCCTAAAATATATTGACATGGTCATAAACCATTATACTTATAGCATGTTTGTACCTTTGTTTTGTATAAAGTTTACTTTTAGCGAGTGTAACTTCTGGATCCTAGTCTTATCTTTTCGGAATGTTAGAATACATTCATAGAAACATATTTTCATGGTAACTAAATTGAAATATTATCCATTGCATATTTCCAAATGTAGTTGATGCTCCATCATTAAACTACTTATTGGTGGTACTTAGAATTTGACTTATGCCTTATTGTTTAGTGTTATTAATTATAGAAATAGAATAATATATATAAGTTATATGCTTTTGATTGACATGTTTAGTTTTGGAAATAGAATAATCTTATTTATAATTATTATATTAAAGTTTGAATTTTTTTTGAAGATCGTCTTATGATTAACATGTTTAGATTAGGAAATAGGAGAATCTGATATAAATTTATTATATTGAATTTTATTATAGGGATTTGTTTTTATTTAGAAGTTTGAATAATCTATTTCTTCGCTCAAGTGTTTGTTTGATTTTTAGCGGAATTTGTTCTTAATTACATGTTATAAAAATATTTTGTTCAGTTCTTTCCTTTTATTTGCCCAAGTCACTTATATTATATAGTCATTATTCCTTCTTTCATTACAATTTTAATAAAAAGATACATATCAACATCATTTCAAAATTGCATATTGATCTCCATACAATATAAAATATATTCAATGTAAAGTTTTTGAAAGTTGAAAAACTTTTTTGAAGAAAAAATTAAACATAAGAGTTTTATATAATTTCATGGAGGTTTTTTAAATTTAGTGGAATACTTTTAAATCTTTTTTGAAAAGAAACAAAATTTATTCATATGAGTTTTATATAATTTCTTGAATGTTTTTTTAATTTAGTGGAATACTTTTAAATTATTACTTTGTAACTTTTTCTCTAAAATATGATTAAATATAAATCATGGATACAAAAATATTCATAAACTCAGAAAGAAATTTTTTTTTGTTTTAGAATCTTCAACGATATGCATTTCAATTTGATTAATTTGTAATTTAATTAAAATTTTAAGTTTGGGTAATATTTGTTATGGGATAGATTTTATTATTCAAGTACTATATTTAATTAAAAAAATTTGAATATTATCAAATTTATAATTTAGACGGGATTTTTTTATCTAATCAACATAATTATCTATTATTAATTTGTTAAGTAAAATTAATAATAGGAATAAAAAGAATTTAGATTTGATAAGAGTTATTTTAGTTTTTTTCTTCTAATTGATATCTTTTTTAAATTAAAATAATTTTTTATTATCAAATTATAAATTAAACAATTTAATATACAATTAAAACAGACCTACTGTTGTAATTTTTTTTATAAAGGCTGGATTATGTGATGGAAGATGGTTGAATTATGATGACACCAAAATTATATTACATTTAAGAAAATTGAATAATTGTTTTATTTATTAGTAACAAATATAATAACACGATTACTTTTCGGCACATAGGCATTTTGCCGTTTGGCGCATAGGCTCGCACGTAACGTGAGGGTACAAACCACACGTTACGTGTGACAGTGCTCCACACGTTACGTGTGGGACCATTTCACACGTTACGTGTGATTTGTACCCACACGTTACGTGTGGATTAGTCAATAGGGTTTAGAATGGTTATAAGGTTTAGGGTATTTGTGTATGTCATATTATTGTATATTTTGTGGTATTTATTTGTTGTTCAATGTTAAATTATTATTTATTTTATACATATTATAATGTTACATGTATGAATGTTGTATCATATTATTGTTTATTTATAGTATTTATTTGTTTATCTAAAATCCTACAAAAAACACCCCAAAATAATCAACATAGAAGATAGAATAGAATTGTTCATTACGTTGGATGAATACAATCACATTTAGCTCACAATACAAGAAATAATACAAGTTCTTCATAAACTTAGAAAACCTAGCACAAAATAAATGACATCGCCTAGTTGCGTTTGAAAAAATTAGGATAGTCTCTTGTAAACTTCGCGACATATCATGTCTCTGCTTTGATAAAATTGCTTGCTCCCTACAAAGGTTGATAGTACGTAAACAACATTACACAAAAGATACGACATCAAGGCATTATATGATGTACATCATTATATAGATTGAGGTTATACCTACGCATCTTATCCATATCTTGTAAAAGTTCTTGCTTAACAACATCTTGATTCCCCTTAATAAGATCTTGTTTTTCCCGCCATTGTTGTCGAATAACCGCGTGTGCCCTCTCCTCGTACACAGGATCAATCCAATTCCTGTATAAACACCCTAGTCTTGGGCATCCCCAATACCTCCTTCCGTAGTTCCACTGCAAATCTCAAGTACGGACAATGGTTTTCAAATTACACTCGCATTGTGGAGCACTTATTTGTTGATGGTGCCTATTTAGGTTTGATGATGATTCGGATGAAGATGTCATTATTTGATGTAGTGCTTGGTTTCCTACAAATCCATTAATATGAAAAGGCCAATTAGGGTTACTAAATCGAAAGAAACTGGAAGAAGAAGCTTACTCACAAATGAATCTTCAATCCCGCTTGTGTTGGAAGTGTTGTAGTAAACAAACAACCCTAATGCCTCTTATATAGTGAAATGATATATACAACTGTAGTAATTAAAGACCACAACCACAAGAATTAAAGACCTCAATCACTAGCATTAAAGACCTCAACCACTAGCATTAAGGACCTCAACCACTCTTACCCTAATAACCCTAAACCCTAAACGTCAACCACTCTCATAAACAATGTAACTCGCATACCCAAATTCACCCTTAATAATTAAAGATAAACTCTAAACTCAAACCCTAAACCCTAATCATAACACTAACCCTAAGCCCTAAACCCTAACCCTAACCCTAAACCCTAAACTTAAAACTCATTATTCTAAACTCTACCAAAATGCCATAACCCTAAACCACAAAACCTAAACCCTACCCCTATCCATCCTACCCTACCCTACCCTACATACGCCTAAACCCTAAACCCTAGTAATCACACGTTACGTGTTAGTGTGTTTCACACGTAACGTGCCAATCTACTTCACTCGTAACGTGTGGCACGGTTTGACACGTAATGTGTGGTTCAGTCTGTTGCAAAACGCATTGAATTAACCGTCTTGTCCCCACCTAACTGTAATAATGACCCATCTTCTTTGTCCGCTAACAACCCATTTCGAATCCATTTCGAACCTAAACCCTCATCCTAAACACTCCCAAAATCTTGATTTTCACTCACATTTTTTGTACAAAAAATGGACAATCCGAACAAAAACGAGTATTGGAGCAACAATGGGGAAGATATTCCACTTTGGAATGAGGTAATTTCTATAAGTAACCCTAAAGTTGTCTTTTTTATTTCTTGTTTTGAAAATGTTTAAAGTTCTTAGCTTCATGGTTAGGGTTTAGAGAAGTTATTTTTGATGGCCCATTATATTTGTTGTTTAGGATTTAGGGAAGCTATTTTTGATACTTATTGTTTAATATTAAAGATCTCATTTTATTGTTTAGGGTATTAGAAACAAAGATTGAGCAGTTTAGGGTTTAGGGCTACGAATTTGCTGTTACATTGAAGAACAGTTTCACACATTACGTGTGATAGGCATGGACAAAACGTCCCTAAAGGAGCTGACCAAGTGAGAGACATCACAAGGTCGAAGAAATGTGGGTGTCCCTTCATGTTGAGGCTGAAAGAAAGGCCGAAGGGATTGTGGAGGATCACTGTACAACATGGAACTCACAACCATGTCATAGGAGACAATTTGTATGGTAGTGCATTAGCTGGGCGACCAACTGCTGAAGAGAAGGAGATTATAAGGGTGATGACGGTCAATCATTGCAAGCCTCAGAAGATTCATACTACAATCCAGTCGTCCCCTGGAAATTTGACCAAGATGAAGCAAGTATACAACATCATGCACGAGATAAGAAAGAAGGGCATGGAAGGAAGAACAGTTGTACAACAGTTCTTCTATGAGTGCAATGAGAAGGGGTACTTCATGGAGTATAGATTCAACAAGGAGACCAACAAGATAACGGATATCTTCTTTGCAAGCCAGGATCAGTTGCGGTTGCTGAAGGCATTTCCGTATATTGTGCTGCTGGACTCTACATATGCAACTAACTGGTTAGTAACAAACATATGAATTATACTCTTCATTTGTTCATGTCAAGGTTAGGACGCCATTGTATTTTATATATGATTATGTGTGCAGCTACAATTTGCCCTTCCTTGAAATTGTCGGCATCACATCAGTTTGGAAAAACTACAATATTGCCGGGGCGTTTCTGGAGAAGGAGGACGAAGACAGTTACAAATGGGACATAGAGCAACTTGCTAAGATGTTTGCCAAGGTGCAACGAGCACCCACATGTGCGGTCACTGATCGGGAGAAGGCGTTGATGAACGCATTAGAGAAGCAGTTTCCAGAAGCAAAATTCCTCCTATGTAGGCGGCATGTGAGAAAGAATATTGAAGACTTCGGGAAGAAGGCCATGGGCAAGTTTAGGGGCACAACGTTTTCCAACGACTGCATGAAGCTCTTCAAGGAAACGACCATACAAGGGTACGAAAGATCACTCTGGAAGCTGAAGTGTGATTGGAAGAAAGCTCCAAAATGTGTTCAGTACCTACAAAAAAACTGGCTTGACCCCTACAAGGAAAGAATCGTCTCTGTATGGACAGATACAGTGTTCACGCTCGGTACTACCACCACTAACAGGTATGTGCATCAATGGTTTATCTAAATTTAGCTAGTTATTTGAACTTAGTTAGACCTTTACAACAATCAAACTAATTTTCGGATTCTTGATTGTAATACAGGGTTAAAGGGGCCCATTCCAGTCTGAAAAGCTTCTTCACAAGCAACGATGGCAACCTTTGCACTGTGTTCGATCAATATGATACACGGTTGCGCAGTCATATTACTGAGATTCGGGGGGCATTGAATGAGAGCATTGGGAAGAGATATACGCTGCTAACAGACGCACATCTTTTTCGTAAGCTGCACTTCAAGGTGTCTGCGGTTGCACTAGCTCGTTTGATTGAGGAATACAGGAAAGGAGAAGCTCCAGTGTGGAGCACTATATGCAGATGCCAGATGAGGGTCAGAGATGGCTTGCCTTGTGTTCATGACATGGCGCAAAATGTTTGGAGCGAGACCCCAATTGAACCTAGCTCGTTGCATCCGTTCTGGAGGCAACTGACCTTGTCAGAAGTGAAGACATCAGAAGAGGAAGAATTCTGCACACGCAACGTGAATAGATCTTTGCTTGACGAATTTGCCCGAAGCGTCTTCCCCACATTGCCAGTGGAGATTCAACAAAGAGCAGTCTGTACACTTAGAAGTATAGCACATCCAGAGCAGACTACTCTGGAAGAGCCAGCCAAAGTCAGGCATAAGGGTCGGCCTCAAGGAGCTCTGATCTTTGCCACCAAAAGACAACCCTTATCATGGGAGCACACTGACCAACAGATGGACGGAACACCTCCGAAAAAGCAAAAAGGAAGACCACCGAAGACGGGCCTACCCTTACCGTGTGGTGCCACGTCATTGATCAAGAACCCGTGGCGATATCTTTCACAGTTCCCCAAGTGTATGAGACCACACTTTGGAGGATGGTATGAGATAGTGGTTGATGGAAACTGCGGGTACAGAGCCATTGCGCATGGTCTGGGCTTAGGGCAAGATAAGTGGGAATTTGTTCGACGTACCATGATCGCTACGTTGAGAAAAGAGTATGAGCTACTCGCGCCACTTTGGGTGTCTACGATGACACTTGAGGCAATGGAGGCGAAGCTTGATTGGTTTCCTTCGCCGAACAGGCCGGCCCCACCGGAGACGTGGTTGGAGCTCCCGGATATGGGATGTTTGGTGGCAACGGCATTCACATGTGTGTTCGTTACCGTCGGTCGTGGCGTGGGGATGACATACCTGCCTATGAGGGGGAAGACAAACGAAGCATCGATTGGGGAGAATCTGAAGACGGTATGCATTTGCCATGTCGAGAACGAGCAACATTTTATTGCGGTACGTTAATACAATCTTGTGTTAAAACATCTGTTTATACTATCTTGTGTTAAAATATCTGTTTATACTATCTTGTGTTAAAACATATGTATGATGCATTGATTTTCATGTAGATTGGGCTGGCCAAAACTTCGCCCTTGCCTCCTATTTACTCGGGGTGGCTGTATCATCATGACCCGTCTGCGGGTGATTACGTAGATCAATGGCTATTAGATCGTTCGTTGGAGTATGAACCAGACAAGGACGAAAAGAAGCCAAAACGAAAGAAGAAGGTCGAAACAGTCGATTTATGTAATGAATGATATGATGCAATGAGTACGACATTCCTATAGTATGCTGCAATGAGTACGACATGGCAAATGCCAACTCCTCGCAATGAGTCTTAAAATCTCCCGCGTGCAAGTTATCGGCGACGATAGCACCATCCTCCAGCTCAAAAAACTCATGCGTCTGCTCCATCAACGCCTTCTTCAAATCATTGCGGCTCAGCTGCTCGTGCCATTTCTTTGGGGGACCCATGTCTTGCCCTTGTATGTTAAGCCCAAGGATCATCCACACATCATGGAGAGTTATAGTCATCTCTCCCCATGGCATGTGGAATGAGTTGGTTTCCGGTTGCCAACGCTCGACGAAGGCACCAATCAGCGTCTCATCCACATGCTCATGCATGATGTCCGATAGATGACATAGCCCGGACGCCAACGCCATGCTACCCCACGCGTCTTCCGTTGTGAGACGCCATGAGCTTAACTGCTTGCCTCGCTGCTGGAACCTCAAGGGTTGCACCGACTGTATATGAACATAATTAAGCAATCATACAGACTTATTTAAAACAAGATTAATAATTAAAAAAATTGCGTTACGTGCAACTTACAACGCGCTGGTAAAGGAGGTACGCCACGTGGTTTACAAAACTCTTTAGGAGTTCAGGTCTCTCCGGACCTCCAGGAACGCTCACCACCAGTTCATGGTCGTATCTGACATTCTTCTTTGACCGGGGTGGTTTTCCCCGCAAAGAAGAGGCTTCCTGAGGCTCCTCGCCCGCCGTGTTTGGGGCGTCTTCTCTTGGAATCCAGGCATTGCTGGACTGGTCCTGAGTCCCCTGGTCCTGAGTCCCCCATGTACAGGCATGATCCTACATTTATTAAATAGATCAGATGCAATAATGAATTGTAAACAAATGCATGTTATACTAAATGTACTTACCATAGGCTGATGATAGGCAGCGTTCGGGTACACTGCCGGGTTCTCCCACGGGTTGTCCTGCTCCTCATCTCCCTGATAATAATCCCTCGGGCTATGATGAGGGCTCACATGCGGCGGTAGTACCGGCAGACTAAAATTCCGCCCGTAATAGTTATTCTGATCTATTGTATCAGAATAACAATGCAGCGGACTTCCTTCATAGTCTGGGTCTCTCAGAGGCTCAGAGCCTGCTCTACCCCCAATAAATGACGGCACTGCCATTAGGCTATGCACTCCTATCATGTCAGTATCGCCAGCAGTCCCACTACTGCTACCGACTCCAGTTTGAAACCCTAAACCAGCCCCAGTACTGCTACCTGCTCCAATCTGGTATGCGCCGGTCTCATCATCCCGGTAGCACACATCCCTCCGTTGCCTCCTTTCCGACCTTTTGACCTCTTCGCCAGTCACATACGACTGTTGGCGTACAAGGTTGCGACGTATCCTGCGTTCAGTTCTTTCCCCAGGTTCCATCTGCGGTTACATATCAACACATTTTAATCAACAAAAATCAACAAACAGAAAATCAACGTTCAAGATATCAAAAAAAATGCAAATTCACACGTTACGTGTGACTTGTTCTCACACGTAACGCGTGGTGCACATTCACACGTTACGTGTGACTTGCTCTCACACGTAACGCGTGGTGCACATTCACACGTTACGTGTGAATGTGCACATTCCAATTTCACCGGCAAGCCGCCGGCGACTTTCCGGCGATATTCCGGCAACTTTCCGGCGATATTCCGGCAACTTTCCGGTCGTCTTCTCCGGTGAGACAGTCCGATTTTTTTTTTATCAAATATACCCAAAATTCAACAACAAATCCACAATTTTTACCAATCTAACAATATCATCACTTCCACTTTCATTTTTCCACACAAAATGTCAACAAACCTAGATCTACCTAACCAAATTCATAAACATCACAAAAACTTCTACAAAACCTAGATCTACCATCCAAATCATCTCCACATCGTAGATCTACCATCCAAACCTAGATCTACCTAACCAAATACTTTGTGTGGATCTACATTTCCTAACCAAACACTTTAAATTTATTAAAAACAAAATCAAATAATTATTTCTAGGAACTAACCTTACGCGGGAGGGGCAAGGAGGCGTTACGCGGGAGGGGCAAGGAGGCGTTACGCGGGAGGGGCAAGGAGACGTTACGCGGGAGGGGCAAGGAGTGATAGACGCGGCTGAGTGACCAGATGAATGAAGAGGAGGAGCCGAATCTGGCTTTTATAGCCAGATTCCCACACGTTACGTGTGATACAATGTCACACGTAACGTGTGAACCGATCCCACACGTAACGTGTGGAGCCAATTCACACGTTACGTGTGGGTCTTGAATGGGTCAGTATCGACGCGTAACGTGGGAAGTCTATTCTCACGTTACGTGCGGCCCTATGCGCCAAAAGGCAAAAATGCCTATGCGCCGAATAGTTGAGCCCTATAATAATTTATATAAACCCCATACAAATCATTAGGGCACAATAACAGCTAATAACAATCAACTACTAAACATAAGATTTTAAAAAATATTTTAAAAAAATTAGCGTATCAACCATATATTGTCTTTGTTAAAAGATATTAAGAAATTAAATATGATGGGTCTAAAATTCTACTAACAAAAGTAATCCTAAAACATAAATGAAAATATATATAGCTTAATTAATTAATTTAGATAATCTAGTAACGACTAATCATTATCAAACAACTTTAAAAAAATTGTGTTTAAAAGACCGTATATGAGATTCAAAATAATCTAAAATATTAAAAATGAAAAACTATAAAAGCGTATGTTTATATAAATTTCAAATGTGAAAGCTATCGGTTACAATTTCTATAATTAGAAATTATTATATTAATAGGTAATTTCATGATAAATAATATAATAACTACAAAGTTATAATAAAGTAAGAAAAAATATTTATATATTTTTCAAATTGATTCTATTTGAAAATATATAAATATTTTTTCTAAATTGACTAACACGTACATATAAAAATTAGATTAATAGTTAATTTTATTGATATTAATTTCTTAAACCAAATTTGTTTAATTATATTGAGTAATCTATAATTAAGACGTGACACGCTATTTTAACTTTTGTTAAAAGCTCGAACGATGTGGTATATATCAAAGGCCGACATGTAGGCGAATAGACCGTGGTGACGACACATATGCGAATTGAACGTGATGCCAACACATAGGATTTAGGTCTCTCCTTTAATATATATACATATATAGAGAGAGAGAATATGGATAGATAGTAGACTTTTTTACTTTTATTTATAATTATTAAATCAAATTATAAAATAGTATTTTAGAAATATCCAAAAATATGTTGAGAATATTTTCATAATATTCTTATTGTTTAAATTGGAAAGAAAGAACATATAGAATTGATTTAAAATCTATGTCATTCATTTGTATGTAAATTAGGAAGAGATTAAGTTAGGTTTAGGAATAAATCTTGATAAGCATTATGCTTTTGATTGACATGTTTAAATTTGAAAATAGAATAATCTTATATATAATTATTGTGATTGATATGTTTAGTTTAGGAAATAAGAGAATCTGATAAATATTTATTATATTGAATTTGAAGAAAAACAAAAAAAATTGATAAAATGCCATGTAGCAGAAAGAATAAGAGGATGTCATGTGGCATAAAGAGATGGTAGGCTTAATAGGGAGATGCCATGTGGCTTAGAGAGGTTCTAGTTTAGTAGATATATAGTAGATTATGAATGTGTAAATTATAACTCTTCATTTAGATAATATTTTGAGTTAGAAATTTTTAGGGTTATAAATAAATTATTGGATAAATTTATTTATGATATGATTATTTAGAATATACGACTAATTAATTTTTAGAATTGTATAAATAACCGTTTTATCAAAAAACCTTGAAATTGATTTAGTTAAGAGGTCAATAAATTCAATTAGAAACCAATACATTGTATCCTTCAAATTTCAATATTGAATAAATTATATAATTATAATTTATTTATTGTGTATAATTTGGGTACGTCTCGGAATTTCGTTGGAACGGAAATTAAAGTAGGGAGCCAATTTGCTTTTCGAAAGCAACCATCTCCGATACGCCGTTCATCTTCTTTGTGATTCAATGCAAGTGGCGGTTCGCTCTTGTTATTTTATGTAACACCCCCAAAACTTAACCCTTTTGGAAAGGTATTACCGCCAGTGACCCCAGTGTTCCTTACCGAGATCACCCAAGGCTTTACCGTTTAAATACAAATCATGAAATACAATGATACAAAATGATAACCTTATTCATATAAAACACGAGTCCCGGGATTACATCTCAATCCCGAATAGGACAAACACAGAGTTTAAATAAATTACAACGGAAATCTTAAACAAGGTACAGCGAAAGTCTTTTAAATGAATTACAAACAAGGATCTTGACCGCAATGGTCATCTCCCAAGAATCTCAACCTGATTAAAAGAAATTATTAAAAATGTCGGAAAACCACCGTCGACTCCATAGTCCTTCTAGTCTTCTCATCAATACTCTAACTGATGTGCCGAATCGAACGGATGACACCAGCCCACATACGGAGAACAAAGTTCGTGGGTTAGTCTACTTAAATAGACTAGCAAGGGTAAAAAGCAGAGTGGTTCGAGTGATCGTAACCATTTACTATCATTGTCCCTCGAATAATAACCGAAGGGACGATACATAACCCGACACTTTCACGGAATAACAACAAGAGGTATGCACAAGAGAAGATTCTGGAAGACCGAATCTTCACAGAAATCAACTCGAAAAGAGACTCCAAGAGATTGAGTCTTTAAGGAAATATGACAAATCTCGAATGTTTAAAGAATCATACAACAATGATTTTAAAAGTTGACTGAGATGCTTCAGTTCACGACCAACCTCATCGCATACAGCGAATCCAGATCGGAAAGAGAACGTACTATGATCAAAGTCGAGACGAGCTTTCCTAGCTGTACTATTTACTTAGCTGCACTACTCGCCATGGGTTTATTAATCATGTGCACTCGGGCACACATCTTATTTAATTACAAAACACACATTACTGAAACACGTTAATGTTATTAAGAGCGACAACAAGGCTTAAATCTTAAGGCGACCATTACGTCAACCCAAATTAAAACACACACGCGGGACTTAACATTATTATGCCGAGTAACAACGGCGTTATTATTACACCGGGTGACCTTACGTTCACCCTGATTGCACTATTACAGTGCTTACACTTTAATTATGTGCTTAACTGCACTTATCTTATTAAATTACAACACACACACACACTGTTAAGGCTTTTAATATTATTCCGAGAACACGGAAGTTATTATTACACCGGGTGACCTTACGTTCACCCTGATTGCACTGCCACAGTGCTTACAATTTAATTTACAGGGTGACAGTTACGTCCACCCCAATGCACTAGCTAAGTGCTTAATACACATGACTGCAATTAAGCTCATCCAATGGCGCTTGCAAGGCGCTTAAAACACTTCAGATCCTTACATGTGGATAAGAAGCATAGGTCATGACCCTTAAATTATTCGGAATTAATCCGAGGAATATTATGATTTAAAGAAACGACAAATCCTTACTTGGATTAGCGTTCCCACGAATATTAAATTATAAAGAAACGACTAATCCTTACTTGGATTAGCGTTCCTACGCACATTCGTGTTAACTAAACAGTCTAACATATCAATTATTCACATTAAATCCATCCAGGCAATTAACTTAAACATAGAGATAATAGAAACAGCTAATCCTTACTTGGATTAGTTTTCCTATTAACCCACATGCTATTCTAACATTAAGATTAATTTCACAATAATACCATCACGGTAATTATCACATATGATAGCGTTGTTCTAACAAATATACAACCTATGATAATGTCATTATTACAGTTTCCAAGACAGTTTATAAAACCATTTCTAGATAAACACAGTAATCATTCCAAATTAATTACTCAGATAAACAGCTGATAATTAATGTAAATATGGAACGATGAGCAAGAGCGAACCGCCACTTGCCTTAGTCCACAGATCTGGAACAAAGCAGAGACAATGGGATTTTGGGCTCGACACAGGTATAGCTCCGACAGCACAACGACCTTCGAGTCGACCCATAAGGAAACCCTAAGTTAGATCCGACATAAACTAGTACGAATCTATGG
This sequence comes from Rheum nobile, assembly GCA_027886185.1. Taxonomy (NCBI): domain Eukaryota; kingdom Viridiplantae; phylum Streptophyta; class Magnoliopsida; order Caryophyllales; family Polygonaceae; genus Rheum; species Rheum nobile. Next base: position 83,757 of record WOAB01000017.1, read on the forward strand.
AAAGATGAAAGAACCCGAAAGAAACGACGCCACGACGACAACCAACCAAGCCAAAGCCACGAAGGCATTCTGGGCACTGGCGGCGGTCGCCTTTCTTGGCGGCGGTCGCCGTTCTCATCACAGCGGGCGCCGTAAAGAACACGGCGGTCTCCGTGAAGAACTCTGACGACAGAGGAGAGAAAAACTCACCCAAATGATGCGCGTTTCGTCCCCTTTTTGCCTTGCCTGGGTTCCAACCTCCAAAGGCAACCAAAATGCTTCACAAGGGCTGCTGGAAACACCACTAAACGATACCGGCAAAAGCTTCAGAATTTACTGCGAGGGCACCAAACTCCGGCGAGACAATTTTGAGGGATTGAAGCGTCTGATTTTGTGTGAAAACCGATCCCAAACCTTCTCTATTTATAGCCAAATGCCAGGGAGCATAATGATGGCTAGGAAGGCGACGTGGAGGGCTACAACGGCGATCGTCAGACGACTCCGGCGACCATCGGGCAAAAACCTCCAGACAACAACGACGGCGGGCGCCGTAATAAATGCGGCGGGCGTCGTCATCAATGCGGCGGGCGCCGTTACCAACGCGGCGGGCGCCATCATAGACCTGGCGTCCCCAGCTAGGAGGAGATTCGGCTCCTCGAGCCTTGCGACGGCGGGCGCCGTCATACCCACGGCGGTCGCCGTTCTTGGGTCCCGCGACGGCGGTCGCCGTGACCAGCTTTTCCCGCCCGTTCAGCTTTGAACGATCATGACATTAACCCGGGATAAAAATTATCGTACGCGAACGAGTAATTAACATCCAAAGCACGTCGTCTGTATTTTATTTCACTGAGAAAAATATTACAGATACAGAGCGCATTACAGAATGCCTCCAACTTTCCGAATTAAATCCGACGTACTAAACGGGTGTTCGGGAAAATTCCCAAAATAATCCTTACAGAATTACGGGGTATCACATTTTATTCCATATTTTTCTTAATGACAGTTAATCTATTGTCTTAATTAAGTTGGGATAAAAATTCTTAATTGTCGTTTGGGAACTTGTGTGCTAAATTTGTGTGAATAATGTACCTTATTAGGTTGTATAATTGCTAGCAATGACCCTTATATATATTATTATTATTATTATAGGGTGCTAGATGGACTTTGGTGTATATTATTGTGCATTTGTGTGGATTTAAATGCTTAGTTAGCACGAGTATTCATAAGAACGCTATTATCTTGCGAGATTTAGTTGTTTCTTTATAACTTGGTATTAGGAGGATTATTGCCCTAATACGTTTGGTCATGACCTACCCTTACTTATATAAGTGGTGGTGCACTTAGTTAGTGCGGAAATTCGGGATTCGTCTCATGTTATATATCTCATTGCGAGATTGATGTGGATTAAAAGTTTTAGCGTAAATGCGCGTTTTGAAATTTTATAAGATAAGTTCTGTTTTGCACAAAGTTAATATACCATCGGGTAAGAAGTACAACGTGAAACCCGCACAGTCTCTTATCTAAAGTAAGTCTCCTTTCCAATCTGGATTCGCATTATGCGGTGAGGTTGGTCGATGACCCAAATATTCAATGGGGTGGAAAACTTTGTGTGATAATGTTCCAAACAAATTCATTGATTTTCCATAAGAGTCACTTTCGTTGGAGTCTTCTCTTGAAACATTCTTTTTTCTATCGTTTCAGTGAAAGTATCCGAGTTATGTATCGTCTTTCATTAGACTGACCAACCTTTTTTTTTCCTTGCATGGTTGGCTGGTGTCATCCGTCCTATACGGCACATCAGTGGTTGGTCTCAGACGCCTTGAAATAACAAATTAAAGACGAAGGCCTGCAGTTGAAGATTTAGAGTGATATTATTTTTAAGGTTGTCTAGTGTTAATTTAGTTTTCTTAAATAAATGTAATACTTAATTGAGTTAGTCATGTGTTTAGAGTTATTTAAAAAGTCTTCCGCTGTAATTTCACATTGTTTATAATACCGTTCTTCTCATTTTATGAGAGGAACTTTAATAAAAGAATTGAGTATTCATTATGAAAGTCTTTCGTTACTCTATTATTCTTTAGTGTTTATTTATTTATTTAAGCATAATTGTTTCAATTAAAGCCTAAAATGACTGACGTGTGACACTACCGATATAAATCGGGGATGTTACAATTATAAGTTGTCTCATTTGGTACTTCACACGATCATGTTAATTTTTGTAAACTATGAAGTGCATCACGAGATTTACACTAATTTACTTTATATGTATAGATTATGTTAAAAACTGTCAGAATGACTACCATGTGAAAATCTAACTATATATATATAGTCAAACTTAATTTCCCTATGTTTTTCAATTTATAATTTTCGTTACTTACTTTAGCATTATAATTTCTTAATTTGATTTTCATCACTAAGGTTTGTATATGTGCTATGAGTAACTTATTTATCATATGTATATGATAAAATTAACATAATAATGATTTAGAAAGAAGATCGCATAATAAGAATCACTGTTATGTTAAAATTGATTCAAAAAAGTATTCCTATATTTTTAAATTTTGGATTTTTTTGTTTTTATAATATAGTATATCTTTTTAAAGTAGAATGTATCGTATTTACCCATTGAATATACACTTTTGAGTTATTGCTACGTACATCTATATATATACTAAAACAGAAGTCTAAATAGTAATTTCACTTTACAAATAATAATTTTGAATTTTTTAAATAATAATTATTTATGATTTAAAAACTAATAAATTCATAACTATCTATAAATATTCTTATTTAATACTAAATAATAATTATGTTTACCAAGATAATTATTATTACCAAAACTAATAAATCCATAACTATATATATATATATATATATTATTTTAAAACTAAATAATAAACATAAATAATTATGTCCTTCTTATCTTATTTAAAACTAAATAATAATTATATCCTTCTAATCTTATTTCTGAATTTTTACCATAACTATTTTAAATTAAATAATATTTATAATATAAAAACTTGATCTTATTATTTCACTTTACAAATAGTAATTTCGAATTTTTTAAATAATAATTGTTTATGTTTTAAAAACTAATAAATTCATAACTGTCTATAAATATACAAATTTAAAAGTAAATAATAATTATGTTTACCAAAATAATTATCATTACCAAAACTAATAAATCCATAACTATATATATATTAATTTAAAACTAAATAATAAATATTTTTACCATAAATATTTAAAACTAATTTAACTTTGACAATATAAAATTTTTATCTTATTATTTCACTTCAAAAATAGTAAATTCGAATTATTAGAGATAATAACTATTAGATATGAAAATAGAAAATTGTTTTAGAGATAATTTAACTAAGAAGATATCTTATCTTATTGTTTATTTCCATAACTAATATCTTATTTATTGTTTATCCATAACTATTAAAACTAAATAATAATTATATCCTTCTTATCTTATTTCTGAATTTTTACCATAACTATTTTAAATTAAATAATATTTATAATACAAAAACTTGATCTTATTATTTCACTTTATAAATTTCGCCTACGTGTCGTCACCATGTTTATTTCGCCTATGTGCCGGCCTCTGAGTTATGCCACATCACCCACCATGTCATCTGATATCTTATCTTATTCTTTATTTCAATAATTATTTAAAACTAAATAATAATTATATCCTTTCTTATCTTATTTTTGAATATTTATCATAACTATTTAAAAGTAAATAATATTGACAATATAAAAACTGTTCAATTCGTTTATGTGTCGGCCTCTGAGCTATGTCACCTCTTCTGCCTCATCCAGCCCACCAAAATCCTATTATAATAATAATGAACACTTAATTATTATATATAAATAAGAGATAATAACTAATAATAATAATTTTGATAATATCGTATATCTTCCTTTTTTAGTAAAAAGAAGATACTTTTTTTTGGTAAAAAAAAAGATAATCTATATCTATCTCTAATAATTATTATTATATTTTCATTATAAAGATAATTTCTAATAATAATAATTTTGTTAATTTCGTATATTTCCCTAATTTTTGGTAAAGAGAAGATAATTTATAATATTAATTTTAATAATAATAAATTTTAGTATGTTATTTACCTAATAAAAAATTATATTAGAAAATTTATAACCCTAACCCGTATATGGCACGGATACTATGCTAGTTTGATTTCTAAATAACCACCACAAGTGAGCTTGATTTGGAATGAAGTGTAAGAAAATAAGTTTTTTTTTCATATACCACTAATAAAGGCACCAAGCCATTATATAAAATTAACTCAAATTTCTTATTTAATTTTTCTATATTAAAAACAAACGTATCTAATAGCACTATAGCAGTATAAATATTGCATACATACATTTTCTATAATATTATGCTTATATAATGATCTACAACTACGATTTATTCACAACGTTGGAACTCATTTATAGCCACGATTTTATGCCCCTATCCTGGATCTGCTCACTCTTCTACGTGTGATAAGTTGGCAACAAAATCTGCACTGATTCCCTCTTTTAATGGAATCTTAATTAACAATTTTTCTGTCATAGAGGTAGGCCAATGTCGTATTCGTTCCTTTTTACTATGTTTATAACTATTACATCCCCTCAATCTATGCTTCTGCATGCGATAAATTTATTTTGAATTACATCCTCTCAATATGTGTACACAAAAGTTCTTCTAAATATTTGATGTCTATGTTTTAATATTTACAACTTGGTAGTCTACTTAAATTATAACAAATTATAACGTTATTATCACTATCGTGAAAACATAATATTTTTTTGGTAGAAATTATGGTTAAGACAATTGTAATCAATGTGATTTCAAAATTTTCCCTCACATTTACTTACTAAATATTATTTTGTACGTGGCGTATTTTGTGTAACATATATCCGCTTCTTTTTGGGAAAAAAGAGAGGAAAATAAGTTGCATATTTCTACACCCACTTTTACTCCCACTTCTCTTTGTTAATAAAATATTTTGTTTCGAAATATAATTGAACACATTTAATATGGTTAGTGTGCTAACAAAGTTTTTATTAATTAATCAAGATATACGATTTTGTTAATTAATCAGAATTTGCAAGCATATAATCTCAATAACTTGAGTTATTTGAAAGGGCTTAATATATATGTGCGGCAACAAATTAGTTGTTTTAAATTTGTTAATTAATCTGAATCAAAAAATGTTAATTAATCATTTATCTTATATGTACGGTAGTTATATATGTATATACTAAAAGAGAGACCTAAATTATATGTGTCGACACCACGTTCAATTCGCCTACCACGTTCAATAGTTTTGATTCTTGATCCTTATAATATATTATTCAATTAACAAATATCAACACATATAGAAAATAGTGTAATTTTTTTCTAAACATGTATTTTTTTGTGGGGGCAAAAGTTAACTTATTTATAATAAAATTAATTATTATGTTGTAGGCAGTGATTTCATTAAATCATATGTATCAACACCACGTTCAATTCCTACACGTGAAACCATCATCCAACCATTACTGTCGCGTCATTTAGCCTTTTGAAAAATAGCATAACAATATATCGGTCCAGTGACTCCAGTTTAGTTATATATTTTTAATTAGATACGTTTATTTTAAATTACAAGCATAAAATCAGAATGTGATAATTTATTGTAAAAAATAGAATAAAATTGATTATTTTTCATTTCTAAGTGTATGGTTTCATAAGACGATAATGAAACACTATGATTCATTTTTAAATTGAGCGTACTTATATATTTCGATCCACCACTTTTGCATACATGTTAGATTTAATTTATTTTTTGTAATGTATAGATAATTTTATAATGATATAGGTACTAATTAATAAATTTTTATTTTATACAACTATAATTAAATAATTTATTATTTATATTTAAACAATCCCGTGCATGGCATGAGCACTATGCTAGAAATATGTTAATTCATCCATCTCTAGTATTGTTGAATTGTGTCTCTACAAGTAATTGGATAAGATGACAAATGTACTAATTACCCGTACATGATACGGGTCCAGCACTAGTCTATCTTTAAATGAAAAACAAATTTCATAATTCAATAGAACTATCCATATTTATATCTATCTTTTATATATAATCCATCTATTATCTTTTGATGATATAGTATATCTTTTCACGCACCGGTTCGTCCGTCACGGATCATGTGCATCTGTCCGTGACGGACCAAATGGATCCATCCGTGATGGACGAATCCATTTGATCCGTCACGGATGGATCCATTTGGTCCATCACGGATGAACATGCTGATCCGCGACCCGATTTTGGAATTGCCATAACTTTTGATTCCCTAGTCGAAACGCGCTGAAATTTGGAGGAGTTATAGTTGACATCTTGATATTTAATCTGGCGTTGGAATCACTCAATTCGGAGTTACGTAGAAAAAGTTATACTTCTCCAAAGACAGGACAAAAAAATAGAGATCTCTTAAGCGTCAAGACGAGTAGAGATACTTCTCCATTCGTTTCTCAGCTGATGGCGTTCGAACCTTCTTCTACAAGAAAGAGACGAGGTCGCAAGACGACTTAAATGCTATTGTACTCGCACATTATAATGCTATTGTGATCCATGATTGCAATGCTATTGTAATCCGACTTAAATGCTATTGTACTCGCCTTGGCGCTTAAGAGATCTCTATTTCTTTGTCACGTCTTTGGATAAGTATAACGTTTTCTACGTAACTCCTAATTGAGTGATTCCAATGTTAGATTAAAGATCAATATGTCAACTATAACTCCTCCAAATTTCAGCGCGTTTGGACTAGGGAATCAAAAGTTATGGCGATTCCAAAATCGTGTCGCGGATCAGCATGTTCATCCGTGACGGACGAAACATGTTCATCCGTGACGGAAGAAACATGTTCATCCGCCACGGATGAAAATGCTTCGTCCGTCACGGATGAACATGTTTCGTCCGTCACGGATGAACATGTTTCATCCGTCACGGATGAACATGTTTCGTCCGTCACGGATGAACATGTTTCGTCCGTCACGGATGAACATGTTTCGTCCGTCACGGATGAACCAAGGCGCTAAATTAAGTTTATTTTATTGATGTTAACATCAATAAAGTAATTGTTTATAAATTTATTCTGATTATGTTCAGTTTTTAAATTATATGACTTGATAGATTTTACATTGTAATTCAAAACAAAGACCTAGATAAATCGGTTTTTGAAAAGATTGGCCATACATAAAGATAATAGAAAACTTCTTCCATCTCGATTGTCAAATGTTTTCCATTTGTTTTGAAGCAATCGTATCCCTTCTTTCTAATGGTTTGAGATATCTCTACTTGCCTTGACGCTTAAGAGATCTCTATTTCTTTGTCCCGTCTTTGGAGAAGTATAACTTTTTATACGTAACTCCGAATTGAGTAATTCCAACGTCAGATTAAAGATCAAGATGTCAACTATACCTCCTCCAAATTTCAGCGCGTTTGGACTAGGAAATCAAAAGTTATGACGATTCCAAAATCGTGTCGCGGATCAGAATGTTCATCCGTGACGCACGGATGGGGTTGGTGCGTCACGAACGATTTACTGTGGTCCGTCACGGACGGAGTGCTTTCGTTCGTCACGGGCGGCTTCATTTGATACGTCACGTATGAAACAGTGCGTGAAATAGAAATTTTACCCGTGCGTGAAATAGCAAGGGCCTATTAATAACAGATCCAATTCTAATCTATATTTAACCAATTAAAATGTTATAGATACATACTTAATTTGAAATATTCATATTACAATCAATGACAATATTTCATCCAATTACAAGAAATAATCAAGATTAAATATTATTTTACTCATCTTCCAATCTATCTACCAATACTCGCATTAAAATAACCTATCTAATTTGCAATTTATTTTGATTGATGAACTCTTATACAATTTTCCTTTTTGAAAGCAATAAGTTTTTCAAATTTCATTGTTAACAATGCAGTATTATCTGTAAAATAAGATATGATTAATGTTTCAAGAGTCTGCATTTGTGATATAATAAATGTATGTGCTTCATTCTGTTTGTCCTTTTTACCTTTCATTTTCTATGATATTTTTTTCTTATGATTTCTATAATATTTTTTCTTCTATCTAGATTTTATAAGATTGACGACGATTCTGATTAGTATTAAATAAAAAAAAGGACAATTTATAGCCAATCTAACCGTATAATGAATAATGAAAAATTGTTTACTCCTGGTTCATGGGGCTCTCGGCTTCTCATTTAAAGAAAGGGAAGGAAAAAAAAGTCAGGTATTGTAATTGGGTGCTTTAAATTGACATATATGCTTCACCGTTACTATTTCTTTTCACATTTTTCATCTTTTTTAACCATGTTTAGGTTAAATGACTCTCTAAGAAAGGTAAAATTAGACAAATGTCCACCAATAAACTTCTTCTAAACACATGATCCATAAGTGATATCATCGTTACATCACCATAAGTCAACCACTCAACCCAACTAACACATTTGACCATTGACCGAACAACGACCATTGATCGACAATTTTTTTCCCAACAATAATTGTTTTTTATGTCGTCATGATGACATCATCATCTTGATGACACTTTATGTCATCACAAACACAAATTGTCATCAAAAATACAAACTGTCATCAAAAACACAAATTGTCATAAAAAACAAACTATCATCAAATACAAACTGTATCGCACTAGCTGATCACACAAACTGTCATAAAAAATAAACTGTATCGCAGCTAATTGATGAGAGTATATGACACATAATGTCATCGCAACTAGTTGATGTCACAAACTATCATCACAACTAGTTGATAACAATTATCGTTTTGATGACAATTCTCGTTGAAATGTCACCACCACTAGTTGGTGGCATTTTCGAAGTGTCATCACCACTAGTTAGTGCACTTTCAAAGTGTCATCAAGACTAGGAATTGATAGCGCTTTCAAAGTGTCATCAAGACTAGTAATTGGTAACACTTTCAAAGTGTCATCGAGACTAGTCGGTGGCGCGTTTCAAGTGTTATCGAGTATAGTCGGTGGCGCGTTCGAAGTGTCACCAAAGCTAGTCGGTAGCGTGTTCGAAGTGTCACCAAAGCTAGTCGGTAGCGTGTTCGAAGTGTCACCAAAGCTTAATCGGTGGCACGTTCAATGTCACTGAGGCTAGTTTGGTGGCGCGTTCGAAGTGTCACCGAGGCTAGTCAGTGGCGCGTTCGAAGCGTTACCGAGGCTAGTCGGTGGCGCGTTCGAAGTGTCACCGAGGCTAGTTGGTGTCGCGTTCAAATTCTCACCGAGGCTAATCGGTGGCGCATTCGAATTGTCACCGAGGCTAGTCGGTGGCGTGTTCGAGGTGTCACCGAGGCTAGTCGGTGGCGCATTTGAAGTGTCGCCGATGCTAGTCCGTGTGTCGCCGAGGCTAGTCGGTTCTAACACTCTGGAAATAGAAGGCCAGATGATTTTCTAACCTCAAGGCCTTCATTTTGAATATTGCATGTATAAAACCATTGGTTTCCTGCCTGGGTAAATCAATCATTGTTAACGGACAAACTGCGAATTGGTCATATATATTTATGGATATATATACTAAATGAGAGGACACATACAGAACACATACTTAACAGCTCCTATATGCATATACAGAACACATACTTATGTGTTATACGACACATACAGAACACATACTATTTTTAATGTTTTAACAACTTATGTGTTATAGGACACATACAGAACACATACTTAACAGCTCATATATGCATATATATACTAAATGAGAGGAGCAACATTTACACGATCTTTTCAGCGAAAATGGCATCATTCTGAGAAAAGAATTACACAGCTGTAGAAAAGCAAGGAAAGGGTACTTACATTATGAAGTCTTTGATTTTGCACAGATATGAACGGAAGAAAAGGTCATCCAAAGTTTCTGCAACTTAAACATGTATGTTGGGTGCTGTTACAGATGCCCTTGTTCACTTTATACGAGGTGCGATCTGAGAAGTTCTCCTCTTGCAGAAGTACGTATGGATCGATGTACAGGGCTGGTGCTACAGCGACATCCCTTCCGTCATGGATGAAAGATGATCCTAAATACTGTATAGATAGCAGATGGTAAGTATCCAGAAAAATAGAGCATTACAATCCTAAAGTGGGAAGAACTTGAGCTCATTTTAGTAGCTTAAATAATTCATCTATGCATCCAAAAAAATAGGGCATCACATTTTGATGTCACAGTAAGATACCATGTTCTGTAGCTGAATTCTTGTATGTTGCTACATTATTCATCTATTGTATGAGACTAGAGTTTATCAATGTTTCAAGCATTAGAACTTGATCTCATTTCAATAGCTTACAGCGGAAAATCCATAACTACGCTAGCTTTGTCGTGCTTGAGTTTTAGAGAATAACCAGAAATTGGGAAGTAGGCAATAAATTAGGACCCATACATGATCAAACTACTTATACGAGCTCAAAAGAATCAGTCTTTTGGGTAGCTCTGTTATTTGTAAAAATTGGGAACTCTGAGTTCAGAACACTCTACTCAATATTTAAAGACTTCTTCCCAAGGCTAAAAATATAGAAGGGAGAAAAGCTCAAATTTTGAGTTTCCTTTAATGCAATCATAATTCAACCTGAAACGGTTTTATCTAAAGATTATTTAGCCTGCAGGATAACTACAAAACCAGGATATTTATCCTCTCTTTTTTACTTGCTTATTCTCCTGCTCTTTGAATTATTTTTGTTTTGCTGGTTTCTGGGCTCCCTAGAGGAGTTTTCCTTCCATAAGCAACTAATAGACAATAGAGGATTCTAATGACACCCAAATCAAGTGTATTGCCATCTTCTAGCTTTTAGAGTTTTGAAATTGTAGAATAATAAGAAAGAGGAAACAATCCATTTAAAAACAATGCAAGACCAAAATTGAAAATACTTACTAAGTAGACAGCAGCAAAGGCAGAAACTGTAACAAGAATAAGTGGCCAAAATGCCTGGAAAAAAGTTCCTCCTAGTGTTAATAACAACTTAGCACGAGGAACCAATCCCTGAAATCAAAGAAGTAGAGATTAAGATTGAAAAGAATTCAGTATGCAAATAAAAATAGGGCACACAAGATTATTCAAATTAGAATGAGGTGTCACCGATCAACAACAATTGTTTAGTACGTTCGAGGTATCACCGAGGATAATCGGTGGCACGTTCGAGGTGTCACCGAGGCTAGTCAGTGGCACGTTTGAGGTCACCGAGGCTAGTCAGTGGCACGTTCGAAGTGTCATCGAGATTAAGTACCTATTGTAAATGCACTTCAAGTATAACTTCGGTACGAGCAATTTAATAAATAAAAAGTGCAAGCAAACAAAACTTGAAGCAAACGATGAGTAGTGCACTTAAAAGCTGTTATAGTCAATTTTGCTGCTAACACTCCAAGTAGTACAGCCAGCACAATAAGCCATTCTACAAGAAAAAACCACGAAATCCAATATATACGTAATTCACATGGTGTTGGCACTTGGCATGACACCAATAAGTCATCCTTACTGAAAATGATCCACAACAATGAACAAAAGGGAAGAAAAAGAAATCATTGCAACCTCATGAACAAAAGGGAAGGAAAAGACATCAATAAGCTATTCTTATTGATAGTGATTCACAAACACAAAATTTCTAATTACAGTAAATAATTAACCTTATGATTGAACATTAAATTAATACAAAAAATCATAAAAGCCAACAACTATCATCAATAACAATTCAAGAGAAGAATATAAGCTCTATCAAATATGCACCTGATTCTGTCTCCTGAAGTGTCACATAAGCTCCTAAATTACATACTCTATTGTAATTGTCCGCCAACTTCTTAGGTTTGTTCTTTGGCCAAATGCAATTCCTTTCTAGAAATGAGAACAAAGAATAATGCACCATAACATTGTAGTGGAAAATTAACGAGGCTAATTGCAAACACACAACGCTAATCCAACAATCTCATAACATACTAGTTTCCAAAACAACATGGAAGAAGTGTAATTCGATAATTTACGATATACATACATAACTACATAGCTCAATTTAGAACAACAGAAAATAAATCTTTGTTTACTTTGGCTTCTTACAGGTCTCCAAGGGTGGAAATGAATCTCTAGGCCTCCAGTTATCTCCGTTGCAACAACTCCTGCAAGTTATGGAATCGATGGAAGATCAGTCAAATTTCAAGACTTGATTAAAAAATGAACAACTTAAACTGAACCAAAACAAGGCTTTGAATTACTCGGTAGAAGTCTGCATAGGTCAAAATGGGGATTTGTTTCTAATTTCACCATCACTTTTGTCAACCAAGTCTTAGAGGAGGCCGATGAGTTGCTTGGCCACCGCCGGCGTGGATAAAACGACCACGGGAGCTAGCCGATTTGGAGGTTTTGGACGGAGGCGGAGGGGAGCGAAGTCGACGGAGGCGGAGGGGAGCGAAGTCGACGGCGAGGTTTTGGGCAGTGAAGTTGGAGGCAGATGTGGCGCTCGGTGGAAGAGGAAGGAGGAACGGTCGTGATAGGGGAGAAGTGTATGGGGGTCAAAATTCTAAACGGAAATTTTTTGTGGGCAATGTTCAGTTATTGATGAAAAAAGAGCCATGGCCCTCATTGTTTCTGATTTTAATGACCCTCAAATCAATTGCCTCAAATTATTTTATCACAGATTTGCATATATACCCCAAATGTATTAATGATTTGTACAAATATCACTTTGACTTTTTTTTGGCATATATACACCATTTGGGGTATTTTTGCAAAATATTAATTTTTTTCTTTTAATTCAAAAATTAAGTAAAAACAAGAAAACACATGAAAATAAAAAGGAAACAAAAAGCCCAAAATAGTAAAATAATATTTTTTGTAATTTCCCTCTAAAACCCCAAAATATTTCCCGCCCCCTTCTTCATCTCTCCCGCCCACTTCCCGCCCATCCCGGCTTCATCCATCCCGTCGGCCGGTACATGAACAGTTGAAAGTGAAAGATGCAAACCCATCCTCCCTCCCCTCCCTCTCCCTTCCATTCTGCACACGTCCTTGTAACTGTTAAACAAGATGCGATGAACTGGTAAGTAGTTATATTCACAATTTTTTTTCCATGACGAACTGTGCTAGAGTTTAAAAGGAATGGCGATGTATCTCCATGGCGATGTAAACAGGAATGACGATGTATCTCCATGGTGAACTGTGCAACTGTTAAAAAGGAATGGCGATGGGCGAGAGAAGGGTTGAACCTCAGCATATGAACCCGAAGAATTGTTGAACTCAGCAGATTGTTTCAGAAGCAGTTTTCCAGGTTAGGGGTAGGGCTAAATTATGTAAAAGCAAATATTCAGAAGGGAGCAAATGTAAAACCCAAGTGAAGAGATTAAGTGGTAATTTTCTGAAGTAAAGAAATGATTCTAGTCTGGATGAACTGGTAGTTATATTGACAAGGTTTTTTTCCTGCTATAATATACAGATCTTGTCGGACTTAGTAAAACAATTGTCATACTTAGTAATAAAAATGTCATAACTACACCGTTTAAATTGGATATATGTCATACCAAATATCACAGAATAATGTCATAGTTAATAACTAAAAGTTTTTAGTCATTAGACTATATTACATGCTTGTCTATTGCCTAATTTGGGTAGGACGTGTGACATCTGGCTGAATAGTTGTTCTCAGAAGCTGGATAGTTCATCTAAATACAAGATGTCTTAATTAGATCTCTCGTTCCTGATGCTCTGCTTCTTTGACAATTTTACTTTACATAGATATTAATTGCACTTCATCTCACCAATCTACTTTAAAGATATCTTAATTAGAAAATGTCCATGTTTGAGTATTTTTAGGTACAGAGGAGGCACTTGTAGTGCTGGTGATTTCCAAAGCGTGACATTTTATATTGTTATTGTGACATACTATTTATACTATTTTCAGTGTAATAATGTATGATTGACAAATGTGACCGTATTCAGACTGATTTACTTCGCAGAGATCTTACTTTATGGAGATAGTAATGGCACTTCATCTACCCCATCTCATTGGAGTGTGTGTTGTTTGACTATCCTAACTGTACATACTTCCAGTCCTACTCTTTCGTTGTGTCACTTCATCTTACCCATCTCTTTCTACTCTTCATCTCTTTCCTCTCCTTAGAGCAGCTCGTGTGGTTGTGTTCTTTTCCTGTGGACTCACAAATTTCTATTGGATTTTAATTGAGTGGCAAATAGGTATGGACGATGAATACTCGACCATTGGAGACAAGGGAGAGGTTGGCTTCATCGATGTTCCTTCAGTCACAACATCATCGCCAACTGAGGAGGGTCCTGTCATGGTGTCTGTGCCGTTTCCATTCGCTAGAGGAAAGCCTCAATCGGTTCCTGTGAACGAGGTTGCCGTGGCGTCATTCACCATAGAAAACACCACAGATGAATATATTTTACTTTGGGGTGTGAAGATTTATGCTTCAAATCCTGAAGATTCATTTGTGTTGTCATTGATGAAACCTCCATCTGGCCAGCCAGATGACATACCCGAGGAAGATTTTGTCCCTTGTTTTGATATGGAGGAACGAAATTTGAACCCACATGGTAGCTTGACTATATGGATGTCTTGTGTGCCCAAGGAGATTGTCCTTTTCACATCTATACTGCATATCCAAACTGATCAGGGGATTATTGAACGACTTGTCTTCCTCTTGGCTGAAGATGAGGTATCCAAAGCTTTGACACCTCAGAGACCATATAACATACCAACACAGATCAGGAAAACGATAGAGTTTGAGGAAATCCCTGAAGTGGTCTTACAAGGCTTAACAGAGGAAAATTATGTATCGTATTTCAATGAGTTGTTAGGGATGGAGGAACTTCTGATTATGGTAAGTGTTATGTTTTCTATGTATGGGGGTTGGGGGACTGAGGGGATAGCTAAATGGCATCGTTCTGTCGTAGTACCAAGTTGTTGAATGATTTTTTTAATATATTTGTTTACAAGAGTATGTCAAAGCTTATAATATGAAGTTTGTTACTTTGAGAAAAAGGTATAATGTCAGGCTTGTAGCACTTAAAGTGCCAGGACTAGGTGAAAGAAGGCCCTCAGTTGTCAGTGGAGATGTGGTGAATGTTTATGGAGAATATTCTGTCCATCAGGTATGTTAATAATGTTAGGTATCTTATGTTTTTTGTCAAAGTGTAATACACTATTATCGGTATGAATTATGAAATTGCACGAATTATCATTATCAATGTTATGTTCTCATGTTGAACTTGCTAATGTTCTTTGAACAGGGCTTGATCGACCGTGTTGAGGCTGATGAATTATTATTGCAATTTAATGATGAATTTTACCAAAGGCATATAGATAGCAATGCGTATGAAATCTGTTTTGTGCTCAACGGGGCAAATTTCCGTAAGCTTCATGAAGCCATTCTATCTGCAGAGGCATTACATGAAAACTTCCTCTTTCCCCATGAGTATCAGTCAAAACGGAGGATTACAACCAACAATTTTGTGCCTATCTCACTTCATCTTGATGAGGACCAAAAAAATGTCGTTCGCTTAATTTTAGGCTGTAGAGGAGGAACTCCTTATGTGATTTATGGACCCCCGGGAACAGGAAAGACAAAAACACTGGTGGAGGTGATCCTACAACTCTATACAACTAGACGTGATTCTCATATAATGGTATGTGCTTATTCAAATTGCGCGGCATATCACATATTAGAGAAAATCCTTGGTGAGTGTCCTTCACTTAGGGAGGAAGATATTTATAGGTTGAATGCCACACATCGTCCCTTACAAAAAATAAACGCTTCATTGTTGAGGTTCTGCACCTACAGTGCTGGTTTCTTCACTTGCCCTTCTCGAGATGCACTCCGCATGTACAAGATAATAATAACGACATACACGAGTGCATCTTACCTCTATCATGCTGAAAGGGTTAACCGTGGCCACTTCTCCCACATCATCTTAGATGATGCAAGCCAAGTTTCAGAGCCAGAGACAATGATCCCCATATCAACCCTCATAGAAGAAAACACAGTTATTGTTCTTTGTGGTGATCCCAAACAACTTGGGCCTGATATTTATTCAAAGCAAGCTGAGGCTTATGGTTTGGGAAGATCTTTTCTAGAGAGGCTGTTGGACTTTGAAGTTTACAGATCAGGGGATCGTAATTATGTCACAATATTGTTGAACAATTACCGGAGCCACCCTGCTATTGTCAATGTTCCTTCAAGACTATTTTATAGTGGAGCATTGAGGCCATATCGAGAAGATAGTAAGACATGTTTCTTACCTTGGGCTGATATGCTTCCCAATAGGAACTTCCCTTTCATGTTCTATGGCATCCAAGGCTTTGATGAGAGGGAAAAGGGCAGCCCATCATGGTTTAATAGGATTGAAGCTAGCAAGGTGGTTGAGCTCGTACATAGGCTGATAAGAAGGAATGTGCCTGAGCAAGACATCGGGATTATTACCCCTTTCCCACAACAAGTACTAAAGATAAGGAAGGCTCTCATGTCTCTACGTATGAGGGATATTGAGATTGGCGGGGTTGAGCAGTTTCTGGGTGAATAAAAGAAGTGATCATCCTGTCAACCGTCAGATCGACCGCTAACCACGATGAATATGATAGGACTTTCCGCATGGGATATATGAGCAACCCGAAGAGGTTAAATTTTGCCCTGACTCGTGCCCGATCTTTGCTTATTATAGTTGGAAACCCTTATATTTTAGAAAAGGTAATTCCCGGTAAAAAAATCCTAAGAGTTGGTCATTGTTGTTGGTCATTGACAGGATTAACAAGGTTGATTAACTACCGTGTTTTTGGTCTTTGACAAGATTGGAACTGGCAAGAAATCCTAAAGGATTGTGTTTTAAATAGCGCATATGAAGGCTATGCATTCTTCGTGCATGAGGAGGTTGTGAGTAGGTAGTTGTGATTCTAGTAATGTAATGATATCATCCAGTTGACAACTATCCTTTTTGTAGACATGTAATGGTAGCCCAGGCTACAATATTGTAGGAATGTAATGATAGTATCCAGTTGACAACTATTCTAGTAAGGTAATTGTCGGTGTGTGTAGTGTCGACATTAATATTTTGGCAATCTGACATGTAGAATCAACCATGCTTTCTAAAACTATTCGAAAATAAAATTCATCCTCTTACATAAAAAACCAAAGTCATGAGGTACATACTTCATAGTCAATTCATCCTCAACCATGCCTACATGCTCGATTACAAATGCTGAAAGCACTAATCCCTAGAATCACACCATCACCAAACGCAGAAATAGGAACTATTACATGGTTTCTGAAGTTTGCCTGGGAGTGTAGTGCCTTGTTTTCAGCTTCAAGTTCTGCCACCCTTGCATTTAGTCGCCAAATTGCATGATCGAATTGCATCTCAGTTGTATTGAGTTCCATGATTCTCTGTCCAAGTTCATGTATCTCAGTACGTAGGCGTGTGATTATTTCACCCAACATGTTGGAACGTGGGCTATTCATTAGCAACATGTCTAACTCTTCTTGCAACTTCTCCTCTAATTGAGAAGGTGTAGGAGATGAAGGTGGATGTTCATATTTGTGGGGGTCCCCGCTTTGATAACTTGAGGTGTCGCTGGATGACATTGTACTCGAGTACTGCAGAAACAAAGAAAGATTTCCAGCAAAAAAGAAGTGATACGTGCTTGCTTACTGATCCAGTGTGAAAACCACACAATAAACAAAGAGGGTTACCTTCAAGTTCGGCGCAGAGAGGGTTTAGGGATTGTTGAGGCAAAATGAGAAGGAATGGTCGGCGGTCCCCGCTGAGGTTTATTTAGCTTTTTTTGTTCAATATTGCTTCATAACTATTCACCTGATATGAGCTCTGAAAATATAGTACACAATTAGAGGGAAAACCTCTGTTTTCCCTCTAAAATTTCCCTCCAATTTCTACCCCTTTACCCACGTGTTAGGGATTGTTATCCAAGCATAACCCAACCTGTAAACCTGCACAAAACTTCCGTAACACCCCAAGACCTTAAATCCACAAAGCTTCAAAATAGATTGTGCAGCGTCTTCAATGTCTTTGGAATAGAAGAAGTTTAATAATGGGTGAGTTCTGACTTTCACGTTCTTATTCCTATTCTTCTTTACAGTAAAATCTTTTGTGGTCTTGCTTACCCTTTAATGTCGGTGTTAGGGAATTATCATTCGGGGGTCCCCGTTTGGCCCTAATAAACTATTGAACTTGTGTTTGTTTTTTCTTCGTGTAACAGGTTCAACATCATACTACTTGACTCTGAAAACAAGTGGTGAATGGACATGTAAGGGAAACAAGTGGGTTTTTGATGGGATCACAACGACAACAGGACTTCTTTTGTATGCAGATATGAATTACTCAAATATCAGGAAAAAGTTAGATGAGAAGATTAAATGCATTGACGAGATAGATGAAATGGAGATAAAATATATGTCACCGTGGAAACCACTGGCACAACCAATCGATGTCAAAGATGACGAGGACCTTGGTGCGTTGAAGTTTTGAACGCACACTCGCACGATAACATTTGGCCTATCGAGTTATATGCGAGTATGAAAAAGAAGGGAAACAAAGAGCCAGAGGTTGTGGTAGGTTGCCATCCAAGTACAAGTGATGAAGAGGACATAACAGCGTGTCTAACTCCGCCACCGTTAACACAAACTCAAGAGGCAGAGCCCGAGGCTGTGGTAGGTCGCCATCCTGTCACTGATCGTACCAAATCAGACAAGAGCAATATGGTAAGCGACAATTATCCCACTGAAGCTTTACGGGATATCGTTGATTGTGACATGTATGAACTTAAACCAAAAATTTGTTGTGTAAACAATGGGGAAGTACAAATAGTTGACTTGGTGAGCCAATCTGAGACAGACTCGAAAACTGATGGGAGTGATTATGGGGAAGACGTTGGGCGAGATTTTGATTGGGATGACCTTGAGGATGAGTTTGAGGATGATGTTGAGGAGTATGTTGAAGAAGGGGCATTGTTGGATGACACTAATGAAGTCGAAAACTTATTCATAGACATTGATGAGGAAGTTCTACAACAGATTGAAGCCGAGTACTATCGTAGCAAATGGTTGTGTAAAAGGCAATTGGATGAGCCAATGGAGGATAATGGGATGAGCGGCAATAATTTGGAAATAAAAGTTGGAGAGCATTTCAATTGCAAGAAGGATCTTAAGGATCGTTTATCCTTGATGGCATTACAGAGGCGCTTCCAGATGCACGTCCATAAGTCTGATAAGAAGTTATATGTGGTAAGGTACATTGATCCTAGTTGCACATTTTTTTGTCGTGGGATCGCTCTTGGCAGCACAGGATTGTTTCAAGTAAGGAAGTATTGTGGACATCATACATGTGACATGAAGCTAAAGCATAATTACCACAGACATGCAAGTTCAAGCGTAATTGCTGACCATATTATGTCAAGGTAAGTAAACAATCCTGTCAGTACGATCATATATGAGCATGTATATGAACTAACCTTAGCATGTTACATATACAATCCTGTTACAGATTTAACACAGCCGGTACATGTCCCGGACCTCGTGCTGCCGAAATTCAAGACAACATGAAGAAAATGGGAGTGGCAGTTGGTTACGACAAGGCAAACAGAGCACGTTTAACCGCCATTGACAGGATAAGAGGCACAGCTGAAGAAAGCTACAATAGGATTCATGGATACATGTACATGCTCGAAAGGATGAATACAGGGACAGTCACACATGTTGAAGTAGACTCTAATCGTCGATTCAAGTATTGTTTCATCAGCTTGGGTGCTTGGCGCAATGGAATGCAGTTTTTAAGAAAGGTATATTTCCATCTTGTCACGTTCCCCGATTCTATTGTCAAATCGATACATGACATTGTAGAGCTGATTGAAAACTACTGTAGGTCATAACTATGGATGGTACCCATCTAGGATCAAAGTACAGAGGCACACTTCTAGTTGCAGTGGCACAAGACGGAAACAGACAAATATATCCAGTGGCTTTTGCTGTTGTTGACAACGAGAATGATAGTTCATGGTCGTATTTCTTCCGACACCTACGCTCTGTTGTTGCCGACGATCATGACCTCGTATTTGTGTCTGACCGTCATGGAAGTATATACAAAGTTTTAAGAGAGTGTTATATCTTTGCAAAGCATGGTTGTTGCACACTTCACCTATGGGGTAACGTGAAGACGAGGTTTAAAAGAAATGACTTGTGGATTCTGTACCAAAAGGCAAATCAAGCGTACACCAAACAGGACTTTAATCGTGAATTTGCAAGACTTTGCAACCAGTCTCCTACAGTCGGTACGTACCTCAGGGGTGTTGGATTTGAAGCGTGGACAAGGTCGCATATGCCCGCAAACAGATTCAACATTATGACGTCCAACAACGCAGAATCCGTGAATAGTCGCTTACTGGGCCCGCGTCTAATGCCGTTGATTGGGTTGCTTGATGGTATACTGAATGTCATGAGTAATTGGTTTTGTGACAGGCGATTTAAGGGAGAGGGACATGTGGATATTCTGACCCCGACAGTTTGTACTGAGCTAGAAGGTAATTATTTGAAATCGTTGACAATGGTTGTGAGTAGGCTAAATCAATATGAGTTTCAAGTGCATGCCAATGGAACTACACTCTTGGTAAATCTGCATGCTCGAACCTGCTACTGCAACGTCTTCCAAGTTGACCAAATTCCCTGTGCGCATGCTATAGCGGCCGCGAAGGATTGTGGTGTGGATCTTGTCACTCTTGTTCATCCCTTATTTACTGTTGAAATGTGGAAGGAAGTGTACAAGGAAACTATATATCCGGTTCCTGCATTTGAGCGTTGGGAAGTTCCTGACACGGTCTTGAATAGAGCATGTTTGCCCCCGGTTGTTAGGAGGAAATCCGGAAGACCAAGGAAGAAAAGGATCCTGTCACGGGGAGAATACAGGGGCCCGAGGAGAAGGTGTGGAAGTTGTGGTGCTGTCGGCCATAACTCACGAAACTGTCCTAACCCCTCAGCCGGCCCATGATGCCGTTAATTGTGTTACTATTTTGTTAATATGTGTAGTAAGAGTTCCACATGGATGAAGGATCTCTTACCACTCATATTACTTTTCGTATAAATGGTATGTATTTTGTTAATATGCATCCGTATGTTAATGTAATATTCTCCTGTCATCGTTATATATATATCCCGACATTGTCAATATTGACTACTTTTGGTTATATTTATATGAAAGAACTTTCACTCCATTATGTACCTAACACTTCTTCCCACTTATTATTCTTCCATATTTATCATGACTTCAAATAACCAACAGACCGACATGAGTGGTATCTGAATAATACACAGGAAAAACAGAATTACATAATAAGATATTACCATAAAATACTATATTATATAAAACAGAATTACATAATATGACATTATCATCTTCCTACTTGACATAACATATTAATTCATGCGATATTACCATAACATACCATAACATACTATACCATAACCTACTGACTATATATAGTCACTATATGACATTATCCTTCTCCTACTTGACATACCTATCATAAAACACCAGACTTTATAACCTCGATTACTTCATCAGATACTAAATATGTGCGGAGGAGACAGATGATTTTGGGCCGTCGCGCTGTGGAAGTTCATCAACAACATCTCCAGTGACGACATATATGTTTATGAAGGCAACGGATCTACCTTGGGCGGCAAGGGCGACGGCGTCTCCGCGGCGCTGTAAGGCCCTCAAGGTACGAGGCCCGCCATGGGGGGGCACAACTTCGAAGAAGTAAGCGGCGTCCTGTTCGTAATCGTTAAAATGAAACAGTTGGTTGAGCAACCAATGGATATCATGTACCATATCAGCCGAGGGCCTCCAGTTTTGGGTCCTTCTGCCTTGGTAGACATGGCTTGAAATCCTGGCATTTTGTCCCCTTGAAGGGATGAGTCTCCCACCGATATGGACAGTTGTGTAAACCATGTGATCGTTAAGGCCCCATTCATAGTCGTTAGGCTCATAAGCCATGGAAACAAACGAAACAAGAGAAGGGAAATTAGAGTTTTTAGGGTGAGGAAGTGGAAGAAGTTTTGGAGCGGATTGTGGATGAGGAAATATGGTTTCGTATGAGGGGGTATATGAAGAGGTTTTTGGGTTGGTGGCGGTTAGGGTTACATTTATGAGGGTGCTTAATTTAATTAATTGGGTTAATATCCTGTCATTGATTGACGGAAGTTGGTGGGCAGTTAATGATAACTTCATGACGGTTGACTAATTTTTTATTGTCAGTCAATGATAATTTCATGACGGTTGACAAGATTGACAGGATACAGAAACAGTTGGTATGCAATCTAAACAAGTTGAAGTTGTCATAACATTGTATGTAATCCAAATATCCAATCCAAATATCCAAATAACATTGCATGTAATCTAAATGATGCACTTCGTTAGGCTCGACCTCCAGACCCCGTCAAACATGTTGTGAGCCATGTCGCTCCTGAAGCCGTCAATAAATTTGTTTGCCACAACGTCCAGATTTTTCCAACCAACACTTAGCAACTCCATGTGTTTCAGAGTGTATATCCCACAGTCATGACTCTGAACACAACATGCACTTTGTTACTCAGATGAAGTATGTAATAAAATTCATAAGGGGATTCATATTTGACTTACCCATGCTTGTTCTGCTTCAGTCCTTGAATTCTCTCAAATTTAATCTCTTTAGTACCCCGATGTTCAAATCTCTTGCCAAGCGGGGGGTACTGTGTCATGAAGTGAGGAAGAAACCGACAAATCTCATGCACGCAGTTCTCTATGGCCAAGTCAGGGTTCAAAGCCACATTATAATCATATACATTTGCCTGCCATTGCTGCAAATCGATCTCAACAGCCACCCAATGGTTGTTATCGATGTTGAGGGGGAAGTAAATGAAGTCCAGATTATCCCAACTGGACCCATAAGTCTTAGGCCGATCTCCCCTAAAGTATACGAGTGCATGTTCAGATGCAGGTGGAACAGTGCCGTCATTTTTCTTATAGTATTTCAATGCATCCGTATAATCAACAGTCCAGAAAACGTCCAATATTGTGGCCTTGCTTTTAACTTCGGACTCCAAAAGCGCCTTACGGATATAACCACAAACTTCATCGATATGCTTCAAAAAAATATAATTCATCCTGTCAGGCATTGCAATAAATCCCAACAGTAAACTATGTTGACATCATACTTAAATAGCTTACACCATCTTCTAGCCAAGCTTTTGGTTCCAGTATTAGACCAATCTACTTCTTGCCCATCTCTTCACCACACAGTCCAACTATTGGCATAGAGCTGAAAAACAAAGAAGGCGTAATTCAATCCATGAAAGATAGTTGAACATTATTGTTAAATCCGTGGGATACTAACCTTTCATCATTCATCCATTCCAGCAAAGCAGTCATCTCCTTCACCTGTGGATTCTTGGTTATCTTCTTCACAATTTTCCCCTTTTTCTCATCTGTGTAAGGTGTTTTTTTTTGGCGGATGGCTTCACCATACGACTAGGAAGAAACCTCGTCGGTTGGAGATGCTGCTCTCGTTTATTTCTGGGTTTCGCCTTCTTGGATGAAGCAACCACATCGGCTAGCACTGAAAGAGGTTCCTCTCTTTCCTCTACCTCAGCTTGGGTAGCCTCCGGTGCTCCTTCAATGTCGTTAGTAAAATCCTGCTCCTGGTCCTTTTCCCCAACGCCAGCATTTTCATTTATGTCTTTGACAAGGGCTATAACACCATACGCACCCTCAACATCATTGTTAGCCTCAATGGAATTATCAAAATCCTGCAATCATAATAACCATGTCATGCATGCGTACAAATCCTATCACCATGCCTTTTCTTGTAAAACATAAAAACTCACAGACTATAAACTATAAATCTTGTCACTTCGTACAAACAATAATGTCATAGTAGGGATGAGAAATTGATAATTTTCATACCTCTTTTCCTTCAGCCTGTACCTTCTCCACCGCAGCCTCCTGAACCTCAGCCTCTACCTTCTCCACCTTCTCCAACGCAGCCTTCTCCTTCGCAACCTCCTTAACTTCCTCACCATCAGTCTCATTATCGTCATCAGAAACTTCCTCCTCCGCAGCCTCCTTAACTTCCTCACCATCAGTCTCATTATCCTCATCAGAAACTTCCTCCTCATCAGAAACATCTACCTTGTCATCCTCCTTAGGTTTGTCACCACCCTGCCGAAGTTCTTCATTGTCATTAGCCTCATCACCATCACCAAATTCATCATCATCATCATCATCATCATCATCATCATCACTCTCAACCTCATCACTCTCAGATAAAACACCTTCAACTTTCTTATCATCCACCTCATCATCCTTATAAACTTCCTCCTCTTCCTCATCAGACTCACCATAGGATTCATCCTCATCCGAATAATTCTTTGATTTCCCAGTACTCTTGAGCTTACGCACCTCATCCTCCTTTGATACCCTCTTTTCCAGCATTCTCATCCTGTCAAGCACTCCTTTTTCCAACCTCTTCATCATTCTGAACATCTGACTTATCACCTCTGATGACTGCACATATGCATTACTCGAGCTCGCTCCATCTTTTCCTTGCTTCCCCTTCCCCCTTCTTTTTCAAACCCTTCATTGCTTCCTTCACAATTTTGTCAAAATGCGGGTCATCCAATTCAACAACATAGTAGCAATCGGACAACTCATCCTCATCGGGAATAAGAATGGGCTTAACCACATGTGTAGGATCAGCCAAAGACAACTCCAACACTCCATGTTCAGGGGCGTCATCTGAAAACCAACGAAGACCTCGAGGCATTGCAGATTCACTCAACTTTGATGCAAATTGGAGACCAAATGTTGGCACAGCTTTCCATACCCATATCTATAATAACAAGCGGTTTGAGAATTAGCAAATTAAGATACATTATTTCATTTATCCTGTCACCCTATAATTTAGATCAGGTCACCCTAAAACAATATGGAATGCAATTAAAAGTATGTTGGAAAACTACTATGTAGTGTCAATCAAACAAGAAAAACTTCGGGCATATTCACCACGATCCTGTCACCCAGTACTAAAATATCATGTCATAGTATAGCATAAAGTATACTACTATGCTACAAATAAAACACATTCAGTAATTAATATTTCAACCATTACACATTTAGATCAGGTCACCCTAAAACAATCTGGAATGCAATTAAAAGTATGTTGGAAAACTACTATGTAGTGTCAATCAAACAAGAAAAACTTCGGGCATATTCACCACGATCCTGTCACCCAGTACTAAAATATCCTGTCATAGTATAGCATAAAGTATACTACTATGCTGCAAATAAAACACATTCAGTAATTAATATTTCAACCATTACACATTTAGATCAGGTCACCCTAAAACAATCTGGAATGCAATTAAAAGTATGTTGGAAAACTACTATGTAGTGTCAATCAAACAAGAAAAACTTCGGGCATATTCACCACGATCCTGTCACCCAGTACTAAAATATCCTGTCATAGTATAGCATAAAGTATACTACTATGCTGCAAATAAAACACATTCAGTAATTAATATTTCAATCATTACAAATTTAGATCAGGTCACCCTAAAACAATCTGGAATGCAATTAATAGTATGTTGGAAAACTACTATGTAGTATCAATCAAACAAGAAAAACTTCCTGCATATTCACCACGATCCTGTCACCCAGTACTTAAATATCCTGTCATAGTATAGCATAAAGTATACTACTATGCTGTAAATAAAACTACCTGAAACACAACTGGCATGCCTTGAATGGAATATGGAATTCTTGGTGTGTCGGAGAGTAGCTTTGCCTTCTCTACTGTTTGCATCCTTTTGGCCAATGACTTGTGAAGCTCTTCATAAGCAACCCTTCCCCATGGATAATCCCAAAAGTTATCCATATTCTCTAGCAGCCTAACATGCAGCGGCTTCACTAGCCTCTTCTTATCCCCTCCCAGCAACAGACCCTCAACTATCAACAACAGTGCCAATTTTATTTTGTAGTTGTCCAATTCACGATGTTCTTTAAATCTGTTGTAAACATCTTGTATGGTCGTCTTAGGACCACCAGGACTACCAAAAAAACGCTCCATTACTAGCCCGTCTGCTTTAGTATCCACAAATGGAAGTTCCCCACAATTCAGTCCAGTTATGAGAGAGAACTCCTTAATCGAAAACCTCAACTCTTTCCCTGCCACCTCATACCAAGACTCCCACTTCTTTTTTGTTTCAAGTTGCTTAAATAGAACTGCATGCACTGTCTGTGAAGAAAATGATACCTGCTGCAACATTTTCAAAACTTTTCCAAACGGGCCATCCAAAACCCGTTGCCAATCCACATGTGTCAACTTGTTTTCAATCTCACGAACAAAGTGCACCCTACAGTTTATGTTAATTCTGCCGTAGAAAGGTGCACCTCTGAAATAACTGTACCTAATCTGCAAGCCAAATGAAAATAACCATAAATACACGCAATCGAACCATTTCAGAAGCCTCAGACGACAGATGAAAAAACATAAAACCCTAAAAAAACACTCCTGATACAAAGTAAACCATTTCAGATGGGTGACAGGACAATTAAAAAATTACGCTAAGCCCTAAACAAAAAAATTTAGACAACTTACATCCTCTTTAAAGATTAAGGGTTTATTCCCCTCTTCATCATTCGCTTTTGGCCTCGACCTGCCCTTCGCGGCTTTTTTCCCTATGGAACTGTTAGAAGTTTTTCCGCCTTTCGCCTGCACTACGCCTCTCTGCTTCTTCTTCTTTTCGAACCTGGTTGTCGTCTTCTTTTCTCTTCCTTTTCTCTCCACTCTTCTTTGGGGTCGATTCTTTACGGTCTCTAAGCACTATCATTTTCTAGGGTTCTTTTGTAACGCGTTAATGGAGAAAGATAGAGGAGGGAGTAAGTAAGAAAATGTGGAGATGGACTTCAGAGTAAGTAAGCATAAATCGAGAAGATGGAGGAGTTGAAGAGTCGCCTTCTGGGGAAGAAGAAAATGTCTGATAACAATGATGGATGTTTGCAGAGTCGCCTTCTTGGGAAGGAAAAAGAAGAAATGTGGAAGGAATTTGGAAGGTAAACACGGAGGGGCTTTTGAGAGAATTCGAACTTCGAAGAAAGGTAAATCGGTGTATGTCTTACGCTTTTTATTCTAAATTAAATATTATTAAAACGGTCAAATCGGTGAACAAATAATATTACAAAATAATTTTGTACCCTAAAACAACAGAAAAAAGGATATTTCCGACAATAGGAGTATACAATGTGACAATAACATATGTGCAACACTGGCAATTACCCTAGATTTCCAAAACAACACTGACAGGAATTTTGAACAACACTAGCAGGAATTTTGAACAAGAAATGCAACAACCAATATTGCTACATTTCCAAAACAATCTCAACACAACTTATTGTCAACAATACAAGTCAATTCTAGCGAAAACCCCCCAACAAGGAATCATAACAACACTAGCACTATCCCAACTAGAGTGAAGCTACATGAAAGTGAATAACATATCCTCGACTAGTCAAACCAGTTCATATCGAATATACTATCGGCTATCCTTTTTCTGTACTCATCCACAAATTTGTCACCCACGTTCACGATGTTTTGACGTCCGAAACTTAGCATTCTATGTACTTGATCGTGAAGGACGCCACAATCGCCCCTGCAACACAAGTAAAAAATGTAGTTGGTTTGCTGATATTATAACCAATTTCACACAAACAAATGAACAATTTATGTAAACAACTTACCCTCTCTTGTTTCTCTCCAATGTAGGAACACGAGTCACATTTAGGGGATTTCCCCGCCTATGTTCATAAATTGTTGCCAAAGGCTCATATTGTGCTATCATGACAGGAAGAATATATGTCAACTCTGCAAGGAGCCTATGGACTTCCGACAATTTGAACAAATTGACGTCGGGATCGTGTACAGTGACACACCATTTACTTAGTTGTATCTCCAGAGCTACCCAATGTTTGTCCTTGAAATTGAAGGGGAGGTATATACGATCCACATCCTTCCAATCCTTCCCATAAATTGCAGGCAGTTCCCCACATAGGTATCTCATCTTACCTCCATTAGCAATATAACTTTGCTTATCTGATAACCATCTATTCATTTCCTTGTCCAAATTACGCTGAAAACCAGGTGTCCAATATTGCCACTAGTTTGTCACGCACGCGACACCCAAGATAATACATACATTCGTCCAAGTGCTACAAACCAAAAATATATGTCATACCACAAATTTGCTGCATGCCACGATAATTTATATAAAAAATGAAAGGAGCTTACATTAGATTTCAGCCACCCCTTTGGTTGCAACAATGGCTCAAAAAACTCCCTCTTTAGATATTCTCCAGTTGGAGAAACAATTTCCTCACTGCATCATAACATGGTTTAATTACACCTCAAACACAGCAGTCATATCTTCAAGACAGGTTCATATAATCAAGGCAGGAGGGACAACTTCCTAACCTTTCCTTCGAGTCTAACCAACACTGCAATTTATTCATGTTTGAAAATCCTTTGGGCGTTGAAACCTTGTATCGTTTGGGATTATCGGCTACTCTGGACAATCCTCTCTTCCTGACAGGATGGTCCCTTCAGGTCACCAGTTGTACCAATTGTTTTGTTGAGCTGCTTTTTCTTGTTGAGAGTCCAATTGATTCTTTGGTAGACTCTCCTTCCACCTCAGCTTGTTTTTACGTCTGCAAATAAGTTTTTTCATAAATAACATGTTGGTGATCTGAGGGACCATCCTGTCAGGATGGTTTATTGATGCATACCTCAACTCCTCTTGTCCTCCCTATTTTATTTTTCGCCTCATTCTGAACTGCGCCATCTTCATCACCCATCTTCTTTTCTGAGTGAGTCTTCCTTGTCACTACTTTTCCTTCCTTGCGATTACTTTTCCCCTCATCCTGTATTGCACCCTCAACATCATCTCTCTGAACTGCACCATCTTTATCATCCTTCTTCTTTTTGAACGAGTCTTCCTTGCAACTTACTTTCCTTCTTTCTTATCGTCTTCTTCTTTTGTCATCGTTTCTCCATTTTCCCCCTCATCTTCTACGGCACCCTCAACATCATCTCTCTAAACTGCACCATCTTCATCATCCTTTTGCTCTCGATAAACAACCATGCTTCCTAAATTGCCATTGTCGACTTTAGTGGCACCTTCATCATCGTCATCCTGTAGGGATTTGAATCAGACCCCCCATTCTATCCATTCCGACATCCTCATCACGACCATGTACACCATTCTGCTTCAATAAATTACAAGTTAGATTTAACTCAAAAGAATAATCAGTAAGTGCACCATTCTATAATGTTTGTAAAAAACAGAGCTTTATGCATAACTAAATTACAATTCAAAATGACATTACTATTCTACACAAGTACAAATGCTTGAGCTTCCATGACATATATATATATCTAAGTTCTCAAACATAACTTAATAACGATTGTTGACAGTTATCTTACCTCCCCTTCCTCTTGTTCATCATTTGTTGAACCTGACTTGTTTGAATACCCTCTCCTGATCATCTGTTGCAGTATGCCCAAGGTTTTATTCATATCACAAAACCCTGCGTCCACTTGGTTTTCCAAATTAATCATACGCTCATGAAGCTCTTTCATAGCGCAACATCACTGTCTTGCATCCAGGCCCGAGGATTTGTAGCAGGGGCAGAGTCTGAATCATTCTTTCCTTTTCTTCTACCATTGATAGACCTCTTATTACTTAGCTCGAATTTCTTAACTGCCTTGTCAAAGTAAGTGTCCTTCACTTCCCCATAAAATTTGCATTCTTTAAGACCTTCCACCTCAGCTTCTTCCCTCTATCAACACCACATTTGGAATAAAACGGGATGTGGCCTTCCCTAAGAAAGACTCCACAGCCGTCGCATCAGTTGTGAATCTGATGACCATCGTAGACCGCGTGGGTAGGCCTCCTTATCCACCAAATGTGCAAACGCTGAAGCAATTGGTTTAACAGCTTCAAACAGCCAAACCTGAACAGCCAAACCATCAATATATTGTAACTACAATACCAACTTCAAAACAATATACATACATCCTGTCATGTACCTGAAAGGCCATTGGCAACCCCTTGAGTTGTAACCCAACCTTGCACTTGAGTCTCTGCTTGTTTCAACCGTTTCCAATCTATTCTTCACCGTTGAACTCAATCCCTGGAGTTTTCAATGTAGCTAACCCTGCCCCATGGGAATTTCGTGAATCGATCGATATCAGCCAATAATTTGACATGACATGTGCTTATGCGAACTTTTTTCTCAACCCCAAGAATGACGCCCTCTAATATAATCATAACGCCATCTTATATTTCAAGGGCTATCAAGTTGTGTACGCATAAATAAAGACTCGAGCTCACACCAACGTCAAATTTTGTACATCAAATAACTCTTTCACGGCATTTTTATCGGGTTAAGACTCATTATCTTCATTCTGTGACAG
>WOAB01000018.1:1800000-1963690 GCA_027886185.1 Rheum nobile
TAGTGTTTATGCTTAGAGGACTTGTGTGCACATCAAATAACCTGTGTGTGCACATCAATTATACTGTTGTGTGCATACACCGTCTATTCATATGGTCTCGGGTCGTGTGCATACCCGAAAACAAGTGTTGGTATGCACACATGTGTGTGCATACCAAATAACTTGTCGTGTGCACATCCATTATACTATCGTGTGCAGACCCCGTGTGTGCATATGGTCTCAAGTCATGTGCATACATGAAAACAAGTGTTGATGCACACAAACCATGTGTGCATACCAAATAACTTGTCGTGTGCACATCCATTACACTATCGTGTGCATACCTCGTTTGTGCATATGGTCTCAAGTGTTGATGCACACAAACCATGTATACATACCTCGTGTGTGCATATGGTCTCAAGTGTTGATGCACACAAACCATGTGTGCATATCAAATACTCGTTATGTGCATGTCAAATAGACTATTGTGTGCATATCATCCACCTTGTTGTGTGCATATCCACTACGTGCGTGTGCGTATCAAATATAAGCCCAGGAATCATGTGTTCATACCGCAGAAATCATGTGTTCATACCCAGGAAATCATCCACCTTGTTGGTTATATGTGCACACACACTTTTTCGCGTATGCACACAGATGTGTATTTGATATGCACACATGTCTCTAGCATTAACAACTGTTCCCAGACATGCACACATTCTGAAAACCACATGCACACACCGAGCCTAACATATGCACACATACGTTCTGACATATGCACACAACAGTGTATTTCATATGCACACAAAATCGATTTTTTTTGCAAAAATTCAAATTTTTGAAAAATATTTTCCGAAAAATTCACGAATAATTCGGCCGGGCCGAATTTTTGGACGCGCTTGGTGCATCCTGAGTCCTGACACGGGGAGCTGTCCTCATTTAAACTTTTCCCATTATATATATGGTTTTTGCATTTGACTAAAAACATCACCCTTATCTTAAATTGTTCGCATTTAATCACCTTTTATCTTTAATTTTTTTTATTATCAAATCTTATGCTTAACTTTTCAAATGATCACCTCTTCAACATAACATTTGTTATTACTTGTTTAGTAACAGATCATCTCATCCTCAAATTTTTCTACACCAGAATAAATCCTGTTCTAAATTAGAGAACTTAACCAAAATTTTCATTCCCAAAATTGTTATAAAATCATATTTATAAAAGAATATAATACTTGTTCGTTTTGATTCAAATTGAAAAACTTCTGCCATAACCAAATTTCAGGAAACCAGAACGGTGGTTAATCGAAATATTGGTTTATAACAATATTTTGGAATGAAACAAATTGGCTTATAACAATTGCGGAGAGGTGATTAATAAAAAAATTAGAACGGAAAGGTTGATTCCGATTTAAAACTGACGTTTTTTTCTCGAAATTCGAGTTCGGTTCAAACTAGAACAAAAAAAATCCCAGGAACAAGATAATTTGTTACTAAATGAATAATGATCACAAATGTTATATTACAGATATTATTTTTATTGGTAAGTAATATATATTAAGAATATTTATAGATAAATTCAAGATATGATTGATTAAATACAAACATCGTAAAATAAGGGATGATTTTAATAAAAAATGAAAATAAAGGGTGATTAAGTGAAAAAAACTCCTTTTACATATGTTGTGAATTAGTATATATATGTACCTACCTTAGATGAAGCGTACGTAAAGAACGCGATACAAATAAGTACAAGAGTTCCATATATACTAATGCCATACATTGTTAATTAAACATTGAATTTTGGTTACAAGAAAAGGACCCGATCACGGCAAGAAGCTAAAAATCTACCGTCGATGTTGCACTTCGCTTCTGCAAGATCCATAGAAGCAGCACACCCAACTTTTCTGCACTCCCAATGCAAAAAAAAAGATAGAGCATTGATTCAGATCATAATTAGTAATCAGAGTTTAGTTAATTAATTAATGTATTTGTGTATATAGTGGGCCTATATTACAGATTTGCTGGGTTTCTTGTCCTTGTTGGGCGGATTGGAAGCGTAGTTGTTGTTATTGCCAGGAACCCGGTTCACTGCTGAACCGCTGGATTTTTTCTGATCTCTAGCCTTGCTGAAGATGACGGTGAACCCTTCCGCCGACTCCGGGTTGTTCACGTCCCACTCCCCGAATTTCGGCAGTGGTCTGCTGCTGCCTCCCTGCTGCATTGTTCACATCAACTCACATGTTAATTAGGCTAACGGTCGATCTTATAGGTATACCCCACACAATCGGGTTTTATGATCGAGTTCGGATCATTTTGGGTTTCATGTACGTGTTATATACTTATATGGGTAATGTTATTTTGTTTGATGTTTGGGTCGGTTCGGTTTCGGATTCTTAACTTCACATCATGTAAACCGGACCGGCCCAGCCCAACCCAAATGTCAATAAGGACCTTTTTCGGCCTTCTGATAGCACATATATTGACAATATTATTTCATTTCTTTGGATTGAAGAACAAGACTTGAATCAATCATGTCAAACAAATGGGTAGTGGCTGCATTTGTGTAAATCAAGAATATGCATTTCGGTATGCAAATTAAACCATGTATGAGTTTAACATAAATAAATAATATAATGTTAGATTAATGTAATTGGAGGAATATTACATATATAATTTTCAAATAAAATATAAAATATATATTTGGCGATGAATAATAACATATAAATATTAAATTATACTAAGAAAATATTTTGAATAATAATTGAATTAAATTATAAATTATAGTAGCTTTTACAAATAATAGTTAATTTGAGAGTTCAAAAGGTAGTTTTTGAATTAGTGAAAAATATTTAAAAAATAAAACAAATACACGTGTCAATCGAACTAAATATCAGCTACAACGCTCAAACTTGAATCCTACCCATATATGATCCCTAGCGAGTAGGAAACTTGTCAGTTGCACAGAATTCCCAACTTATGCTTATTGAAGAATTTTAATTAGGGTTTGCATCAAACACGTTTATTCACGCGACTTGAAAAAATGTACATAAACGAACATTAAATTCAAACACATACTTGAACCGTTAACGCAAAACTATTACACCTAAATTGGCCTCAGCACAAGCTACCAGCTCGAGGTGTATTAAATCTAGCTATATATGGATCGATCGATCGCGGAGTTGGATCAACAGAGCAAAATAATTTGTTGCACGAATGCTGGAAAGTGCTATATAACATACAATTAATGAAGTTAATAAGAAAAAATCATCACAAAAATTTAGGTTGAGTACCAAACATCCAATTTACGGTAAAAAAGAAATCATACCGGTGGCATACTGAAAATAAACGGTGGAATCGCGCTTGGTTGTGCAAGGAAGATCGACAAAATACCCCAGATCGATCGATCGAGCGGATAAATTGTGAGGGCAGTATTGGCAATTGAGAGGATTAATGGGTAGCTAAAGAAACTTAAAATTGGGAAGTTATTTGAAGTGCAATCTATGCCTTTGTTGGAATGTGATTTATGTTTGATCAGTTATTTAATGACACCTGAATTTAGGGTTTGTGGAGTGCACGTATTGTGATTGAGGTAGCCACTCTCTAATTTTGTTCTTCTAATCTCACTTCATTACCATATATACATCGTTATCATCATCAAATTAATATTAACCGGCCAAAGTCCAAAACTTAACGTTTCTCATCACATCACATCCACTAAAAGGAGGCAATTAGCTAGGCACGACAATTGATCGACAAGTCAGAAGTAATTAATTATTAATTAGACACCTTCTTGGCTTTTGGGTTATGAGTTGACGTTGGTTGAACCTAGGGATGGCAATAGGATGAAATTTCCCATTTTTTATTGGGATTTTGGAAATAGAGATGGAGAACATAAATGGGGACGAAGACATGAAAATTTGATTCTTTTTTTTTTGCATGGAGATGTAGATGGAATGGGGATCAGTGTCACGTCCCACTCCCCTCTTCCCACTTCGGCCCCGATCCTACCGGGAAAACCAGTGAGAAATTTCTGTTGGGGGAGTTCGTGGAGAATCTCCGTCGAGGGACTTTTGAGTTTAGTTAGTTTCTATATTAAAAGCAAAATTTATTTATATTGTGTTATGTTGTCTTATCACTATTTGTTTGTGATTTATCTACAGTAATCCTCATTCGTTAATCTTTCTCCAATATCACTAGTTCTTTTGATTGATCTCAATCTTTCTATGTTAGCATTATTAAAATTTACCTTGTAAATGGTACAATAAAATTGTAAGGAGATAAATATGGAATCGAGTAAAAATTACAAGGAAAATTAATGGTGAATATATAACAAGAAAAAACTTGTGAGGATCATAAATAGGAAAAACTAAACGGGGACGGGGATTTTTCTATGGGGACGGGTGCCTGTTGTGGATGGGAGTGAAGGTAATTTTCATTTCCAGACGGGGAATGGAGATGGGAACAAGGAGTAATGCGCCTGAAGCTTCCCCGTTATCGTCCTTAGTTGAAGCAAACAGAAAATGTGTGCATGTATGATTGATTTTGGATGTATTTAGTAATCACTAAAACATGAATTTTAATTTATTTCGGAGTAGACATTGCAATCAACAAATTAATAAATGGTCGAGGTGGTTCGTTTTGTAATTTTCAGTAGATGTCATGTTTGACATGATTTTTGGCAGCGTTCACTAGTGTTTTGCTTACCCTACTCTCGAAATTGCATAAGCTCTTTGGTTGTAATTTTCATTTCATGTTTTTCAGGTTTATTTTTCATATCGGTTTATTCAGTTGTCGATTTTATTCGCCTCTCGACTTACCAGATTTGTCTAATACATTAAATCATTTCGTATACTCCTTAAAAAAAATAATAATAATGGAGAGCTATGTTCAAGATATGGGCTTTTTCTTCTGAATAGTTGATACAAAGAGAAGCATATATAGGGTAAGGTACAATGCGGAGTTCATGATTTTTTTCATAAGGAAATAATTAACCTAGTCCTTAACCTTATGAGAGGATCATTTTAGAGTATTCTTTGCGGATGAGAATATGAAGTTCTAGATCAGTCTCGAAGTTAGTAGACCCAAAAAATTGGCTTAGACATGCAGTTGATAATACATAGATTATACATTTATTAGGTCTAGTAGCAACTTAAATTAGATCATTTTCATGCATATATATGTATTATATAATACTTAGTTTTATTATATTTTACATTCGAAGTCTATACTCACACTTTTATTATTTCACGTATTTTAATTCTAATTTTGTGGTAATTCAAAACTTGATTCAAAGATGCAAATAATTAAGATTTTTTTTATTGAAGTGGAGCGGGCTAAGTCGTTCATGTGAGTCCCTTATAGCTTTTGGAGGGGAGTATGTGATGCAAGAGTGCAAGACATAAACTTGTGATTACACTTTCGGCCCAAAAAACTATTAGACTTCATCTCAAAATTAAGAATTTCTGGAGGTCCACCATTATTGTAAAGTTATGTCGACAGATCGTGGCCTTTAAATATGTAAGGTCATAAATAGGGGTTAGTTTAGGCTTTTTCGGCCACGAGAACAAAGGGTTCATTTGGATTCCCTTGAGAATGTATTAAAATATATTATTTTGTATTAAATGAATAATTTAATACATTCTATGAGGGTATCCAAACAGACTCAAAGGACTTCATGAGCGAATTTCCTAGCATTTGCATCGAGTTTTACTTTTCTACTCTCGTCAATTTGGATTATCTACATATTAAGATTAAATTATTAAAATTTATGTCTTTATTGCATTGATGGAGAGTTTTAATTATTTAAATATTTTTTCAATTATACTTGGCTAAATTCATATTTATAAGGTTCGTAATCCCGATAATGTGTATGTAAATAGAATTAGATCTTTGTCTCAACTGAAACCGTATTTCATTCATTCGTAAATGTTATGCCATAACAGCGCGTGCGAATTGGATTTCTATTAGGGTTTGAGACCGACATGAGATACAAATTGTAAGATGACCATATAAGGTATGAGACCGACAAGAGATTATTCTTAGCAGATCCCTATGAGTTGAACCTGAATGTTATCTATGTGACAACATTTAAATCACTCTTGAGAAACAATAAGTTATCATCAATATTCTAGGTTTGAGTTGGATTTAACGAAACGCGACAACGAATATTATTTCGGTTTATCCCTAGACTCTAGGTTCCTAATGAGATTGAATTCGGTTAGCTCTATGTGGAAATGATTGTTAGTTAGATTCAAGCACGTTTACTATCATTTGACAAGAGTTATCAGATTACCTTAGATGTCGACTTAGCTTCTAATAATTCGAAGTAAATTCAGATGAAGTGTGATATTGTTTACTGAAGCATCGTTGCAGTGGGCCGGGATTTAGCCTTAGATATACTTATCCTATTGATTTTTATCATTTTTATTCACTACTATTTGCTATCTTAGTTATAAATTTCTCTAATTTCATATTTTTACGACCTAGCTTACATGTAGAGTTTTAATTAAAATTACATTGATCTCTGTAGGGTCGATATTTGAATACTACAACTGATCTCATACACTTGTAGGTAGATTTTAGCCACATCAACAACCCGATCACAACTCAATTCACTTCACTGAAAACATGAGAAAATCGGACCTCCGAGAAGAAAAGAAGATTAAGGGGAATATCTGCAATAATCATTTCAATCACCTACAAACAAGTCCAAAAGCCTTTTAAAACATTAATAAGGCAAAAATGATCTCCTTTTAACTTCAACAAATTTAAGGCCAAGTTGTTTTGTCTTTCCAACATTTTATTGTTCTATATAAGTTGGTTTTGATTTGTCATTCTTACCGATAAAGCCAATTAACACATTATTACTTTGTAGTTTAGATCCATCCTGTTAGGAAATGGAACTCAGGAACCTCAGTTTCCATGAGAGTTCCTTTCCTCAGTTTCTCTACTTTTGAAGATGACAAATACTTTGATACTAATGTTTTATCTCAAAGATGTGTTTAAAGGAACCACAAGACAGTTACTGAAACCATAAAAGCCAAACAAGACAAAGAAACCAAACAAGCAAGAACCCAGAAGTACAACACGTGACTTTGCTTTTCCCGATAAAGCTGGGAACACTGAACCTCGGACAAAGGTTGGCGAAAGCGACATGACAAAAGCTTGTAAAGCCTGTCACCATCCAAAGGAAACTCTAAAGTTGTCTAGGTTGCTGAACCTCGGACAAAGGTTGGTGAAAGCAACATGTCACCATCCAAAGGGAACTCTGAAGTTGCCTACGTTGCTGAACCTCAGACAAAAGGCGTTTGACTACGACATGTCAGATACTTCTGAAGCCTTTGACCAACCAATGTGTATTCTGAGTTTGCCTAGGTTGTTGGTACATGAGTAAGTCAGCTTGAATTAAGGACTACCATATAACCTAGGTCAAGCTTGTTCTGTGGGAACCAAGAGAAGACTTAACCTAGAGAATACACTATATAAGGAAGATAAGCTCCGTTGTTATCTTCAAGCACTACAACAAGAATCACACTTCATAGCAAACATCAAAGTGTGAACCCTCAACAAGATCATCAACTCAAACCAAGATCAAGAGGAACCAGTCAAGAAACTTGAAAGATGTGTGCTAGTTCATGTGACTGTAAGTGTATCAGTTTCTTAGTGCTAAGGACTGCTTCTTGGATTGATTCTACTTTGTGTTAAGTTTATCTAGGATTGTCTAACTGTGTGTAAGGCAAATGAACTGTGTGTTTTGTTCCTAGATTAACTTGTAACCAAAGTGAAAAGAAATCAAGAAGTAGACCTTGAAATCCTTTTGAAAGAAAGGTAGTGGTTTTTATCCTAAGATTGCTAGTTGGCAATCAAAGGTTTCCACTATAAGGAACTTGTTCATTTACATTTGATTGTTTATTTCCGCTACGAAGGGAACTGAATATCAATATTCTTAGTTCCCTTGTTCTAAACTAACAATCACGATCCTACAATTGGTATCAGAGCAAGAAAAGCTCTAGATCTTTGTTTAAGTTTACAGATCTAAGATGTCTCAGTCAAACAAGTTTGAGCTCGAAATCTCCACCAACAAACCACATCTCCGAAATAAGGGAGAGGAAACATGGTGGGCCAAGTGCATGGAAAGCCACATAAAGACCAATGACTACCAATGCTGGAGGGTAGTCGAGAATGGAGATGGCTATGTCAATCTCAACCAAAAAGAAGAAGAACGGAAACCTGAGCATTACGTCATCATGGAGAAGAACGCCAAGGCTAGACAGTTCATTCTCAATGGACTAGATAGAGAAGATATGGACAAAGTTATAGGAATCAAGACGGCGAAAGATATGTGGCAAGCACTCAAGGACATGCATGAAGGAAGTGAGGAACTAAAGCAAAGCAGGAAGTTTGCTTTAGAAGGAGAATACCACACATTCAAAATGATGGAAATTGAAACCATCTCTGAGTATTACTCACTCTTCAACAGGCTCATTGGAAAGCTAACAACTGCTGAGGTCATCCTTGATGAAGTCTCCAAATCACTGGTGGTCATCAATGGACTTAACTCTAAGTTCACCCTCATTAAGGGAATCATGAAGAACACCCCAGGTATCCAATCTCTTCCCTTGACTCAAATCATAGGGAAACTGGAGGTTGAAGAAGTAGAACACACCAAAGTCAATGCTGACAAAAAACTGGAGAAAGGAATTGCCCTCAAAATCTCCAAAGCCTTCTCAAGGCTTGAGATGGAACAGGAGAACTCGGACTTAGAAGATGAGGAGGATGAATTTACAACTCTCTTCACAAAGAACATTAAAAAATTCTTTGTGAAGGGAAAGTTCCAAAAAGGCAGTTCCTCTCACAATGGACCAAGGAGAGATCTCAAATATATTTCTTGCTATGAGTGCAAAGAGAAGGGACACTACGTTAAGAACTGTCCCAACAAAGAAGACTCCAAAGAGGATGAAAGACCTCAAAGGAAAAAGGCTCTTGTGGCCTCATGGGGAGAAAACTCAGATGAGGAACTAGATCTGAGTGGATTCTCTGGAGGAAGATGCCTCATGGCAAAATGAGATCTAAGCGACTTAGAAGACCTTGAGGTAACTTCTGATGACTTCTTAAAAACTCTAGTTGATTGTGACAAGAAACAACTTCTAAAGATCATAAAAAAATCTAGGGAAGGAAACGAATGTTCTTCAACAAAAACTTGATGATTGTGAAGATGAGATTGCTTGTTTAACTGTTGAAAACTCTGTATGGAGTAAGAAACTTGAAGAAACCGAGAAAGATCTCGCTGAAACATACTCCAAACTTATGGAAACTAGAAACATGCATGCTAGTTCCCTTAAAATTTGCCAATCTTGTAGTGAGTCTAAGATAGAATCTGTTAAAGATCCTATGCATGATAACCCATCTGGAAATATTCTTCTTCAATCTATAATTGATAGGTTAGATAATCTCACTGATTCTATAAATGAAAAAAATAGTTAATCAAACTGTCTTTGTGAAACAACGCCATGGAGTTGGATACATTAACAACAAGATCAATGATGATGCTGAAAATGAAAAGGTCAGACGTGAACTTGTTGAGATGAATGAGAACCTTAGTACTTCTCTTGTGACTTCTCGAGATAGGAATCAGTTCCTATTAGAGAAGATCATGGTTCTTGAGAACAAGGCTGAGGTTGCCAAGCTTCTCATAGAAAACTCTAAAAATCCTAAAAAGGACCCTAAGGCCTTTGAGAGGGAACCTAAGGGAAAGGAGAAAGAATCTTCTAAAGACAAGTGGTTCACTAATTCCTTTGCTCACAAAAGGTACGTGTACATGGCTCATGGTAAGGTCAAAAATAATGTTGATTTCAATAAAAGAAAAAATGAAAAACCTTTTAGGCCAGAAAAGGGAAAATATGGATATGTTGTGTACAATCGATTGTGTTTCTATTGTTGTAAGAATGCTCATTACAACACTGCGTGTCCTAAGAAAAGGAACTATGATAACGAGAAAAGTGCTTACTACCATGAAAGGAACCAGTTCCCTTGTCATTCACAGACTCACAAGTATAAACCACATGCTAATCCTCCCAGTAAAGCCAAGCTTCACTGGGTTCAGAAATCTTAGTTTCCTTGTGTGCAGAAAGAAGAAAGGCAACCTCAACTATGATATATTGACAGTGGTTGCTCATGTCATATGACCGGAAGAAGAAATCAAATGACCTCTCTTCAACCCCTCCAAGGAGGGAACATCTCCTTTGGAGACAAAAGCAAAGGGAAAATTTGTGGGATAGGAACTGTGAATCTCAATGACCACATTAAGGTAAACAAAGTTTACCTTGTTGATAATCTTGGTTTTGATCTAATTAGTGTGTCACAGCTGTGTGATCAAGGAGACAACGAAGTTAGATTCAAATCAAATGAATGCATTGTCCTTGACTCATCGGGACAAATCATCTTGAAAGGTAAAAGGTTCAATAATGTGTATGTTGTTGACCCGTCCTTCGTTCCCAAGGAAAAACTCTGTCTCTCAACTATGAATGATCAAACGGACTTGTGGCATCAACGTCTTGGTCATGCTAGTACCAAGTTAATCCAAAAGCTACACTCAAAGGAGCTAGTCAGAGGCCTCCCAAAGATCAGTGGCAAATCTACGGAACTATGCTCAGACTGTGTAAGAGGGAAACAAGCTCGAAGTTCCTTTAAATCCAAGAATATGGTAAGTTTCTCAAGGCCCCTTGAACTCATTCACATGGACCTTTGTGGACCCATGAGAGTTCAAAGCCTAGGAGGAAACAAGTATATCTTTATTCTCGTCGATGACTTTTCTCGTTTTACTTGGACCATCTTCATAAAATCTAAAAGTGAAGTCATTGGACGATTTAAGGATCTGGTTCCCATGTTAGAAAAATCTCTCGATTGTTCCATCAATTCTATTCGTTCTGATCATGGTACTGAATTCGAAAATGGAGAATTTCTAACATTTTGTAGTGAGCATGGCATCGATCATAACTTCTCTGCACCAGACACTCCTCAACAAAATGGAGTAGTGGAAAGGAAGAATAGAACCTTAGAAGACATGGCTCGGACTATGCTCATCTCAAGTGGACTCTCTCAATCATTCTGGGCTGAAGTAATCAATGCAGCCTGCTACATCATCAATCGTGCTATGCTTCGCCCAATCACAGAGAAGACACCCTATGAACTTCTAAGAGGAAGAGTTCCCAATATTTCACATCTTAGGGTGTTTGGATGCAAATGCTTTGTGCATAACAATGGGAAAGATAAT
This sequence comes from Rheum nobile, assembly GCA_027886185.1. NCBI lineage: Eukaryota > Viridiplantae > Streptophyta > Magnoliopsida > Caryophyllales > Polygonaceae > Rheum > Rheum nobile. The sequence goes on from WOAB01000018.1 coordinate 1,811,258, forward strand.
CTTGGCAAATTTGACCCAATGAGTGATGAAGGGATCTTTATTGGATATGCCTCAAGTAGCAAAGAATACAAGGTCTTCAACAAAAGGACTAAAAAGGTAGAAGAAAGTGTTCATGTTGTGTTTAATGAGAAATCATTTGGTAGAAATATGCAGAATACCACCAGCTCCTTTGAAGACCCTTTTCCCAAGTCCCCTCAAGAAGATCCAGATGAAGGTATCATAACACCTAGCTCCTACCCAGCTGCACAAATTCCTTCACCAGTTCCCATGGATAATCAACAACAATCTATTTCTGGGAACCTTGAACATGAAGGCAATACCTGTGGAGATATAAATGATTCATCCTCTCACATGTTCTTAAATGGAGAAGGTGATCCAACATAGAAGTTGAAGCCGAATGTTCAAATCAAGATGCCTCCACATCAAATGCTCTAGTTCCCAATAGAGAAAGAAGAACCATCAAGCCTCCAGTCAGGTTCGATGATTTAACCTTGTATGCTTTCAATGCCTTCTTGTCTATTGTGGAACCAAAGAACATAGGTGAAGCACTGAAGGATGTGGATTGGATCCAAGCCATGCAAGAAGAACTTCATCAGTTTGAAAGGAACAAAGTCTGGCTTCTAGTTCCCCGCCCCAAAGATAAGCATATCATAGGAACTCGATGGGTGTTCAGAAACAAGCTTGATGACTCAGGAGCTGTAATTAGGAACAAAGCAAGGCTTGTTGCTCAAGGATACAATCAACAAGAAGGAATCGACTATGATGAAACCTATGCTCCAGTGGCAAGAATTGAAGCAATAAGGCTATTGATTGCCTTCGCATCACACAAGGGCTTCAAACTATTCCAAATGGATGTAAAGACCGCCTTCCTCAATGGCATTCTTCAAGAGGAAGTCTATGTCAAGCAACCACCCAGTTTTGAAGACAGTGATCATCCATACCATGTCTATTTCCTAGACAAAGCCTTTGTTGAATTCCTTAGGTTTTGATGGTAACAAACATTCAACTAATCTGGGTACTAAGTGTTTCAGGAACAAAGACATTTATCTCAGGGAACCATTGCAGCAAAGGATCGCAGAGGGAACAAAGCTCTGTTCATGTGCTTTGTTACCTCTCAAGGAACAACAGTGACGAACAAGATCAAAGCTGTGAATGGAAGGAAGAAATCCAGCGTGCTGAATTATGGAAACAAATCAAGAAGCACACGCGGTAAAGGATGAAAGACTTCGGCTGCAAGGATTAAAGCCGATCGAGAAGATATGGAGAGAGAGAAGCCCGATTGTTTTATCTTAGGAAATCTTTCCTAAGATAAGATAATTGGAGAGAGGGGATTATATCTTATCCGATTATATTAATTTAAGGAATCTTTTCTTTAATTAATATAGACGGTTGGGATATTATTTCTTCAATCAAATCATATCTTCTTGTTACCTTATTTGGATAAATCTTATCTTGTTACGATTAGGGTTTAGACGAGTTGTATTTATAGGAGTGTGGGATTCATTTCTATGTACGAACTCGGGGCATCAAACGAAAAGAAAAGAAAAAGAGAGTGAAGTGTTTGTGAGTCTTTGAGGGTTGAGTTCGATTCATCGTTGTAGAAGAGGTTTCAAATCTAGGTGGGAAGTCTAGAGGTTGAAGTCCATGATACAAGTGTAATCGAACAAGAAATCAATAAGACAAGTAGACGCTTCAAAATCCTCTCAAGCGGAAGCTTGAAGGTAGTGGTTTTTCCTTGAGAAGCTAGTTTTGCCAATCAGGGTTTCCACTATATATCGTGAGTTCGTTCGTTATCTTTCCTGTTATATTGTTCCGCTGTGCCTTCTGTGGGAACAAAGCCTTTGTTCCCTCAGACGTATCTCTAACAATCCAACAACCTTGTATGGTCTCAAGCAAGCCCCTAGAGCTTGGTATGATTGTCTTGCCCAGTTCCTACTCTCCAATGGTTACAGGCGTGGAATCATTGACAAAACTCTCTTCATTCTAAAAGAAGAAGGTAACATCCTAGTGGTTCAAATTTATGTTGATGATATCATTTTTGGTTCCACTAACCTGTCCCTTGTAGATAAGTTCAAAGACTTGATGAGCAGTGAATTTGAAATGAGTCTAATAGGGGAACTCACCTTCTTCCTCGGATTGCAAATATCACAAAAGAAAGATGGCATACAAATTCACCAACAAAAGTATGTCAGAGAACTTTTGAGAAAGTTTAAAATGGATTCTTGCAAGCCCCTATCAACTCCCATCTCTACAATCGCTCATTTGGACAAAGATCACTCAAGTCCTCTTGTGGAAGAAAAACTTTATAGAGGTATGATAGGTTCCCTCATGTATCTAACAGCTAGTCGTCCAAACATTGTGTTTTCTGTTTGCTTGTGTGCTAGGTTTCAATCATGTCCAAGAGAAACACACTTAGCTGCTGTGAAAAGGATATTCCGATATCTCAAGGGAACTGACTCACTCTGTATTTGGTACCCCAAAGAGTGTCCCTTTGAGCTGATAGGTTTCACTGATACTGATTATGCTGGATACTTGGTGGATAGGAAAAGTACTTCTGGAATGGCACAGTTCCTAGGCCCTTGCCTTGTGTCATGGGGTTCAAAGAAACAAATCTCAGTCTCCCTCTCCACCACAGAATCTGAGTACATTGCAGCTGCCTCTTGTTGCTCCCAACTCTTATGGCTAAAGCAACAACTCACGGATTTTGATATGTCTTATGGTCCTCTCACTATTCTTTGTGATAATACTAGTTGTATAAACATTTCTAAGAATCCTGTGCACCATACTAGGACCAAACATATAGATATAAGGCATCACTTCCTTAGAGATCATGTTGAGAAAGGGAACATCATTATGAAATTTTGTAGGACTAAAGATCAGATTATAGATATATTCACCAAAGCTTTGAATAGAGTTCCTTTCGAGAACCTTAGATTAGAACTAGGAATGATTCTTATAAACTAACAGTTCCTTTAGTTTGACGCTACTCTCCAGTTCCCTTGATTGACTAGATCAAATCTTTTTACTTGTTCTATCTTGGAATCTTTGTGTTATTTCTCTTGCAATAGACTCGCATATCTATAATAGTTCCTCAAAAGGCTTTGATAAATTTTTCTAGTTCTTCTCCTTGAAAGTCCTTTTTCATTTTAACTCAATCATTGTCCAAGTTTCTTTGTTAGCCCAAAAGTCACAATCTGATCATATTCTAACCCGATAATACAAGTCGAAATGATGATTGTGTACTATGACCCTCCCTTGCCTCATTGCACAATCTAGTTCCCTATGATCCATCTCTTAACCCTCTTTGGGAATTAGTGTGCGATGTGATAAATGGCCCTCCCTGATTTCGTTTATGGGAACGTACTTTCTTGTTCTGTGTCTAAAATCCCTACACTAGAAGTTCCCATATATCCCTCTAGCACAATGAAGAAATCGCCAGAAAGGAACTAGGAAAGGCAGAACTCCCCAACGGCTAGTAGAAACTCGCCTCTTCCCGAGACAACATTTAATGCACAGACAGTGTCAGAGTTCCCTGAACAGCTCCGAATTGATGAGTTTATTTGAAAAACTGCCTTCTGATTTTGTGACCGTTGCAAAGGACGAAAAAACTGAAATTAAAAGAGTCGTTAACCCAGAGATTTTTTTCCAACGGCTTGATTCTCCAACGGCCCCAAACGATGCACAAGGAGTATTTAGGGACTCCTGTTTGAATGAACCAAGCACTCTGCTCTCCTTGCTCTCAAAATTCCTGATTCCCTTGCTCTCTCTAGCTCTCTCATCCTCTCGTTTTGTCTGGTTCTCTTGCTCACCTCTCTCTCAAAACATCAAACTCCTCAAATGGCCAACAAAGACTTCAACCTTCACCTTGCTCAAGATGAGGAAGAAGCTGCTCTCCTCAGAGCCTTTAGAGAGAAGAAAGCCGCTTCATCCTCTAAATCCCTTGAAATCACCCCCACAAAACCCCCCATATCCAAGAGAGCAGTAGCGGTCGAAAAGGAACTCCCTCATGTGTCCGGATCAACCACTCTTAAGGACTCTGAGAGTGGTTCCCATGATTCCTCTCCAGACAAGGATACTGTTGAATTCCTTAGGTTTTGATAGTGACAAACATTCAACTAATCTGGGTTCTAAGTGTTTCAGGAACAAAGACAGTTATCTCAGGGAACCTTCGCAGCAAAGGATTGAAGAGGGAACAACTCTGTTCTTGTGCTTTGTTATCTCTGAAGGAACAACAATGACGAACAAGATCGAAGCTGCGAATGGAAGGAAGGAATCCAGCGTGTTATTTATGGAAACAAATCAAGGCGCACACGCAGTCAAGGATTGAAGAAATCGATTGGAAGGATCTAGCCGTTGAGGAGATATGGAGAGAGAAGCTCGATTCCTTATCTTAGGGATTCTTTCCTTAGATAAGCGGATTGGAGAGAGAAGAATCTTATCACATCCGTTTATATTAATTTAAGGGAATCCTTTCCTTTTATTAATATATACGACTAGGGATATTATTTCTCCAGCAAAACATATCTTCTTGTTACCATATTTGAATAAATCTTATCTTGTTACATTTAGGGTTTGTCTAGTTGTATTTAATAGAAGTGTGGATTCATTTCTATGTAACCACGACGACGAAAAACAGAGAGAACGAAAAGAAGAAAGAAAAAAAGTGAGGTGTGTGTAAGTCTTTGAGGGTTGAGTTTGATTCATCGTTGTAGAAGAGGTTTCGAGTCTAGCTGGGTGTTTAGATGTCGAAGTCCAGGATACAAGTGTAATCAAGCAAGATATCAATAAGACAAGTACACGCTTCAAAATCCTCTCAAGCGGAAGCTTGAAGGTAGTGGTTTTTCCTTGAGAAGCTAGTTTTGCTAATCAGGGTTTCCACTGTATATCGTGAGTTCATTTGTTATCTTTCTTGCTATATTATTCCGCTGCAACTTTCGTGGAAACAAAGCCTTTGTTCCCTCAGACGTAACTCTAACGATCTAACAATTGGTATCAGAGCCTGGTGCTCTAGATTGTTTGTTTTAGTTACAGATTCTGCAGGAAAGATGTCGTCAGGAAATGCCTTGGATAGAGACTCTCAAGAAGGTGATGTAGATGTGGCTCTCATCACTCAAGCCATGAAGAAGATATGGTCTCGAAGCAAAGGCACTAAAGGTTCGGTCATGGTTCACAATGACATGAAGGAGGTTGTCTGCTCTCACTGTTATGACAACGGACACTTCGCAAAAAATTGCCTCAACAAAGCGGCAGGTTCTTCTCAGGTCTTCAACGAGGAACAAATGAGGATTGCGAAGTGGGGTGACTGCAGCTCAGATGATGAAGCTTTTCCTCTCTCAAAGGATATCTGTTTGATGAGCTCAAAAGGTCACAACGTATCAGAAGGTTGTTCTCATAAATCCGAGGAGGAAGCAAGAAAAGGCTCTTGGCACCTTGACAGTGCATGCTCAAGTCACATGACAAGGAATAGTGAATGGTTCACCTCTCTTCAACCAGCCTCAGGGGCATCGATAACTTTTGGAAACAAGAGTAAGGGTGAGGTTTGTGGTATCGGTATGGTAAGACTCTCTAAACACATCACTGTGAATAATGTGAATCTAGTGAATAATCTCAAGTTTGATCTATTTAGTGTGGCTCAACTATGTCAAAACAGAAAAAATAGGGTAGTCTTTACCACTGATGATTGTCATGTTGAGTGTCTAAGTACATGGAAAATCTTACTCAAAGGGATATGCGACAACAACGTTTATAAGGTCAACCCTGCTTTCATCCCTGACAAGGACCTATGTCTGTTGTCTATTGTTGAGACGACAAACTTGTGGCACAAACGCTTTGGACATGCTAGCCTTCAACTCCTCTCCAAACTTCATAGACAAGAGTTGGTGAATGGTCTTCCCAAGGTTGAAGCAATGAGAAGTGACGTGTGTGACGCATGCATTAAAGGAAAACAAGTGAGGTCTTCCTTCAAGTCCAAAAGGGATGTAAGTACAACACGTCCTCTGGAATTAGTCCACATGGATCTTTGTGGGCCTATGCGCACGAAGAGCCGTGGGGGGAATGCATATGTCTTTGTTATTGTTGATGACTATTCCAGGTACACATGGACGATTTTCATCTCAACAAAGGATGAAGTGTTCGCTGAGTTTGAGTCCTGGCTTAAGGCAACTGAGAGAAGCACTGGTCATTCCTTGGGGTCTATTCGCACCGATCATGGAACTGAATTCGAGAACTCTCAGTTCCTATCCCTCTGTAGGAACAGAGGTATCAACCACAACTTCTCTGCTCCCAGGACCCCACAGCAAAACGATGTTGTGGAAAGGAAGAACAGAACTCTGGAAGACATGACGCGTACTCTCCTCATCTCAAGTGGTCTTCCAAGGAGTTTATGGGCCGAAGCCTTGAATGTCGCGTGCTACATTCTGAACAGGGCAACCATTCGTCCTCTTCTGAACAAAACTGCCTATGAGCTTCTGAAGGGAAGGAAACCTAATGTGTATCATTTACGCACATTTGGTTGCAAGTGCTTCGTCCACAACAACGGGAAAGATTCTCTTGGGAAGTTTGATCCCAAAAGTGATGAAGGAACCTTTGTAGGATATTCTCAGCAAAGCAAAGCCTATAAAGTTTTCAACAAGAGAACCAGAAAGGTAGAGGAAAGTATTCATGTTGTTTTTGATGAATCTGTCATGGCTGGTAACAATGTGCAGGAACAATCCGGTAGAGTTCCCTCCAATATCGAGCCATCCGAAGATGACTTCTTTCAGCTTGTAGAAAGCAGTGTCGGTGGTGAGACCTCTCAAGATCAAGAAACTCAAAATGATCCCTCAACACCGAGAACTCCCAACTCCACAAACTCAGGGGACAATGAAGAGAATGCTAACCCACCGGATACGTCTCAGGCACCTCAGGGGGAATAGAGCCCAAGTCACGACACATCGGAGCCCTCTGAGGACTGCCCTGCTGCTGAGGGAACGAGGGGAGTTTGCCCTAATGCTGATGGGACAGGTGGTGAAAGCTCAAATGCTGGCAATGCTGATTCGGAGGAGTTCGACATCAACAAACTCCAAGTTCCAAACTACCAGCAAAAGTGGGCTCATCCAGTCAAACTGATCGTCATAGACTATAGAAAGGGAGCACCACAGAGCACTCATTCTTCCCTACAAAATTTATGTGCTTTCAATGCCTTTCTTTCCTTGCAAGAACCCAAAACTGTAGGAGAAGCATTGAAGGATCCTGACTGGATAAACGCCATGCAAGAAGAACTCCATCAGTTCGAAAGAAACAAGGTTTGAAGGTTAGTTCCCCGTCCAAGGAACAGAACAGTGATTGGAACCAAATGGGTGTTCAGGAACAAGCTGGATGATCAAGGTCAGGTCACAAGGAACAAAGCAAGGCTGGTGGTGAAAGGCTACAATTAGCAGGAGGGCATCGACTATGATGAGACCTTTGCTCCAGTTGCCAGGTTAGAAGCAATAAGACTCCTAATTGCTTATTCTTCTTTCCATGGATTCAAGCTACAACAGATGGATGTCAAGACCACCTTCTTGAATGGGGTTCTCAAGGAGGAAGTATATGTGGAGCAAACACCCGGTTTTGAAGACACTACTCAACCTGACCATGTCTACATTCTAGACAAAGCTCTGTATGGTCTCAAGCAAGCCCCGATGGCCTGGTATGAAAGGCTCTCTCAGTTCCTTCTGACGCACGGATACATTCGTGGAAAGGTCGACAAGACTTTGTTCCTTCTGAAGGAAGGGAAGCAAATTCTGGTGGTTCAGGTTTATGTGGATGATATCATCTTTGGATCCACTGATGATAAACTGGTTCAGAAATTCTCTAAGCTGATGGCCAGTGAATTCGAGATGAGCATGGTTGGAGAACTCAAGTTCTTCTTAGGTCTGCAAGTCTCTCAGGGGGATGAGGGAACTAAAGTGCACCAACAGAAGTATCTCAGGGAGTGTGTCAAAAAGTTTGGTATGAATGATGCAAAACCCTTCACCACTCCTATATCTCCAAACAATCCAATGGGAAAAGACGAACATGAACAAGGAATTGATCCATCCCTCTACCGAGGAATCATAGGTTCACTTCTCTATCTCACTGCTAGTAGACCTGATATTATGTATAGTGTATGCCTTTGTGCTCGCTTTCAGGCCGATCCCAAAGAAACACATCTCAAAGCAGTGAAAAGGATTCTGAGATACTTGAAGGGAACAGATGATCTTTGTCTGTGGTACCCAAGAGGAGGAAGTCTTGATCTTGTCGGATACACAGATGCTGACTTCGCAGGGAACAAAGTGGACAAAAAATCTACCTCAGGAATGGCTCAGTTCCTTGGGCCGTGTTTGGTTTCCTGGGGGTCAAAGAAGCAGAACTCCGTGGCTCTCTCCACTGCAGAAGTTGAATACATAGCCGTTGCTGCTTGTTGCACTCAACTCCTATGGCTCAAACAACAACTCAGCGACTACGGTATTCTTCTTAACTCCATTCCCATTCTCTGTGACAATACAAGTGCCATAAATATCTCCAAGAATCCGATGCAACACTCACGTACCAAGCACATTGAGATAAGACATCACTTCTTACGTGACTGTGTGGAGAAAGGGTTGGTGACAATGGATTTCTGTGAAACTAAGGATCAAATCGCCGACATCTTCACCAAGGCACTAAACAGGGAACCATTCGAACAGTTCCGTATGGAACTAGGTATGATCTCTCTAAACTGACTGTCTACATGTTATGTTCCCTCGATGATTGGCTAAATTACATGGTAAAGTGTGAAAGGTGAATCATCATGTCTTGGTCTGCATTGCTTCTCTTGATCATTAGTTGATTGACTTGCTTAGACTCATGTTAATACTTCACTTATATGCACATTTCATGCATGCTCTCTATGCTATCTTGTTAATACATGAGTCAGATTCCCTTCGGCCCAAAAGAGTCAACTTGATGCATTGATCCCTCATTATAAGCCCAAATGATTGTTGACTCTACAGCCTACCTTAGCCATCATGTTTGATGCTCCCTATGAGCCCCTCTAATCATTCACATCTGGGAGTCTCTCATTCATGATTACACATTATTGAAAAATTCTCATATATGTTTTGTGTGATGTTCTTTGTACCCTCTCTGATAACATTACCCCCGCATCACACTCTTCTACTCTTTCGGAAAGTCGAGAATACGAATTGTTGCCACTATGGTCTGTGGATAGGATTCAACAAGTATGATATGTGGTGCTGGCTTACAACTGCCTAAGGAGGGTTCGTGCTTAAAAGCTGATGTTGCATGTGAGAAGTAGTGGGCTCCGAATGAATCCCTGGTGAAAGAAGGCAAGCTGAAGGTTGTGATGTAAAAAAAAAAAACCCGGAATATCACAAGATACACAAAGAAGGGAAAAGAAGGAATCAAAGATTCTCTCCTCCATTAGCTGAGCCTATGATGGATGCTGACGACAATAAGGAAGCACAAGCTTTGAGTGGGAACAAAAGATGAACTCCATTGCTAGTCATACTTCAGATCTACTGCTGGCCCCAGTGGTACTTAATTCGTATTTCTCTGGCTAACCAATACCTCTTTTGTTCCCTAGCACATCTATCCCTCTCCTTTTCGAACTTCCTTGTCTCTGATTCGTGTGTGAACATTTACTGGCATGTTGATCATAAATGGTATCCTTGCATATCTTGTTGTTGTCTTAACATGTTGTCCGTGTTCGTGCGTTTCAATCTAATGCGATTGGGAATAATGTTCATCTGGATGTGATCCTTCATCTCTAACTCTTCGCTATGTTTTTGATGATGCCAAAAGGGGGAAAATAACATGTAGCCTTGGTTGAGGGGGAACAGCACATGGTTTCATATGTTGTTGTATTGAGGGGGAACTATTATGGTCTTGTGTGGAGACCCTTCCCCATACAACCGTCTTTATCTTGGATGTATATGCTTTATTGTCAAGGATGTTTGTCACCATCAAAAAGGGGGAATGTGTTGAATTCCTTAGGTTTTGATAGTGACAAACATTCAACTAATCTGGGTTCTAAGTGTTTCAGGAACAAAGACAGTTGTCTCAGGGAACCTTCGCAGCAAAGGATTGAAGAGGGAACAAAGCTCTGTTCTTGTGCTTTGTTACCTCTGAAGGAACAACAGTGACGAACAAGATCGAAGCTGCGAATGGAAGGAAGGAATCCAGCGTGTTATTTATGGAAACAAATCAAGGCACACACGTGGTCAAGGATTGAAGAAATCGGTTGAAAGGATCTAGCCGTTGGAGGAGATATGGAGAGAGAAGCTCGATTCCTTATCTTAGGGATTCTTTCCTTAGATAAGCGAATTGGAGAGAGAAGAATCTTATCACATCCGTTTATATTAATTTAAGGGAATTCTTTCCTTTTATTAATATATACGACTAGGGATATTATTTCTCCAGCAAAACATATCTTCTTGTTACCATATTTGAATTAATCTTATCTTGTTACATTTAGGGTTTGTCGAGTTGTATTTAATAGAAGTGTGGATTCATTTCTATGTAACCACGACGACGAAAAACAGACAGAACGAAAAGAAGAAAGAAAAAAAGTGAGGTGTGTGTAAGTCTTTGAGGGTAGAGTTTGATTCATCGTTGTAGAAGAGGTTTCGAGTCTAGCTGGGTGTTTAGATGTCGAAGTCCAGGATACAAGTGTAATCAAGCAAGATATCAATAAGACAAGTACACGCTTCAAAATCCTCTCAAGCGGAAGCTTGAAGGTAGTGGTTTTTCCTTGAGAATCTAGTTTTGCTAATCAGGGTTTCCACTATATATCGTGAGTTCATTCGTTATCTTTCTTGCTATATTATTCCGCTGCAACTTCTGTGGGAACAAAGCCTTTGTTCCCTCAGACGTAACTCTAACGATCCAACAGATACTCTGGAGGTTCTCAGCTCTGATCCCTCGCCAGTCAGCCTCAAATCCAAAGCTGCTCACTCAGTTGCAACCAGGCTCAAGTTCCGCAAGCGGAGTTCCCAGGCCTTAGTTCCCTTCAACCCTGCCTCAACGGAGCCGACCTCTTCCAAAAAGCTCAAGACGACAATTGTCCCCGTCTCCAACCTGGAGAAAGTGACTCCCTTCTTCGCCAAGAGGAAAATTCTGAAACCCCTCATCATTGGTGAGGAATTTTGGACCCAGCAGCTTGAGGAGGAAGATGCTGCACAATTCAGCGACGCCCTCAGCGAATTTCACTCCCTGTTTCAGTTCCAAGGATGGGACAATATTTTAGTGGAACCCCTCTCCGTCTCCGATGATATGGTTCGAATCTTCTACCAATCTATGTCATTCGTGCTAGCCAAGGCGGATTCACCTTGCAACGATGCCATCATTCAATGGAAGGGAACCATGTTTCCTTTGTCCCCAAGCATCATTGCCTCTGCCTTAGGAATCGAGCACATGCCTGGCTTTGGCATTTTGCATCAAAAGAAGACTTGGCCAAAGGGAAAAGGATACAAAACCAAGACCGAGGTGGTGACCATGCTCTATGATGGAGATAACCCCAAGAATCTGCTCACCAAGGGGCTCTTACTGTCCAACAAGCTGCTGCATTACTGGATCATTCGGAATCTGGTTCCCAGGCAAGAGCACAAAGCCTCAGTTCTCATCACGGATGCCATCCTCATGGAGAAGATTCTGTCTGGGGAACAAGTTGATCTGCCCAAGTTGGTGCTAGCCCATATGCAATTCTGTCAAAACCATGAATCCCATGCTTTGCCCTTTTCTCATATCATAAAAAACCTTCTCTCCATGCTCAACCTGTATCCAGCAGATCTCAATGAAACCACCTACATCAAGCTTCTCACCATGGAAACTGTGAAGAGGCTCAAAACCAAAGACCACCTGGATGCTCCCTCCGATGTGAAAGCGGACTTGCCTAAGGAAAAGGCAAGTTCCCAAGGCACTCCAAGCTCTTTGCCTCCGCTATACCCTGTCCAAGACTCCTCTGCGATCCTAGCTTGCCTGGGTCGTATTGAAAAAGCTATCACGGATGGATCTACTGCCATCTCTCTTGCCATCCGTGATCAGGTGACAGAACTGGGGCAGACCAAGAATGCTATATCTGGTCTTGTGAGTGTGATTCAACAAACTTTGGAGGCTGCGATTGGAGGAGCTCAAGCAGCTGAGAAGAAGGATACGCCTAAAATGGCTACATGCCAAGATGAGGGAATTGAGGAAAAGAATGATGCTGATGAAGAAGAGGAATGACTTTCCTGGTTCCCAGTGCTGTAACAACACATTGTGCTAGTAGTTCCCTAGGATTCCACCTACCTCTCCTATCCTTCCTTTGTTTGTTTCAAGTTGTTTGTGATCTCTGTTTGTCTTTCTACTATGCATCTGTGAACAATGTGTTTGGTTTTAATGATTAATGAACATTTTTGGGAGTTTTTCTAATGCATTACTTGTCTTTGCCTTAAGTTTCTATTATGGTGACTTTCATGGATTTAAAGCAATTGTTTATTTCACATTGATATCCTACACTTGATAAGTTAATTGATCTTTTCGATGATGTCAAAAGGGGGGAAATGCATAGGAACCTTGAACTCTTGGAACTACAGGACTTATAGGATATCTGAACCCGTTCTCTTTCTGAGGGAGAACTCGAATAACTTAGTTCCTTTGCTTAGGGGGAATTTGCAACTATTGAATGTTCTCTCATCATCTCATAAAGTTGTAAATATCTTAGTTCAACTGTTCTCATGAATTTTATGTCCTTATTATGTTGTCAGGTTCCTTATATTTGTCATCATCAAAAAGGGGGAAATTGTTAGGAAATGGAACTCAGGAACCTCAGTTCCCATGAGAGTTTCTTTCCTCAGTTTCTCTACTTTTGAAGATGACAAATACTTTGATACTAATATTTTATCTCAAAGATGTGTTTAAAGGAACCACAGGACAGTTACTGAAACCATGAAAGCCAAACAAGACAAAGAAACCAAACAAGCAAGAACCCAGAAGTACAACACGTGACTTTGCTTTTCCCGATAAAGTTGGGAACACTGAACCTCGGACAAAGGTTGGCGAAAGCGACATGACAAAAGCTTGTAAAGCCTGTCACCATCCAAAGGAAACTCTAAAGTTGTCTAGGTTGTTGAACCTTGGACAAAGGTTGGTGAAAGCAACATGTCACCATCCAAAGGGAACTCTGAAGTTGCCTAGGTTGCTGAACCTCGGACAAAAGGCGTTTGACAACGACATGTCAGATACTTCTGAAGCCTTTGACCAACCAATGTGTATTCTGAGTTTGCCTAGGTTGTTGGTACATGAGTAAGTCAGCTTGAATTAAGGACTACCACACAACCTAGGTCAAGCTTGTTCTGTGGGAACCAAGAGAAGACTTAACCTAGAGAATACACTATATAAGGAAGATAAGCTCCGTTGTTATCTTCAAGCACTACAACAAGAATCACACTTCATAGCAAACATCAAAGTGTGAACCCTCAACAAGATCATCAACTCAAACCAAGATCAAGAGGAACCAATCAAGAAATTTGAAAGTTGTGTGCTAGTTTCTGTGACTGTAAGTGTATCAGTTTCTTAGTGCTAAGGACTACTTCTTGGATTGATTCTACTTTGTGTTAAGTTTATCTAGGATTGTCTAACTGTGTGTAAGGCAAATGAACTGTGTGTTTTTTTCCTAGAGTAACTTGTAACCAAAGTGAAAAGAAATCAAGAAGTAGATCTTGAAATCCTTTCGAAAGAAAGGTAATGGTTTTTATCCTAAGATTGCTAGTTGGCAATCAAAGGTTTTCACTATAAGGAACTTGTTCATTTACATTTAATTGTTTATTTCCGCTGCGAAGGGAACTGAATATCAATATTCTTAGTCCCCTTGTTCTAAACTAACAATCACGATCCTACACATCCGAATTAATTTTGTAAAAGTATTGTGTCCGATTTTGCCATTTTAGCTTTCTTGTTTTCCTTTTTAAGGTGTTATTTTGTTTGTTTTTAATATCGTCATCTTAAGTGGAGCTCATACATGCCTTATATTGTCATTGCTACCTTGCTCAAAGAAAAGTTTAGCTATAGCTATCGTACGTTTGATATTGCTTTGAACTTAGCCTATGCCATTGCCTATGCTTATGCTTGTGATTGGCCTTCTCATTTCCACCCTCTAATTGTAGTTCAATTGTATTAGGTGTAGAGGTTGGATAGAACTGCCATAGAAATGCCATCGACCATTTAAGCTAAGGTAACAGCTTTGGACACGATCAACTACCTAGGCATGAGTACACAACACAAGCTAGATAATGTTACGCCCTATCAAGTATGAATCATGATTCTAGCCTTTTGCACCCTATAATTTCAGGTATGAGTTGGAATATTAAAGCTCCTTCTTATTAGTTTTGTTGGAATATTAAACCTATCTTTAATCGAAAGTGTTTGTGTAGGATCGTACGTGTTCGAAATCAAAGGGAACTGAGAGTTCAGTTCCTTAGCAGCGGAATAAGTAAACAGTCACAGAATCAAGTCTAGTTCCTTAGAGTGAGAACCTTTGATAACCAACTAGTTATCCAGGATAAAACCCACTACCTCTCTTTCAAGAGGATTTGAAAGTCTACTTCTTTTATTAATGCTTCGATTACAATCAACTAGGGTAGAACATACAGATTAAAGTCTTAAGACACACTAAAGACTCTCTACCTAGTTCGACCAAATCAAGCACACAACAAGCAAGTGACTTACAGTTCTTCTTCAAAGAACTAAGCTCTGTTTCTTCTTCGTAAGCAATGTGAGTGAATGCGTGTGAGTGAGAGAGTTTGATTACTCTATTTATGTAACTCAATTGTGTAGAAGAACTGAATCTCCAACAACTTATTTACACAAATAAAATAATCAAAAAGTAATCGGAAAGATAATATTTGTTACCAAATATAATCTTCCACGATTTTATACTTTTTGTTTCCATAAAAGATATACATTTAATCCCTAAGATAATATGGAAACAGGATAATCTTTATCTTCTCTCTCTAAGTAAAGATCTACCCTAATCGGATCGCCGCCGCCTTTCATCTCTTGTTCCAAGTGCTTGCGGCGTCAGCGTCCTTCAGTTCTTGTGCCAGTTCCCAAATCTGGCGTCTTGGTCTCTGTCTTGTATTTCCGATTCCTTAATTCCATGTTTATCAACACTTATGGAAATATTAATAGCAAAGTATTTGTCATCGTCAAAACTAGGAAAACTGAAGGAGGGAACTTTCAAGGGAACTAGAGTTCCAGTTCCTGAAAGTTCACATCCTAACAATTTCCCCATTTTTGATGATGACAAACATGTAGAACCTGGCATATCTAAAATAGGCATGAATGATATGAAGCATGATATATAAAGTGGTCTAGATGTAGAACAATCATTAGTGAATTGCATATTCCCCCTTAACAAATAACCGGTTCTTGAATTCCCCCTTAAGAGAACAACCAGTTCAGAGTTCCTTTCATCCTATTAGTTTCAGGTTGCAGAGTTCATTCCCCCTTTTAACATCATCGAAAAGAAACAGTTAGATGATAAGCAAAGAAAATTTAGAGAGAACCAATGACTTATTCTGAACTCTAGAGAAATGGCATCGTAATAGAAGTTGAAGGCAAGACTTAACAACGCAAGGACATCAAAATATTTCATTAAATATAAGAAGAACAGAGATGACACAAAAACAAAGGATAGCACTCAGATACACACAAAAATGATCTTAATATGGAAGAGGGATACTAAGGGAACTAAGGGCTCCGTGTCATCTGAGTAGGGAACCAAGAGAACTATTCCTCAGGCTTCTGCTCCTCCTCAATTTTCTTCTCTTCGGGCTGCACAAATGGCTTCTTTTTTTCAACCTTTTTTTCCTTTTCTTTTTAAATAAGGGAACTCGCAAGATTTTTTTTATCCAAGAATAGGAAACCCAGATCAGCCCTCCAACGTTCATAAGATCTTTTGCATTATTTTTTCTCGGGAAGCAGCGAAATTCCAGTAGATTTGAATTCTGGACGTTGAGAGCAATTCCCAGTTCCTTTCCTCAGTTTGTGACACAGAACATGATAGATATGGGTACATTTATATAGGGAACCAAGCAACACTCAAGAAAGATACATACACATGATCAAGAGAAAAGAGGTTGGCAATTTTGACACCACAAAGATAATTCTCAGTTGTGGACTAAAGATGGATCATAAGGAATTATGCAATGTAGTCATGATTAGGACGGTTTGTAGTCAATTATCATTTCGGCTTATGATGTTGGATAGATAAGATCAAATTGACTACTTTGAGGCCAATAAAGAGATGCAATCAAGGTCGAATCATATCATAAAATCATGAGATCATGCAAGAGTGTTAAGAACATGTTTTAGAACAACTATTACAGGACATGCGAGGCCATCACAAGATCAAATATCACCAATATTTTCAAAGAATCATAGAAAAGATCAAGTCTAGTCAAAGAGAGGGAACTAGTAACAACAACCAGAACTACTAGTTTAGGGAAATCATTCCCGGAAGCAACCTTAGGGTCTCAAACGGTTCCCGATTCAATGCTTTGGTGAATATATCGGCAATTTGATCCTCAGTCCTACACTGTTGTAGCAAACTGTTTCCTTTTTCAACATGATCACGCAAGAAATGATGCCTTATATCTATATGTTTGGTCCTAGCATGAGGAACTGAATACTACACAAAGTTAAAGACACTAGAAACATCACACATGATAAGAATAGTGTCAAAGGAACATACCTTGACCACCAAGATGATTCCAACAATAGGACTTGGAAAATATAAGCAGCTGAAGTGACGAATTTCCTCATTTACGTCAGTTCCCCCTGAATCATTGACTTCTGTTACTTGTAGTTCTTTTGATATTATCATTGGGAACTAACGTCATCAACATATGATCCTCCATCATTTCCATTAGCATTGGAGTTCCCTTCATTTTTTTTATGCTTCTTCATACAAATCTTTCTTTAACAAATGACATATTCCCCTTGTTATTCCTCTGAAGTGAGATGAGCTAGATCAAATCTTCAATTCTGCGTCCCAATCATCAATTCTCATTCTGTAGGGAACTATGCATCTCACTTCAACTTATAATACAATTAAGACTTACGTACCCAGACACGCTTGGCTTTTTTGGGTTTGTGGTAATGAATGTTCCTTTGCACCTGCAGGTTAGTTGGGTAATGCACATGACCACCAATCTCAACATCCAAGTTCCTTTTCCTATGACTTTCTTCAATTTGCCTTTTCTTATGAATGCAATCATGAATATAATGACCATTTTTACCACAATGTCAGGAAACATGGTTGTACACAACATGACCATATTTTCTTTTACCGGGACGAAGAGGTTTTTCCCGTTTCCTCTCATGGAAGTCAATTCCCTTACCTGAGTTCCCTTGGGCTTGGTTAACATACATGTGATGAGCATACTGACCATGAAACCAATCCTTTCCTTTTGAGGGTCCCTGTTCAAGAACCTTAACCTTTTCTTCAAGAAATTGATTTTTATCACGACAGGTTTGAAGAGCTTTATCAAAAATGTCACTTTTCTCAGCTAGTTTCCTAGACAGTTTTTCTTTAGCAGAAGAGCAACTATCATCAGAATCCTCATTACCATATCTAGATTTAACAAAGACAGTTTTATTGACAGTTTTTTTCATTAATAGAAGTAGTCAACACATCAAACTTATCTATGATCTCAACAAGCAAAACATTTTCTAGAGTAAAGGAACTCTGACAATTCTTAGCATGCTTGGGTTCCTTTTCACGAGTTAAACATGAATCACACTTTCTAGAGGAATTAGCAAGCAATTTTTCAGTTTCATCAAATTTCTTGCTCCAAACAGAATTCTCAATAGATAAGCATGAAATTTCTTCTTCACATTCATCTAGTCTTTCATGAAGGGAATTGTTCTCTTTTCCAAGTTTCTTAATGATCTTGATCAATTGTTTCTTATCACATTCAAGAAGAGATTTAGTAAAGTTAAAAGAGGATATCTCAGAGTCATCTGATTCGGTTGAATCCTCCTTAGCCATCAAGCATCTTCCTCCAGAGATTTCATTTAGATCCAGTTCCCCATCAGAGTCCTCTGAGTCGTCTCCGAAAGTTGTAAAGAGAGTTTTCTTCTTCATAGGCTTGTCATCTTTATTTGAATTCTTTGGACAATTCTTAGCAAGATGTCCTCTTTCCTTGCATTGATAACAAACATAATCCTTGAGGTCCCTTTTCTGGAAACTTTCCCTTGTTGAAGTGTTTTTTTATGTGCTTTGTGACAAGAGCGGTCATCTCATCTTCCTCTTCTTCGAGATCAGAATTTTCTTCCTCCATTTCCTTATCAACAACGCCATCACCATTTTCAATCACACGCCAGCATTGATAATCATTGGTTTTGATATGGTTCTTCATGCATTTCTCCCACCATTCTTTTTCTCCCTTCTTCCGGATGTGAGGCTTGTTGATTGAGATTCCCAAATCGAATTCACTTGAGCTAGTCATCTTGAAATCTGTAAACTAACACAAATCTAGAGCGCCTGCTCTCATACCAATTGTAGGATCGTACGTGTTAGAAATCAAAGGGAACTGAGAGTTCAGTTCCTTAGCAGCGGAATAAGTAAACAGTCACATAATCAAGTCTAGTTCCTTAGAGTGGGAACCTTTGATAACCAACTAGTTATCCAGGATAGAGCCCACTACCTCATCTCTTTCAAGAGGATTTGAAAGTCTACTTCTTTTATTAATGCTTCGATTACAATCAACTAGGATAGAACACACAGATTAAAGTCATAAGACACACTAAAGACTTTCTACCTAGTTCGACCAAATCAAGCACACAACAAGCAAGTGACTTACAGTTCTTCTTCAAAGAACTAAGCTATGTTTCTTCTTCGTAAGCAATGTGAGTGAATGCGTGTGAGTGAGAGGGTTTGATTACTCTATTTATGTAACTCAATTGTGTAGAAGAACCGAATCTCCAACAACTGATTTACACAAATAAAATAATCAAAAAGTAATCGGAAAGATAATATTTGTTACCAAATATAATCTTCCACGATTTTACACTTTTCGTTTCCATAAAAGATATACATTTAATCCCTAAGATAATATGGAAACAGGATAATCTTTATCTTCTCTCTCTAAGTAAAGATCTACCCTAATCGGATCGCCGTCGCCTTTCATCTCTTGTTCCAAGTGCTTGCGGCGTCAGCGTCCTTCAGTTCCTGTGCCAGTTCCCAAATCTGGCGTCTTGGTCTCTGTCTTGTATTTCCGATTCCTTAGTTTCCCGTTTATCAACACTTATGGAAATATTAATAGCAAAGTGTTTGTCATCGTCAAAACTAGAAAAACTGAATGAGGGAATTTTCAAGGGAACTAGAGTTTCAGTTCCTGAAAGTTCACATCCTAACAGTTTGGATATCAATGTCTAATATATAAGCTCAATGAATTACTCTATTCTATTGCCAATCAATTTTAGAATAAAACTTACTTAACTTAGATACACGTGTGCGCTCGTATATTTTCACCCCTATTCTATCGGTCCACTTAATTGTAAAACAAGTTAACCAGCATAAATGTGAGTCGAATCATCATTAATAGATCTATTGAGTCTTGGTTTAAAAAGTAAGTTTATGAGTTTGATGATTAATTACATTATTAAATTGTTTGGGATTACTAGATGGACGATCTCGTGCGAAGCACGTGGTTCACAAGAAAGCTACAGTTTATGAGTTTATATTATTATTTTGTGATTTGTAATATATAAATGATGAAATTGCATTAGTGTTTTTCCGTATTTCATAATAGGGCATCTTTTTATTACTTTTAAGATTTGGGATCTATTCTGTTAACGATTTGATATAATTACAAGATTATTTATTTTTTATAAATATTTATAAGTAAGTAGTTTAGTTTGTAATTGTGACAAATATTGAATAGAGTTTTTTTTTTTTGTCAAGGATGATGTTGTGTTCTTCCTTTTGTAGAAACAATATGCTTGATTTAATGTACCTAAACATATATCTTATTTGTAACTCTTTCCAAAATTTATTAACTATATGTTACATTAATACTCAATTTTTTTACAAAACTCAATTATACTAAGATAAAGAGTACAAAACTTAATTAAAAAATTACAAATATACACACAAAATCTATGTATTTTTAGGATAGTTGTAAAACTATACTTTCAAGTCAATCATTGATAATTTCGAACCTGTTCAAAAAGTTTGAATACCTTAGTTAATATTAAAAAACGAATCAAAATGACAAAGAACCTTCATGTTTAATTGATCTAGATTAATGACAAAATATTAATCCATATGTATTTTTTCTTTCTAACCCTATTTCCGATCTAGGTCTTGTCTTCTTTTTAGTTTGTATTCTTGAACCTCAATAACTAAAAAATCATAAGTATTGATCCTCATCTCATTTGATATTTAAAAAAAGATGAGGAGAGTTTGAGAATTTGAAAAGATGCAAGTAAAAAATGTCAATTGTTAAAGCCCTTGATGGCCCGTGACAACTAAATCAATGATAATATTCAACTACATTGAAAGACTTATTAAATATTTGATAATCATCACCTAATTAATATATGTAGGAGTTACATGAGTTTGTGAGTATGAGAACATAAAAGAAAACCGAAACCATAACTAATATATGTGTTTGAGTTTATATTTCTGTTTTGATTATTTTTTTAAATATGAATGTTTATAAAGTTAAATTTAAATTGATGTTGGTTTTCCATGCCATTTAAATGGTTCAAGAATGATTGCGTCAATATAAATAATAATGATTCTAGAAAAGAATAAAATAAATGTTTGAAAAAAAATTAAGATTACAATATATAAATATTGATTGACGTAAATATTCTACAATTGAAAGAGGGGATATTAATTACCAATTATTAGATAGGAAATACTTTTGTTTTTCATTTTTCTCATTGAGTGTAAGTTGTAAGTAAAAAAAGGTTAATAAAATTAAAGACATAAAAATAGGTATGTGGATGGGAGCCTTGGGAGATAAAAAACCATTTGACTCTTATTTATGTTAAAATGGTTATTTATTCAAATTTAAAAATTAATAAATTGATTTATTAAAATTTAAAATTAAAGGCATATATTGTGGTAAGGGGAACGCTCCGGTAAAACGAGAGTTATGGTAAAACGGAAGTACTAATCTGAAGCGTTGGATTGATGATGATGGATGGTTGGATGAATAAGTTATATAATAGATATGATAGGGGTGTAACTACCAAATCTAACCTAATATGGCAATTAATCAAATTTTTATTAATAAAAAAAAATTAATGGGTTGTTGTAGGAGAGAGAAAGAGAAGATTATTCTCTTTCCTAATCGTCTTCAACGTACCGCCATTCCCATTGACGATATTCTTTAACGTACAGCCATTCCTTCGCAATTTTATAGATATTCATATAGCCAGTAATCAATATTCATTCAAAATGTATTGATATTCATGTAATTTTGAAATCGATATTCATATAAGCAATATTCGATATTCATGAAAATAGTGTCGATATTCAGATTTTAATCCGCATATGATGATTATCGGTTATATGAATTAGGCGATATTCATACAAATTGTATTGATATTCGTGTGTTAATTTCAAGCTTTTGGAAACGATTCATGATCTTCGAAACTTTTTGTTTGTATCTGGTGAATATCGCAAAACCAATTTTGAATATCGACTACTCAACGCATGAAACCTACATCCAACATGAATATAAACAACATTATAGTGAATATCACATCATACAATTTGAATATCAACTACTCAACGCATGACACTTAAATATTCCAACATGAATATCAAAAGAATGTGTATGAATATCACAATAAATAATTTGAATATCACATATAAAAACGTGAATATCAACGATAAATAACTCATACAACACCATCAACAAGCAGAATCTGAATCCACGTGAATATCAACACTACTATAATGAATAACACCACAGAGAAACTGAATATCATACATACGATATCTAAATCATAAATATCAAAACACATAAATTATAACAATGTGAATAACAACACTATTAACATGAATATCAATGATAAATAACTCATACAACACCATCAACAAGTAGAATCTGAATCCACGTGAATATCACATTATTATAATGAATAACACCACACAGAAACTGAATATCATATATACAATATCAAAATAAATAAATTATAACACTTTGAATAACAATACTGTTAACATGAATAACAATGCAGATATGAGCGGAAACAGCCGTAGACGTGGAGGGGCTTGGAGGCCAAGCCGGGGAGTCTGAAACGTCGTAGATCGGGGTGGGCAAGGGTTACACCCCCGCCACGCTTTCTTCCCTTGATGGGTTGTCGGGTCACTTGGTCAATTGTGCTAGTCGAACGCACCTGTCACAAGATAACAACATCATCACATGATCTTAGCTAAAATTAAAACCCAAGGTACACATGAATAATTTATATATAGATGAACTTAGCTCTTAGCAAAACAAGCCGGTTGGATTAAACAAAAACGCCTGTCTACACGATGTTGAATGACTAAAAGCATCCTTTCCATCTCTCCCACATTCAGAACCTCAACCAAAACGATCAGAAGAAGGTAGAAACATGTTAAGAGTTAGAAATACCTTAGCAGCAATTGATTCCAGAAGCATAGCAATAGATGTCAAGCTTGGAACCCATTCCCAAGAGGCATTAAAAACAAGATAAAATAATCTTAGCAAACAGCATCACATATTATTTGTTGAGATTGAGAAGGCCTTATTTTAGCAGTGTAATTCATTCCAGAAGTTCCACATGCAAAAGATGAAAAACACTATAAAAAAGAATACAGCTTTCACGGCAGATACATTGAGCACGTCCGGAGATGCGGGATAGGGTCAGATCTGGGTTCGGGTATATCGGGACAGTGGGCAAGGGTTCGGCTAGGCTCAGATCTGGGTTCGATCGGGTAGATCGGGGCGGGTTTGGCCTTCCGGCGGCCACGAGCACCGAGTGCCTCGATATCCTTGACGATGAGCGGTTCGTCACCGGATTCACCATCATCGGCGGCGAGCACCGCCTCCGGAACTACCATTCCGTCACCACACTCCACCAGATCGGAAGCTTGACCATCGTTTTGGAGTCTTACGTCGTCGATGTGCCGGAGAGAGAGTCGATGGCGAGACGACGACGACGAGAAGCTTCAGCACATGCATCAATGGAGGTTGAGACGATGGAGAGAGTCATGCGAGAGATGAGAGTGAAATAGGAAATTATAGACGTCAGTTGATTTGAGAAATATACTGGGTAAAATCAAATCCCACAATTATAGGATATGGAGTAATTGGGTGTGGTTGATTCCATCGGCCAAATTTAGATCCCTTCAAATTAAATCTCAACCATCTATCTTATTTTAATCTAACACTCTAAATTAGTACTTCCGTTTTATTCTAATAAGCTGTTTTACTAGAACTTAATTCATTGTGGTAATATGTCAACATTTTATGTATAGTTTGTTTAGTGTTTATCAAGCATAAAAAAATATCCCAACTCAAACCAAAACATTTTTAGGGTTGGACGAGTTGATTATCAAATGAATTCAAATTACATCAAATGAAAAATGCGAGTCAATCACAAATCTAAAATTGCGAAAGTGTTTAATTACTTCAGAAGCCACATCTTCAATTTTAAGATGCTTAAAATAGCAAAAAGGGAATATTCTTGTAAATACAGATTTTTAGAAAATTAAAAGAAATTAGAAATATTAATTCAGGTCCGTTTCTAGTTTGTCCTGGCTGCACACAATATATACACGTGTACCTTCGTCTTCCATCCTCCGTCGCCGAGGAACTCAGTCCCTTGGAGTCACACCCAATCGCCGGCCATAATTCATCTCATTCCTCTCGAAATTCGGTCCGTAATTTGATTTCTCGTAGTCTCTGCTCTCTCGATTTTATTGTTTTAAATGCTCTTTCCACGTCTTAGATCTGTAACTTCGATTTAGTTTTCAGAAGCTAGAATTTTGTTCGCAAATTATCTGTTGTAGTTCGGAATCTTAGTGCTTGATTTGTGGATTATCTGAAATAGATATGTTGTTGTGTGACTTGAACTTAGTCGTGCAAGTTGATTTTCGCAATGCTGGTGCATAAAATTCTTGTTTACTGATTTCTATAGCCATTAACGGGGAAGTCTGGATCGGATCTGATGATTTGGATTGTTCAGTTTATGTGGAATCGGTGCTCTTAATTTGATCATGATCCCGTTGTGAAATGTGTTTGATGTGAATATAATGTATTGATCTGAAAATTTTAAACTTTTCAATATTCTTCATATCTGAGTAGTGAGTACTGCTTTGCGTTTTACTGAAGATCAAATGTTGAATCATGAATTTCTAATGACTCAGGACATATAAAAATGAGAACTTGTAGTCAGATCAATTTTTTTCTAGCATGAATCAAGCAAATAAATAGTGCACTAGTGATGTCAAGACATTTTTTATATCATTTCAATCTACTGTCCAATGAGAATTATTGCTAATATAATCTTCTTTCATGCTTGGTTACAGTTAACTATTATCCATGGGATCTGTTGTTGATGGCTCAAGCCAGGTATGATCCTTTTCATTTTCTCTTTCAAAATGGTGATCTTGTTCATGATTTTGAAGGAAGAAATTATTTTTCCTTATCATTATACTGTCAGGATTTCTACCTCCTCCACATATATTCATTAGTGTTTCTCTGTCAATCATGTTGTTCTTCCAACAAGTGAGCTTTTCCTCCTATATGCAGGAATCTGGCAGGAAGTTTAAGGTTATTTTTGTCTTAGGTATGTTTTTCAATTAGCCATCAAATATCCTCCTTTTTGTTGAAATAGTTGTTGGGTTCCAAGAGAAAGCCTTAGTAGTATACTAGTATCCTTTTGTCAGTACATTGAGTCTTGTTTTTGTTACTAGGGGTAGATGTAGGTGAATTCTTCCACCTACAGCTCATAAATCATTGCTATTGTTCGACCCAAAAAAATCATTGCTATTGGAGAAAAACATTGATCAATTTGATTTCGATAGTGGTTTTCTTGATTAGTACCTCAAGATTACAACTTTTTACCAGATTAATTGGGATGTTTAATATATCTTTGAGGGGATCTTGTTTGCAGTCATTGAACATGTAATTTCTGCTAGCGAGCCTTGCAGAATCCCTAAATTTCTACTAGGAAAACTTGCATGGAGCACATTTTACCTCAATTCATTTCTGCTAATTCTTTCTCCTACTTTTTTCCTTTTTCCCATTTAAATATTACAATAAGCAACGGAGCTTCTTCCACTCACTAAATTAACAAGCAGGTGCACTTCGATATGGAGTGAATCCTTCATAGGCATGCATGAAAAGTAGAGGAAAAAATTGTTCATGATCTCATTTTTGCATAAGCAAGGCGGAGGCTGACTTCTAGTTCATCAGAACTGACCGGCTGCTGAAGGCTCGGCCATCAACTAGTACCCCATGCCCCTAAGAAGCTATAGATTTGGGAAAT
This sequence comes from Rheum nobile, assembly GCA_027886185.1. Lineage (NCBI taxonomy): Eukaryota > Viridiplantae > Streptophyta > Magnoliopsida > Caryophyllales > Polygonaceae > Rheum > Rheum nobile. The sequence goes on from WOAB01000018.1 coordinate 1,836,779, forward strand.
GGTGGGTCAATTTGAATTGAAGCATTCTGACATACTCGACAATAAACTAGTACCATGTCTCTAGTGAAACTGGATGATCCTTGTTCATATGAGAGATCCTTCTCCTTAACTACTTCATTCCAAAATTTGAAAACAAATTCTTATCGTGGAACCCACTCAGATGCTGATAAAAAAGTTGAAGCATTAGAGTTACTCTTAAGTTTTATCTCCCCCATACAAGTCGGCATCTTACCTTTTGTTGTTTACTTGTTTTGCACCATTCATTAGACAATCAAATCAATTTTCATTCTACGTTCATCTCATTTGTGTATCAGTGGGTCCAACATCAAAACATCCATTCAATTTCAGCTAATGAAGAAAAGACCTTGAATGAGTTGGATCAATTAGATTAGATAACACTAGAGTGGATCAAATGGTGCCTAATGATTTCCAACTATTAGAATGTATAGAAACCTATCCCCAGGTACACCTGGCAAATCTCATCCTGTATTTGCTTATATATCTAGTGTCTAGTCCATATATATGTATCATTTGTATCTCTATATTTACATGAATGGACGATAGTTGGTAAAAAGTTATGCATGTGAAATGTTGCTGCATGTCTAGATCTGGTAAGGGGGGTATAAATTGATTATTGAGAAGTTCAAACAATTTAAAATTTGGCCTGTTAAATCCCACATTGGATGATTGTGCTGTTCATGGTTACTACGTAGCTATGTTGCTTTTCAGTGTTACATAATATTCTACAACTCAGCCTTTATCTTTTAAATTCTTTGTTTCTTACTTACTTTCTCTATACCTGACTGACGAATCTCACAGTTTGATTCACTTTGTATTTTATTACCTGTGCAGGTGGGCCTGGTAGTGGAAAGGGAACCCAGTGCGCGAACACTTTGGATACACACATCTCAGTGCTGGTGACCTCTTACGGGCTGAAATCAAGTCCGGTTCTGAAAATGGGTATTCTACTTTCTTCATGCACAACTTCAGTTGGTTCCCAGAAGTTTGATTGTGTCATTGATATATTTTCCTTCTTTTACTTCTTAATTGATTTTGTTCTACCTCTCCCTTCACCCTGTTTAGGCAGGATAGAAGTGGCATGCTTGTTATATTGTTTATTAATCTTTTATTTGGCCTGAAGGACAATGATTCAGAACATGATTAAGGAGGGAAAGATTGTTCCTTCTGAGGTAACAATTAAGCTTCTCCAGCAAGCTATGGAAACAAGTGGAAATGATAAGTTTCTTATTGATGGCTTCCCTCGCAATGAAGAGAACCGTGCAGCATTTGAACATGTTGTATGTCCTTTACTACGAGCGCTATTTTCGTTTTCATGTCACTTTGATTCGAGTGCTTTTAGCTCATCCATGATCCTTTCTGCATTTCACTGTGTTCAGCTTACTGACTGTCACTAGTGTACTTATATATTGTCGCTCAAGAAAGTTTTTCTGGACTGCAGACTGGCATAATACCGGAGTTTGTCTTATTTTTTTACTGTTCAGAAGAAGAGATGGAGAGGCGCCTTCTCAGCAGAAACTAGGTTAGATATTTATCGAATCTAAACCCTCATGATTAATGAAGATTTGAGCTCCAATTTGTTTTGTCACCCAGTTTCTTCTCTTGACCAATTTGAGCTTCTCCATTCTCATTAGACTCTATGGTTTTTAAGGGTCGGGAAGATGACAACATTGAGACAACAAGAAAGCGTTTTAAGGTTTATATGGAGTCTAGTCTGCCAGTAATCCATTACTATGACTCTAAGGAGAAGGTTAAAAAGGTAAGAATTCTCTTAATAGTTAATATTATCTCTATATGCTTTGCTATAGTTTTCAGTCTTTCTGTAGCCTCTTAAGTTTACTCGATACACAGATTGATGCTACAAAACCAGTGGATGCTGTGTTTGAGGATGTCAAGGATGTATTTGCGTCTTGAGGTAAGAGACCACATGATGGTTTATTTTCTTTGCTACCAAAGTAAAATACTTTTGGATTTGAAAGCTGAGAAGTTGAATTGTGGTTTGTGAGCCATTCTTTATTTACTTAGCTTAAAACAGATTAAACTACTACAATTGTTCCGCTTTTTGTTTTTCCAATCACAACAACATTAAATAGAAATTGGGTAAGTGTTATATCTATAGTCATGTAGTTGGAATGTTAGTTCATTAGTATTGTTTGTATGTGAATGCAAATTAGTTCTTTCTGCTTTCTAGCATAATATAATTGTTTATTTTCAGGTTCAGGTCCATGTATTCAAACTTAATCAAAGATTTGATGTTGAGGTAATCTTTAATTAAAACTCTTCTGCGCCTCAATAAGTTGTTATCATGTTTCCTTCTAGTTAACAATTATAATGTTCTCTGTAACAATATTTTAACAAACTCTATAGTAGTACTAGGCTGCAAATATTGTTGTTGTGGAGACCAACTTGATAAACCAATTGAATATATATAAAAGTTGACATATTTATCACAATTAATGACCTCTCATTTATACAATTTTCTCTATATTATAATAAAGTCTTTTTACATAAAACTATTTCTCTCTAATCTTCTATCTTAATAAATGCATTTAATGACATTTTTTACTCTTTTTCAACCCTTTTAAAATAAAATATCTATTTATTCATGCTTACATTTAAATATAATTTTTTATATTTTTTTAAAATGAGTTGGAAACCAACGGATATCCTTCGGCATACATGCAAAATGAGGAGAACATAAATCAAAATAAGCTAACACATTGGTTTTGTATTAGCTAAATGTATTCGCTTGAAATATCACCTAAATAATGAATGTTCAAACTACTTCTAAATAACAATTTGATGTGAAATATAATTATACAAACTTTGTTATAAAGTTCACAAAGTGAATTTGTTTCATTTCATTTTACATTAATGACATTGTAATTTGTAAGGTATGATGGAATATCTTATATATATCATTTCGCTATTTAAAAATCGATCCTAAATTACAATAGCTTTGATTGTAAAATTTTTATAAAGTACACTAATATGTTAAAAATATCAACTAATTTAATTATAATTAAATTAGATTAAACATGTCACGGATCCGTGCATAGCACGGGAGCCCATGTAACTAGTTGAACAAAAAAAATGAGTAGCCTGTTCAATCCAGAATACCAGAATCCACTTAAGCCGTCCAACATATTGTGGGTTTGGTAATCTTGATCAAAAGTGCACTGATTGTTGCAGTTTGCAAGTAACCAGATCAAATTGAAGGTGCAATTGTTTGTCTGCGGATAATACTGGTCAGCTTCTTAGGCTGACTAATCTGGACCAATCTGTGCCCTCAGTTGCGTGTTTACTAAATTACATATTGACATGATTATGGAAAACCACTTAGTTTTGCAATTATAAGATGTTTAAAACTTCGTGATTTTGTTGTTGGGTTATAGTTGGTTTTTAAGCTATATCAGTTTAGGTTTGGTTTTTGGGCTATATCGGTTTAGGTTGGATTCTTATTGTAGTGCATTGGTACATACATTTCTTTTTGTTCTTCAAATCAGGCTCATTTTTCTTCATCAAATTTTACTCCATTTTGCACCAGATACAAGTGCGCTTTTGTGCATTTTGTTCCTATCTGCATTTTCTGATGCTAATCAAAGCTTTGCTTTTGCAGTTGTTGGAGAGTTGGTATGAGGTCCATAGCTACATGTATTCAGATGCCATTGATGGAATTATTGTTACTAATGATACTGTAATTCATTGCTAACAGGACATTGTTTATTAGCATGTTATTTGTTGTGACAGCTATTTGACATTCAGGCAAGTAATTGTGTCACCATTTGCCTCGAAAATTTAATGAAGTATAGGAAGAGCTGGTTATACAGATTGACTAAAAATAGCGACTTTGCATGTAGTGTTGGACTCATTGTGAAGCTGCTTCTTTTATTTTATTATAATATTTATATTAAATATATTTTTTGATAAAATCAACTTGGAATTTCTTCTATGTCATTAAAAAAATAGTTCATTTTCATATTATAGCTTAATGTGATTTTAAGTCCCCAAAAGTTCGCTAAAAAAAAGTCCCCAAACGTTGGTCTGGTGTAACGGTAGCGGTTGAAACTAGTTGTCTAACTAAAATAAAACGCTAATTTACGTTGGTAGCTTTTAAGTATAACTTTTATTTATGAAATGACCAAATTGGACATAATTTTTTATGTTTTGTTTCCTCACATGAATAGCACTTTATGGCTCTAATATCCCTTCGCACGTTGCACATAGAATACCATTCCCCTTGCTGGTTTTTCTCACTTATTTTGACTATAGTATAATCATTTGAGAAATGTCTTACAAAATAACTAAAAACTCTTTTTCCTTAGCAACTTAGCAAAACCATGACATTGTTATATTATAGGTAATATCAAACCCAAATTCACAAACTTGATCACAATCCCAAATACCAAGACTTCAATTATAATTTATCCCAAATTTCAGTAAGTTCAATCCTAGATACAAATACTTGAATATAACTTATCTAAGATTAAATCTTACAATCCCAAAATTCAGCATTTAACAAATCTCAATAAATTCATCAGCCGGAAGTACAAATTCCAGATTCACATAACATGAAAAAACTGGAAGAAACCTTAGCAATTTCTTAATAATTATTCAAAATCCTATACTATTATACAACAGATGTCAATATAGCATCATCTCAAAATTTTGATTCAAATTTCGACTAAAGCAAACATATCAAAACTCTAAAGACTTTCATAGAATTGCAGTATGAAGAAATTGACAGGAAGAGGGTGAGAAGCAAAGTGTGGGTGAGAGGCTCTGATAAATAAGGACGAAGATACCGATAATGAGAGGCTTCGAGAGAATAAAAAAAACCATGGTTTCCTAGTTGGTTGAGGACAGATCTGAGAGAGAATCATCAAACGCGCGTTCAAAATCCACACCGCTTTCCTTAGAAGCGTCCCTAAGGCGAGCGTTTTGACCGCTGCTCAAGCCTCTACCACTGGTGAGGCCAAACACCCAAGTAGCGAATGACATAGCATATTAAACGCTAAACGCTAGCGTTTTAAGCTTACCAAGCAGGGCCTAAATACATTTTTGTACTTGACATGTCACAAGTTAGAGTTTTGGATCGAGTGAGTTAAATGTAAGTTCAAAGGTCTTCTTGGGTTGAGAGTTAATACATCATCTTTCACCCTATTTTTATATTTCTTAAGCCTAAATAAAGCAAAATCATGCTCACAAGTCACAAGGTATTCTAATTCAAGAAAAAGAAGAAGAGAGAACCAGGCAATATGTAATTAGACAAAAGAATACTCCGTAAGTCAGCTTGTGTTACTATCTTATATAAGATAGCTTCCAAGACTTTAGCAAATCGGCCTGAAACCTTTGCTACACTCTTTGATAAGTGAGAATCAAAGCGCTTTTGTTTCAAATATATAGGTTGATCATTGATAATACCCTTATGGCGTTTGAAGCTTTTCATCATATGAAAAACCTATGGTCAGGTGCAAAGGGACATTTAGGGCTGAAGTTAGACATAATGAAGGCGTATGATCGAGTGGAATGACCTTTTTTAAGACATCTGCTTATGAAGATTGGTTTTTCAGATGTTTAGGTCCAACGTGTAATGAGATGTCTTGAGTCGGTATCCTTCTCGTTTAAATTTAATGGAGGCATTCATGGTCTGGTGCATCCATCTCGGGGAATACGACAAGGTTGTCCCTTATCACCATATTTATTTATACTTTGTGCTGAAGTTTTCTCTTCATTACTATCAGGGGCAGTTAGTAGTGGTCAATTTCATGCTATCCAAGTATATAGATGAGCTCATGTTTTGTCTCATCTTTTGTTTGATGATGATAGTTTGTTATCTAGACAGAAAGTTAATATGTCAAAATGGGACATTTGTTTTAGCAAAAATGTGTCATCACAACGAAGGAGTGAAATAACACATTTTTTACAAGTTAGAGAAGTGGATTGCTACTCGTTATTTTGGATTACCAACAATTGTAGGCAGATCCAGAAAGGTTGTCTTTGTTGATATAAAAGATCAAATGTGGAAGAAGTTACACGGGTGGAAGGAAAAACTATTGTCCTAAGCTGGTCGTGAAACGCTTATTAAGTCAGTTCTTCAATCCATTCATTTGTATGTTACGAGTGTCTTCCGCCTCCCGGATCCACTGATAAATGATCTCCATTCTATGCTCGCTCGCTTCTAGTGGGGTGCGAAGGAACATGAACGTAAAATTCATTGGAAAAGTTAGGAGTTCCTCTATCGTCTTAACAACCAAGGTGGTATGGGCTTCAGGAATTTAAAAGTATTCAATGCTGCCCTATTAGCAAAGCAAGGTTGGCGTTTGATTCACCACACATATTCTATTGCATCACGGATTCTAAAAGCAAGGTATTATAGGAGATTAGAGTTTGTTGATTCTTGGCTTGGTCATAATCCAAGTTTTACTTGGTCAAGCATTTGGGGTGCCAAACCTTTGTTGCTTGACGGCCTCTGTTGGAGAACTAGGTATGGAGAATCAGTTAAAGTCTAGTTGGATAATTGGCTTCCTAAAGGTCCAGTTTTAGGCGACCAACTGATGTGGGAAATATTGATTCTGAATTGCTAGTGGTTGCATTGATCGACCATGACTCCAATGAATGGAATGTGGACCTCCTCTCACAAAACTTTTCCCCAATTGATGTTCCTCTAATTCTGAAAATACCACTTGTAAGTCGATCAACCTCGGACGTTCGCAGATGGACTCACACGACTAGTGGAATTTATAATGTGAAATCGGGATATTTGTAATACCTCTCATTCTTAGTAAGGGTATTTGAGTAATTTCCCAAACCCTCGTCAATTATTCGAGACGCGTTTGACAAAGTTTGGAATTTCCGTAGCGAGTTGGATCTCTGTAAAATTCCCTGAGTGATTTAAAATACATTCGACGTATTATCGAGGCTTAGAATATTTGTTTGGGTACAAATATTTAAGATCCGGGGTTTCAAAACCCATGCCAAACCTTTTCCCGGGCAAACAGACGCGAAAAGAGCAATTCCGCGACCGCGGAAGAATTTCCGCGACCGTGGAATAATAGCTCCCAGAGGAGCTGCGCTTTGAATTTTCCGCGACCGCGGCAGAATCCACCGCGACCGCGGAAATGTGCAGAGTGCACAAACGGGCATGCGAGCCACGTGCTCGTCGTCGATCTCTCGCTGCACCGTTGATCTGGGCAGGGGAGCTCTTCTCCTTGGGCTATAAATAGAGGAGAGCTTTGGGCACTCAAATCTGATCTCATATTACTCTCTTCCTCTTTCGTTTCCATTGTCGCCAGAGTTCAAGCTCTCGCCGGATTTTCGAGGAGTCGCCGGAGCCTTCGCCTGTGGTCGTAGCAGCCCTGGAGGTGTGTTGCAACGGTGGTTGAAGGCAGCCCTCGTCCGAGCTGTCGTCGCCGTCGTCGTGAGGAGTCGAAGCCCCTCGTCGTTAGAGCCTCGTCGTGTTCGCCGGAGTTCTTGCTGTCGCCGGAGCTTGTGAGCCTCGCCGGAGTTCTGGGTCGCCGCCGTGTGCAGACAGGAGGGGCGTGGTGCTGTGCAGGTGTCCGAGAGCGAGAACCCGAGCTCGTCGCCGCCGTCGCCGGTCTCCGCCATCGGGGTCGAGCTCGATGCCGCTCGCGGTTGTGGTTTGCTGTTCGAGGGAAGAAGAAAGGAGGGGTCCCTTAGCCAGCTCATAGTTTGGGCCGAAAAGCCCATTAACCTTTCTGTCCAAATTTAACCCGAGATCAATCGAGCGGTATAATTTCGACCCACTTTTATCCGTAGCTGTCTTTAGGAAAATTCAATCAATATTTTTATGATTTAAAATCATAAAAATTTATTGAATTTAATTACTTGAGTTCGTTAGATAAATTAATCGATATTAATTAATTTGTCAGTTATACCGTTATTTGTCGGGTCGCGTGTGGACTCGTAGCCTTGCTAGAGCTATCTGAAGCATAGGCCATACTCCCAGAAAGGATATCAACAATAGTCGTCTCGTCTAGATTCATCGTCGAATCTACCTAAGACAAGTGGTGGTTCGCTCTTTCTTATCATTCCATGTTTCCATTAATTATCAATTGTTATTAATTGTTAATTAAATTGGGATGAACTATTGTTTTCGTTTGGGAACAGATTTTATAAATGATACGATTAAAACATGATATTATTATAGGTTGTATATATTGCTAGAAACAACGCTATTATATCTGTTATTACCATGATGGTATTGGTGTGGATTTTGTGTGAACCTATACATTGTAGTTAGAACGAGTATTCGTAGGAACACTATGTACCTTGCGAGGTCTAGCCGTTTCTTTATAACCGTGGTGGATAGGATGTCCAAGCCCTAACACCCTTCCATGTTCATGACCGGCCCCTATCCGAATATAGGGGTGGTGCACTAAGCTGGTGCCAACCAATCGGGATTTATTCCCAAGATATCTCTCGTATCGAGATGATATATTTATATGATAAAATCTTATAACGTGAATATGCATTTTGGAATTAAACAAGATAGGTGCGATTATGCACATAATTAATATACCCTCGGGCGAGGAGTACAACGTGGAAACCGCTCGGACTTCGATTAAAGTAAGTCCTCCTTCCAAATCTGAATTCGCATTACGCGGTGAGGTTGGTCGTAGACCCAAATGGTCAAGTCTTTTTAAACGCTTGTGTGAAATTATTATTATGTTCTCAAACATTTGTCATACTTTCCCGTAAGACTCAATCTTTTGGAGTCTTCTCTTCATACGCTTTCCGATAAGACTCAATCTCTTGGAGTCTTCTCTTTATACGTTCCCGATAAGACTCGATCTTTAGGAGTCTTCTATTGATCATTCCAACTTTAATCATTCCGTGAAAGTTTCGGGTTATATATCGTTCCTTCGGTTGTTATTCGAGGGACAATGAAAGTAAACGGTTACGATCACTAGGACCATTCTGTTTTCACCCTTGCATAGTCTTTCATTAGACTAACCAACCAGGTTTTATTCCTTGCATGGTTGGCTGGTGTCATCCGTCCTATACGGCACATCAATGGTTGGTCCCCGAAGTCCGAAGTAACCGTTGAAGAAGAGACTTGCAGTTGCATATTTAAGTGCCGGTATTTCAAAGATCGTTAAGTATTACTTTAATATGTATTTTTATAACCTAGTCATGTACTAGGTTTATTCTTGAAGTCTTCCGCTGTGTAATTTAAAGTCTTCCGCTGTGTAATTTAAAGTCTTCCGTTGTAATTTCACTCTGTTGTAAAAACAGATCTCTCGTTTGATGAGAGATCTTTTAATATAAAAGTATTGAGTTTCATTCAAAAATGTCTTCCGCTGTTTAACCTTCCTTTATTTAATTGTGTTTATTTAAGATTAATTGTTCCGATTAAAGCCTTGGGTGACTTTGGACGATAACGTCTGAGGTCACTGACGTGTGGCACTATCGACAATAAGTCGGGGGGTGTTACAATTATGGTATCAGAGCAACGGTTTTAAAATTCTTGGCCTATTGTTAGGTTTGAGAATTTTCAAAAATTAATTTCGAAACTATTGTTAACCTATTTTCTATTTGAAATAAATTTCGAGAGTTTTAGTGTTAAATTTAAAAGTTTTAATTATTTCTTGTAATTTAATTTAAACTAATGATTTAGCTATTTTGAACTTCAAAAGTTGTTTATCGTTGGTTTATAAAAGGCGCGTTATACGCAATCAAAATAAGTTTAAAGATTGTAACTTTAAAAGTGAGATTTTGGTCTTGGTACAAGTTTTGTGATAATCGTATCACTAGTTTGAGAAACTAACTTTATAAATAACTATTTTTATATAAGATTTAAAGGTATGAAGTATGAAGTTGAAAGTATAAGATTTAAGTGGTTTTCAAACTTCTGCAAGATTCAAGTTGTTACTTATTCCTTAAATCCTTTCTTAGGAATATCATTTCTCCTTAGATGGAATGTCATTTAAAGGTTGACATTTCTCCTAGAGTTCCTTTCAAGTAAGCCAGAGAAAAAGTCGTTTATGCGGTTAGTGGTGGTGGGCCAGTCAGACTAATATAGAGTTATTAGTTTGGACCCTTATTAATGTGCGTATGCACATGCCAAGATCCGTACAGTACAAGACGAAGGGCGCCAAGACATTGATTTGACAACTTCTTGACGAAACTCTCAAAATAGGACATTTGTTGTGTTTAATTGTGACTCTAAGCAAGAACTTGATGGAGATTTGACTCAAAAAACTGAAATGGATATAACTCTCATGAACGAGGTTCATGAAGAGTTTGGGATAAGTATCTCTCGACCCTCGGATACGACTCACCAAGAACCTTGAGACGAGGTTGAACACTCATGGATATGACACACCAAGAATACCCAACTGCCTTCGGATATGACACACCAAAGGGGTTTCGGATACGACACACCGAAACAAGACTAAGACACTCAAGGATATCACACACCTTGAAACCATCGTCCAAGAGGCTTGAAATGAACAAAACGCTCACATTTTTTTAATAATCTCCCATTCAAGTCTAAGGAATTACAATGCATGGCCACCATTATATAGGTGCCAAAATACAAAATAAGAAAATCAACTAATTAACTCCACTAACCTACCCACTAACCTAAGCATGACTTAGGCCACTAGATAGACCACTAATTAAAACAACTACCTAGCTAATTAATTACGAAAATAACAAAAACAATAATTAACTAGCTACAACTAACTAATTAATTAACGAAATTAAAAATAACTAAGCAACAAACACAAATCAAACATCTTTTGCGGAGACAGTTTCTGGCCTAGTTTCAGAAGGTTCGTTCTCTCCCGCCCGTGATCGGAATGGAGTGATTCTAACGCCTAGAGATAGATCTTGAAGTCTAGTTTCACTCCTCAAAATTTGAGAGTGATCGGAGTTGGGAATAAGAAGATACGGCACTTTTACTGAGGTGACCCATGGTCACATCCATGCAGCTCGATTGCTTCTTCCTCTTCATTGAACCGACTTTGGCATGTCCTTGAGGGGTGACCCATGGTCACATCACTTATAAATCGTATCATAACGTAATTGACTCAGTGTCAAGTACAAGTTGGAAAAGTTCTAAACCAACGTTTTGGTTCATCAACAAATGATGGACACCCGATCCACCAACCGAGCAGCTAACGAAAGTCCTAGCAACGATTCTCGAATTCGGCTGAGAAGTGCTAATCCACCAGGGGAAGACGCGGGATCTGGATCACGTAGTACTGACCCGACCCAGCGACATGATGTTCATCAGGGACAAGCGGACCCCCAAGCTGCAAGGGGATTTCCACCTCCTGCCCCGATTGTGCTAAATGCGACGATCATTGGACAGATAGTGGGGCTAGTGGTCGAAGTATTAACGGCCCAGATGATACCGCAAGTCCAAGAGGCCCCCATACCTCAAGTCGCAGCTAGTGTGGAGGCACAAATTAAGGCAAAGGGTAGGCAACAGAATCGCGTGGCTGGCTCGTTCAAGCGCCCGGCGTCACCCACCAAGATCGAGAAGTCTGGTCGTACTAGGATCAAGACGACTCCGTCCGATTCCGCCAAGGACTCAGGCTGGAATAGCGGCGGGATTCTATGCCACAACTGTGGAGAAGTTGGGCATAAAAGTTTTAGCTGTCAAAAGGAAAAGAGGGTATGCTACTATTGTGGAAGGGAAGGCCACATGAAGGCATATTGTAGGAAGAAGGGCCTAAGGCCAACTCAAGCAAATCAGGCCTCAAAACTTGGCATTGGACAGAACCCACGAGCGAAAGTATCTGTTCTGGGGCCGTCTGCTACTCGTGATAAAGGCAAGGCGCCTATGGAATCTCCGGGTCAAGAGCAGCGACTCTTTGTGATACGTCACCCCGATGGGAGGGAAGCTTTGTACAAGTGGTAGTATTTTGTAAGGCTTTTTAGAATAAGGGGCGATGACTTGTGTCGATAGTCTCCATAGTTTAGTAATTTGTCTATTCAACTTTCTATCAGTTGTTTATGTATGTTTCGAATAATAGAGAAGTGTTTCCTTGTTCCGGAAATTATTAAATTCGTTACTTTTGCATATTGTTCGTTCGTACGGGACCCCATGAGTGCCAAAATCAGTGATGTCACGGATGTATAAGGGCTGTCAGGACTCACACAGGAGGGGTAACGTATGGAACCGAGGTGTTTGTTCCCTACATGGTTAACACCAGGGGCGACTCCATTACTGAATTGCTAGATCCATTCTTAGGAATCTCTCTTTGTTCTTGGAGTAATGTCACAACGGTATGACATTAATTATTATTTCCTTCATTGATCGGACGAGTGTTATCTCGTAAGCAGAGTTTTCCATTTTTTTTAGGGTGTAGGAAACAAATGTATGTGGTTAATGCTCTATGGGATTAAAAAAAAAAACTTCTCATATGGGGTACCCTAAACATTTGTTCTGGTCAAAGCACACAGGAATGAACTACATGAAGTCCAGAATGCCTAGTTATGAGGTCATGTTGTAGGCATTAATGTGGATAGATTGTTGAGAAAGGAATGAATGTATAAGAGGGATAGTTCATAGGGAACTCGTTTCCTCTATTTCGACCTTGAGTAAGACTTTAGAGTCCAGAGTTATGGTTATGAGATTTATAAGTGGGTACGACCAGTGTAGGACCAGTGGTTAAAGCTTGTGGAGCAACCAAGTGTACGAAATCATAGGTATCATATTGGAAGATCTATTCGAGGTTCGTTTTGAGATTCTATCAGGAAATGGTATGATTAAGTCTTGGATGGATAGTAAATTGTGTGAGGAATGTAAGGATCTTAAGTTAGAGACAAGTTATTTGAGCCAGTTAAACAAACCTTTGGGATGTGAGTCAGGAAAAGGGCGGCTGAGCCAAATCTAAGTGGACCAAATGATTGAAATTGGTAGGTTGTACAATCAGGGAATAAGGAGTTATGATACTTGTAAGGTTGTAAGGTTTGATATTTGAATTGTATGTGAGTTTTGTCAGTTAGAAGGCTTATGGTGCAATTTTTTGAGAAGATTAAGTTGTGAAGTTACTGTGTTAGAAGGAGGCCACTTCATTGGAAAGATTACAGTTAAGGATAGGTTATGTTGATGATTCTGATAAATTAAAGGATTTAGTGGAGAAAATTGTCTATGTGCGCCTAAGGAGTAAGGTAGCAAGCGTTAATCGTATAAAGCTATTAAAGGATTCTGATAGAAGTGACTGATACGGTTGGTAATGAGTCAATTATCAGGATGATACCTTAAGGAAATAGGAGTAATATCTCAAGGGATTTTGGTTATGGAAGTTGTAAGTGAGTATGTTCATTATGGACCAGAGGATTAGACTTTCGGAAAGGCTAAAGGTGTGAAGTCATATGTATCATCTTGGAAGATTTATCTGAGGTTTCGTTATGAGGCTTTCTTAAGAGAAATGACATAAGGATTTGCGTAGAGTGATCAATGCCTGTTAATGCGATTTGATGTCACGTTTTGGGGGGAAATCAAGTGATTGGTCACAATTGTGCTAATGGATTTATCACGGCATTGTTTTGAGGAAACTAAAGGTTTTGAGTTGGAAGTGAGCTTTAGGGCCAAACTTATTTGGGCCAAGGAACTGAATCAGTGAATTGTACCTTCTAGGGATATGGAGTTATGATATCTGGAGATTTACAAGGTCTGATATGAGGATTGTTAGAGAGTGTGACGTCTATAAAGCTTATAATATAGCACTTCTGGGAATTAAGTTGTGAACGATTGTATTGGGAGAAAGCCCACTTGAAATTGAAAGGTTATGATGTAAGGCCTAGTTATTCGGAGGATATCGATAAACAAAAGGATATAGCATGGGAAATTGTCGTATGTGCATTTAAGGAGTAACGTAACATTTGTTACTCGAATATATACCAATTGAAGGATTTAGAATGTGAAGTGATGGATTTTGAAGGCAAGGTATTGTTCATCCATATGGTATTTTGAGTAAATAGAGTTGAGGAACCTTAAAGGGTTAAGTTAGAGATTGAATAAGGAATACGTTAAGTTAATCTTGGATAAATGGTAAATATCCATAAAGCAAAATGGTGCTTGATTTGGGATAATAAATCGTACGAGGACAACTGATTGCCTAAGGATTTTTGGGTAAATAGCAAACTCGACCGGTAAAAATTGTTACGGTTTTGAAGGTCAATAGTATGGCATAAAGTAAGTAGGTAGATGATATCAAGTGGACTTGAGGAAAAGGTGATCCACGTTTATTAAGGTGATCATATGACACCTTTGGGTAAGACGAGAGTATAATCCTATGGAGAGGGTAGTAAATCACGTTGAGGTAATCGGACATAGGATGTGGTGTGAGTAATTGTGGGATCACAGGAGTGAAGATTTTGAGTTAAAGATGGCACAAGGGCCAAATGCGAGTAAGGAAACCAATGTAGTAGGTGAGTCGTGTATGCAAGAAGTAAGGTCTATATGACAAAGGGAAATACTAAGTTGAGGTATAGTTGAATTCTATGTATGTACTTGAGTATTGGATTGTCGAAAGGAAGTTAGTAGAAAGGTGTTGTATTCTCCCAATTAAGGACATCAAGGTCTTTAGGAGGAATAGGTCAAAACAAAGAGGTTATATTGGAGATTGTAATGGATACTCTGAGCGAGACAATGGTAATCTTTTGAATGATCACATCTGTTCTAGCAAGAGTAAGGAATGTAGGCAGTATGTTGTGAGAGGAATCATGACCGAATAATAGTTCGATTTTTGGTAGTACAGGTTTCGGAAACCAAATTTATTCAAGGATATCGACTTAAGGAAGAGAAGGTACATACTTTGAGAAAAGTTTAGAGGAAGAGGAAAGAGGAATATGTGTAGTCTCATGCTTAAGGTATAGCGAGACTAGTGCGATGATTTTAGGAGACAATTATCCTAAGATAATTATGACCTTGAGAATGGTCACGAGTTAGTACAAGAATAGTACGTGGAAGTAGCATGTGCGAGATAGTAGTATGGTTGAGGAAATATATCATTTTCCAGGAGCTAGTACTTGATGCAATGATTAAGGATACTAAGATCAGGTAAGGAGATTATGGTGGAACCGGTCCCTTTAGCTTAGCGATGCTAGTTTCGGGGTCGAAACTTCTTTAAGGGGGTAGTGTTGTAACGCCTCATTTTTTTTGAGTTATTCGGCCAAGTTTCGGGGTCGAAACTTCTTTTTAGGGGAAAGTGATGTAATACCCCTCATTTTTCATAAGGGTATTTGGGTAATTTCTCAAACCCTCGTCAATTATTCGAGACGCGTTTGGCGAAGTTCGGAATTTTCGTAGCGAGTTGGATCTCTGTAAAATTCCCTGAGTGATTTAAACTACATTCGACGTATTATCGAGGCTTAGAATAATTGTTTGGGTACAAATATTTAAGATCCGAGGTTTTAAAACCCATGCCAAACCTTTTCCCGGGAAAACAGACGCGAAAAGGGCAATTCCGCGACCGCGGAATAATAGCTCCCAGGGGAGCTGGACTTTGAATTTTTCGCGACCGCGACAGAACCCACCGCGACCGTGGAAATGTGTAGAGTGCACAGACGGGCATGCGAGCCACGTGCTCGTCGTCGTCGTCGATCTCTCGCTGCACTATTGATCTGGGCGGGGGAGCTCTTCTCCTTGGGCTATAAATAGAGGAGAGCTTTGGGCACTCAAATCTGATCTCATATTACTCTCTTCCTCTTTCGTTTCCATTGTCGCCGGAGTTCAAGCTCTCGCTAGATTTTCGAGGAGTCGCCGGAGCCTTCGCCTGTGGTCGTAGCAGCCCTAGAGGTGTGTTGCAGCGGTGGTTGAAGGCAACCCTCGTCCGAGTTGTCGTTGCCGTCGTCGTGAGGAGTCGAAGCCCCTCGTCGTTGGAGCCTCGTCGTTCTCGCCGGAGTTCTTGCTGTCGCCGGAGCTTGCGAGCCTCGTCGGAGTTCTGGGTCGCCGCCGTGTGCAGACAGGAGGGGCGTGGTGCTGCGCAGGTGTCCGGGAGCGAGAACCCGAGCTCGTCGCCGCCGTCGCCGGTCTCCGCCATCGGGGTCGAGCTCGATGCCGCTCGCGGTTGTGGTTTGCTGTTCGAGGGAAGAAGAAAGGAGGGGGCCCTTAGCCAGCTCATAGTTTGGGCCGAAAAGCCCATTAGCCTTTCTGTCCAAATTTAACCCGAGATCAATCGAGCGGTATAATTTCGACCCACTTTTATCCGTATCTGTCTTTAGGAAAATTCAATCAATATTTTTATGATTTAAAATCATAAAAATTTATTGAATTTAATTACTTGAGTTCGTTAGATAAATTAATCGATATTAATTAATTTGTCAGTTATACCGTTATTTGTCGGGTCACGTGTGGACTCGTAGCCTTGCTAGAGCTATCTGAAGCATAGGCCATACTCCCGGAAAGGATATCAACAATAGTCGTCTCGTCTAGATTCATCATCGAATCTACCTAAGACAAATGGCGGTTCGCTCTTGCTTATCATTTCATGTTTCCATTAATCATCAATTGTTATTAATTGTTAATTCAATTGGGATGAACTATTGTTTTCGTTTGGGAACAGATTTTATAAATGATACGATTAAAACATGATATTATTATAGGTTGTATATATTGCTAGAAACAACGCTATTATATCTGTTATTACCATGATGGTATTGGTGTGGATTTTGTGTGAACTTATACATTGTAGTTAGAACGAGTATTCGTAGGAACGCTATGTACCTTGCGAGGTCTAGCCGTTTCTTTATAACCGTGGTGGATAGGATGTCCAAGCCCTAACACCCTTCCCTGGTCATGACCGGCCCCTATCCGAATATAGGGGTGGTGCACTAAGCTGGTGCCAACCAATCGGGATTTATTCCCAAGATATCTCTCGTATCGAGATGATATATTTATATGATAAAAGCTTATAACGTGAATATGCATTTTGGAATTAAACAAGATAAGTGCGATTATGCACATAATTAATATACCTTCGGGCGAGGAGTACAACGTGGAAACCGCTCAGACTTCGATTAAAGTAAGTCCTCCTTCCAAATCTGAATTCGCATTATGCGGTGAGGTTGGTCGTGGATCCAAATGGTCAAGTCTTTTTAAACGCTTGTGTGAAATTATTATTATGTTCCCAAACATTTGTCATACTTTCCCGTAAGACTCAATCTTTTGGAGTCTTCTCTTCATACGCTTTCCGATAAGACTCAATCTCTCGGAGTCTTCTCTTTATACGTTCCCGATAAGACTCGATTTTTAGGAGTCTTCTCTTGATCATTCCAACTTTAATCATTCCGTGAAAGTTCCGGGTTATATATCGTTCCTTCGGTTGTTATTCGAGGGACAATGATAGTAAACGGTTACGATCACTAGGACCTATCTGTTTTCACCCTTGTATAGTCTTTCATTAGACTAACCAACCGGGTTTTATTCCTTGCATGGTTGGCTGGTGTCATCCGTCCTATACGACACATTAGTGGTTGGTCCCCGAAGTCCGAAGTAACCGTTGAAGAAGAGACTTGCAGTTGCAGATTTAAGTGTCGGTATTTCAAAGATCGTTAAGTATTACTTTAATATGTATTTTTATAACCTAGTCATGTACTAGGTTTATTCTTGAAGTCTTCCGTTGTGTAATTTAAAGTCTTCCGCTGTGTAATTTAAAGTCTTCCGCTGTAATTTCACTTTGTTGTAAAAACAGATCTCTCGTTTGATGAGAGATCTTTTAATATAAAAGTATTGAGTTTCATTCAAAAATGTTATCCACTGTTTAACCTTCCGTTATTTAATTGTGTTTATTTAAGATTAATTATTCCGATTAAAGCCTTGGATGACTTTGGACGGTAACGTCTGAGGTCACTGACGTGTGACACTACCGACAATAAGTCGGAGGGTGTTACAATATTGGTTTGGTATTATGGGTCAACCACGACATCTCATTAGTATACGACAAGGGAACTTGCTATGGAACCATGTGTGGAAGTTGAAGGTGCCACCTAAATTGAGAGTTTTTGATTGGCGTGCTCTTTTAGGATCATTGAGGCTCTGTTTGGGGTAGTGTTTATAAACACTTTATTAACAAAAAAGTGTTTTTTTCAACCTTGCACAAATTCCAATATCTCACAAATTTCAAAAACTATTTTTTTATAAAAAAACACATTATAAATAATAAACACCTTCTACCAAACAAACCGTGAGTGTGAAATATGGTCTATCAATGCGACGAGTTGTGCATTCTGCTAATTGCGATCGATGTCATGGAGCGGTACCTGAATCAATTTTTCACGCTCTTTTTTTCTTGTTTTGCTGCAAAAACTGCTTTGGAGAATTCTCCTTTACTTCCTCTACTTTCTAGTCTCCAAACAGATTGCCTCTTTGATGCTGCTCAACAGGTTCTTGATTCCAAGGGGGTCTTGGGTTTAATAGATTTTTTGCTACGATGTTGGGTGGCATGGACAGTTAGGAATCAAACATTTTTTCCAAGGTTCAGTTGCTAAAGGAAGGACTATATTCATGGGGTTTAGTTCAATGCTTATGGCGTACAGGAATGCCACTAAAGTTGCTTTGGTGGGTGGTAATAATCATCGGACTGACTCACTGTGGAGTCCTCCTCCGTCTGGCATTGTCAATCTGAATACTGATGCTGCAGTATCTCAGGATGGGGTTGGTCTAGGCGTGGACATTGCAGAAGCTCAAGCACTCTTGTTTGGTCTTCATTTTGCCCGTTCAATTGGGATTCAACGAATCATTGCTGAGACAGATTCTCTTGATGTTGTATTAGGACTAAATAGTGTTTGACCTAACTTATCTTACTTAGGTATGATTCTATAAGAAATTAGGATTTTAATACCGTACTTTACCTCTTTTACTTGTATTCATGTTAGTCGAGCGGGCAATACCGTAGCCCATTATGTAGCTCGTCTCATGCCAGACTCTGGATTTGAGCAACTTCATGTCTCTAACATTCCACATGGTATTATTGCCTTGGCGGAGATGGATGTTTAATACATAATTACATGATTTTCCTCTCAAAAAGTCAGTTGCCATATCACAAGTCCGGCAGGTAGCTTCATAATCATTAGTTAGGTTGGTTATTTTTTATTTGGAATTATTGAGTTTTCAAGATATGGCTATTCGGTTTATTTACACCAATTTGTTTGACTATTACGTTCTTGACCTAGTTGGGTCGTGCCAAACCCGAATGAAATTCACTAACCCGGTTTGATTGACCCGTAATTTTAAACAATCTGACGACACAAATTCGTTTTTTATTTGAATCTCATCGATCTCAACCTGAACAAGACCTGTCTGATCTAGTTGAAAGGTCTAGAGATAAATGTTGAAGGAAGAGAATACTCTTGTGATTTATGATCACT
Organism: Rheum nobile; assembly: GCA_027886185.1. Lineage (NCBI taxonomy): Eukaryota > Viridiplantae > Streptophyta > Magnoliopsida > Caryophyllales > Polygonaceae > Rheum > Rheum nobile. The sequence goes on from WOAB01000018.1 coordinate 1,856,147, forward strand.
ATTATGTGGACTTACATATTTAAAAAATAATTATATTATATTGGTTTAATTTAGTGATAGGTTATGTAAAGCTCACACATTTCAATTAAACGGTATGAGTTTAATGAATGGATATTCCTCGTTGTAAACAGGCCTCATTGTCACTTGTCGTCGTTAGTGTTGGACCATAAAGTTTATCCCATATCAGAAGTGATTGTATATCGTCTAATATAGGTCTGATTATAAAGAAATTGAGATGTTCACCAATATTTGTTTGTCTAAGTGTCCACTAGATCAGACCAATTGCATGCCCGTTGCACTTGCGGGGGTATGTTGGACCATAAAATTCATCCCACATCGGAAGTGAGTGAATACCAATGCCTAATATATAAGGTTGGTGGCTAGTCGTCCTATTTTCGATTGATTTTATGATAGAACATCATTAAACTTATATGTTAAACCTATCACGCTTATGTGTACGTATGAACACCCTCCCTCTGTCGGCACCATGGCTTCTCTAAATTTAAGAGCTAGTCACATCTAGACAATCCATGACTAATTGCAAGGTTCAAAATCACTTTCTCTTCCGTTGATTAATTTAGTGTTAGTACTAATTAATAATTAAACATATACTGAAATATGAATTATTCCTCAAATGTTTTGGAAGTCATTGCTATATAAATTTAAATGTATATTTAAATGTATGTTTGTTATGTGCTTGTTTCTGTGGAGTTTAGTTTGTAAGCTAGCTCCCGAGTCAAGGGATATTATACTTATAGAGTCCGTTTCACGTACAAATGGACGCTACAGTGCAATGTGTAAAACATCTTGCACCGTTGGATTAAAGGGTTGTGTGGCTAAGATTAGAAAGAAGTGGTTTAGCAAAAAAAAAAAAAAAAGGGCCCAATTCATTTAAGGTGGCAAATCCGTAAATATCTCAAACCTAGAGCTACAGGGGTACGGAGGTCACCTCTCCTCTCCGCTTCAGGGCTCCTCTACTCCTCTCTCTCATTCATCCATGACAGCTCACAATCAATGCCGAATTTTTCGAATCCCGTTGAGCCATTCTACACACATGGAATATGACCTTGATTTTCGACCTTCTTCGTCGCACATCCATGAAAGCTCCGGTGAATTTCTGAAATTCATCGCCGCGAGTCCTTAGTCCTCCTACTTTCGATTGGTTTTATGATAGAACCTCATTAAACTTATATGTTGAACCTATCACGCTTATGTGTACGTATGAACACCCTCCCTCTGTCGCCACCATGGCTTCTCTAAATTTAAGAGTTAGTCACATCTAGACAATCCATGACTAATTGCAAGGTTCAAAATCACTTTCTCTTCCGTTGATTAATTTAGTGTTAGTACTAATTAATAATTAAACATATACTGAAATATGAATTATTCCCCAAGTGTTTTGGAAGTCATTGCTATATAAATTTAAATGTATGTTTGTTATGTGCTTGTTTTTGTCGAGTTTAGTTTGTAAGCTAGCTCCCGAGTCAAGGGATATTATACTTATAGAGTTCGTTTCACGTACAAATGGACGCTACAATGCAATGTGTAAAGCATCTTACACCGTTGGATTAAAGGGTTGTGTGGCTAAGATTAGAAAAAAAGTGGTTTAGCAAAAACAAAAAAAAGGGCCCGGTTCATTTAAGGTGGCAAATCCATAAATATCTCAAACCTAGAGCTACAGGGGTACGGAGGTCACCTCTCCTCTCCGCTTCAGGGCTCCTCTCTCTCATTCATCCATGGCAGCTCACAATCAATGCCAAATTTTTCGAATCCTGTTGAGCCATTCTACACACATGGAATATGACCTTGATTTTCGACCTTCTTCGTCGCACGTCCATGAAAGCTGCGGTGAATTTATGAAATTCATCGCCGCGGTCCTTAGAATCTCCGATTTTTTACCTTTTTCATCAGCAATCGATGGAAGCCTTTTAACCTAATTAAAGTGGTTCTCGGTCGACAACCAACAACGCACAACAAAAGGAACATTGCATCTAATTTGGTGCACACAATTTAGGAGTTTATGGATTCAAAATATTCTAATGGCTCAAATGTAGGTTACTGAATTGTGTGAATGGTTGGGTTTTAGATTTACGTATGAATGTTCATAGAAAAGACTAAGGTTCATATTTTGTATGTGAATGTTCATATATAGTACTTTACGGTTCATATTTAATCATTTGAAAAACATTCATGTTCATGGTCTTGCACCATCGAAAAGACTAATGGTTGATTTTATCATAGCCTATTAGCTCAAATCATAGAGCAATGTATTAGTGCACATGGATGTGGGTTCGAATCCCTCATAGGCTACATATATATCGTGCTTGTGAAAAGTCTCAATTCAAGTTGGATTCACGTGTATCATGTTCAAGTTCATATATATTACTTTAAGGTTCATATGTTGATGTGAATGTTCATATATTGTCTCCTCATGTTCATATATAGTCTCTCATGTTCATATATTACATGCCAATGTTCATACATCGTCCCCTAGTGTCCATATGTTACATGTCAATTTTTCATATATAATTCCCTCACGTTCATATGTTACAAGTCAATGTTCATATATTCTCCTCGTGTTCATATGTCACATGTCAATCTTCATATATAATTATATAAAGTTCATACTATAATTTTGAAAAAAATCTTATTTCCATAATCCGTGCACCATATAAATAAACTAGGGTTCATATATTGTGTGTCAATGCTCATATATATTCATCTAAAGTTCAAATTTAATAAATGTTAGGGTTCATAAACATGTTGTTTTGGGATTCAAATCAAGGTGGGTTGGATATCGATTTGGGTGCTTGAGGGTGAAGAACACAATGACGTGCTTTGATTTTAACAATTCGAACTGGAACGAGTATGAGTATCTCTCTCAATTATGTACATCTCGTTCAAACATTTCATCGAACACCTTATGGGCATCTCTCAACTCACCAACCATTTCAAACTCAATCTTCTTAATCAAGAAATCAATCATCTCCATCAACAAATTCTACTTGACTGAATGATAATGACTATCCCAAATGAAGCTTAGAAAACATTATAAATGAGACGAATCAAGCAAAAATAAAACACAAAAACAAAACTATTGTTTAGGGTTCGAATCGCACCACCATAATTTATGAAAGAAAAAAACTGAGGCGAATCGCAACACCAAAATTCAATAATAGAGAACAAGAAAGAAATCCGGCCACTATATGTTGCATGGAAAAGGAATCAACAATGGATAAGTTAAACTTGGAGAAACGGAGCCCAAGAGGTTGTTTCCCTCCTAAGATTTATGGTCTATTTTATAACAATAATTAGTGTGATTTATTTTATTGTTTCATAAAAGATCGTTTGTTTCCTTCCTAAGATTTATGGTCTATTTTATAACAATTTTAATTGAGTAATTTAGTTTGTCATTGTGACTAATATTTAATAGAGTATGGTAGTGCCCCCAGACGTAGTCAATTCTTTGACGAACTGGGTAAACAATTCTCGTGTTCTTTGCTTCGTTTTTCTCTCGTTGTAATATCCCTCATTTTTAGTAAGGGTATTTGGGTAATTTTCTCATCCTTCGTTCGATAAATTTTTCGCTTTCAGTGGAGTTGGATTTTCGGTAAAATCCTTGCTCTCCGTAATAATTCTCTGAGTGGAATAAATTACATTCGATGTAATTTCAGGGCTTAGATATTTACGCAAGATATTTGTGTGAGATATTTATGCAAGATATTTGTGTAAGATATTTACGCAAGATATTTATGAGATATTTGTTGAGATATTTTATATAAAATATCTAGGCTATATATAAGCCCTCTCTCTCATTTTTTCTCTCTCTCTTTGAGCTCTCTCTCTCTCTCGGCTCTCTCTCTCCCAAGGCCTTCGTCGGAAAGCTTGAATCTCGCCGGAGTTTTAAAGCTCTCGCCGGTGTTGTCGCCAGGGATTGGTTGGTGTTGGTGGTGCTCTCAAGGTGGTGTTAGATGTCCAGAAGTTGGAGCCACCACAAACCGAGCCCCGACACGTCGCCCCGTCATCTTCCCCGATGAGTCGTTGAGATCGTCTCACCATTGAAACGCCACCGCACCCGCGGCCAGATGCCACCGCACCCACGGTATGGCTGGGCAGTCGTGGTGTGGATTGGGCTTTGTGGTCTCGATCAGGACTTTGTTCCTTCGATTCCTTTCGTATTCTTTTAGATTCGTATATGTAGATATCAAATCTAACTTAGGGTTTCATTTTGGGTCGATCCGGAGGAATCTGTGGTCTCAGATCTGTCCCTGCGTCGAGCCCAGAAACCCATCGTTGTCTCCAAGCCTTGCTAAGCTTTCGTCGGATCTAAGGCAAGTGGCGGTTCGCTCTTGCTCATCCTTCCATACTTTCCTTAATTATCAATTGTTAGTTGTTAATTAATTTGGAATGATTTACTGTTTATGTTGGGAACAGTTTTGATAAATAATTTGATCAAAATAATATGATGTTATAATAGGTTGTATATCTGCTAGATCAACGCTATTATAGACATATGTTGCCTGAAGGACTTGTTCGTCCACTGCCGGAAATACCGGGCCAGTTCTGTAATTTTGATAAAGTTGGGGTTAAGCTCAGTAAATAGTAGACTTTCAAACGAGCATCTGGAACTTCGCGGAATTGGATTCCGAGTTGTATAACTAAAGTTATGGCCAAAACCATATTGAATGCAGATTCGGGAATATTCTGCTGTTCGGATTTGGGCTAGGGCAATTAAAGTGAACTGTTTAATTAGCTCGAGTACTGTGTGTTAATTACCATGATGGTATTGTTGTGAATTTAATGTTGACTTAATGCTAGAATAGCACGAGTATTCGTAGGGAAGCTAAGTCCAGGTAAGGATTAGTCGTTTCTATTATATATGTGTTTAAGTTGATTGACATGATGGCTTTAATGTGAATTATACTATGGTTGTGCTTGAACTGTTTAGTTAGCACTAGTAGTTATAATATGGTTGTGCTTGAACTGTTTAGTTAGCACTAGTAGTTATAATATTACTGTGTTGAACTGTTAGTTAGCACGAGTATTAGTAGGAACGCCTGGACTCCGCGAGGTCCATTCGTTTCTTTATAACTTGGTGAAAAGGGCGATCAAGACCCTAGGGATATAGAGGCTTGGACTCTGCGAGGTTCATTCCTTCGATAGATATAGAGGCTTGCACTCTGCGAGGTTCATTCCTTCGATAGATATAGAGGCTTGGACTCTGCGAGGTTCATTCCTTCGATAGATATAGAGGTTTGGACTCTGCGAGGTTCATTCCTTCGATAGATATAGAGGCTTGGACTCTGCGAGGTTCATTCCTTCGATATATATAGAGGCTTGGACTCTGCGAGATTCATTCCTTCGATAAATATAGAGGCTTGGACTCTGCGAGGTTCATTCCTTCGATAGATGTAGAGGCTTGGACTCTGCGAGGTTCATTCCTTCAATAGATATGGAGGCTTGGACTCTACGAGGTTCATTCCTTCGATATATGTCCTGCTTGGCGGAACATATATTTAAAAGCTTATATCGTGTGTGTGTGTTGTAATTTAATAAGATAAGTGCGGTTAAGCACATAATTAATAAGCTTTGGTAGTTGTATTAATTTGGGTGAACATAATAATTTGGGTGAACATAATTGTCACCCTAAGGTTTAAAGCTTTATAGCTGCTCTTAATCATGTTGTAAGCATTAGTGTGGATAAAGTGTTGTGAAGGAATAATTGATTAAGGGAATAATTCTTCAGGATCTCGTTTTCCCTATTGTGGTCTTGAGTAAGACTGTGAAATCCGGAGTTAGGATGGTCAGGATCATAAGTAAAGTATGACCCATGTAGGACCAATGGTTAAAGCTTTTGAGAAAGCCAAGTGTACGAAATCATAGGTATCCTTTGGGGAGATCTATTTGAGATTCGTTTGAGGTTAATAAGGAAATGATGCGATTAAGTCCTGGGTGGATAGTAGATTGTGTACGAAATATAAGGATTTTAAGTTAGAAATAAGTTTGTTTAAAGACAGTACGAGTCGTTGGACTCGATAAGTGGAATTTTCAGAGGATAAAGAGTTAGGACTCTTGGGAATTGTCAAGGATTGACATCTTGCGAGTATGTCATCTATAAGGCTTAAGGTATCACTCTCTTTGAGGAAATAGGAGTAAGATCTTATGTGATACGTTTCGAGGAACGTAAGAATAAGATATTGTGATTGTTCTTGAATCTTAAAATAGTATAGTGGTAAGCGTTATCTCATACGCAGAGTTCTTCCGAACTTCTTAAGGTATAAGAGTGTTGTGTGTTTTGTATTAATAAGTTAAGTGCTCTTGACGCACATGATTAACATACCTTGGGCGAGTAGTGCATCTAGGCGATAGTGCAGCTAGAAAAACTCGTCTTAGCTTTTAAATCGCTCGTATGCGATACTGTGATTCTATGATTATTTAAGTTTCCCAACATTTGTCATATTTCCGATAAGATTCATTTCGTTGGAATCTTCTTTGGGTTGATTGTTGTAAGACTTGGTCTTCAGAATCTTCTCTTGTTCATGCATTTTCATATGTTTCAGTAGAGTATGGTGGTTGACTATCGTTATCAGTTTTGATTCGAGGACGATGAGTCTAACCTAATACGGCTACTTCGAACCACTCTGCTTTGTGCCCATGCATGGTCTGTTCATTTAGACTAACCAACCGCATTTGTTATCTGCTTTGTTGGCTGGTGTCGTCCGTTCGATTCGGCACATCAGATAGGTTGCAGGTCCAAAAAGGCTAGAACGACTATGAAGGCAAACAGTGTTTTGAAGAGTTTTATCCAGGTTAAGGATCCTTGGCGGGTGATCATTGCGATCAAGACCCTGTTGTTATTTCAAAGACTACCGTTGTGTTAAAAAGGTCTTGTATTAAGACTACTCTGTATTATAAAGACTTCCGCTGTATTTCTGATGTATTTGGTCGTATTTGGAATTGTGTTGAAATTCCGCGACTATGGGTTTAATCGAAGGTTATGATATTTTGTATCATAATTGTTGTTTGATGATTTATATCAACTGGAAAAGCCTTGGGTGACTTCGGGATGAGGAATCCGAGGTCACTGGCAGTAATACTTTCAAGAGAAAATTTGGGGGTGTTACACTCGTTACTACGTTCGAATCCTAACAACTGGTATCAGAGCTAGGTTCTGGTGGTGACGATGGGAAGCGGAAAATCGCTGGTGGAGAAGTTCGATGGAACGGATTTCGGATTCTGGAAGATGCAGATCGAGGATTACATGTACGGTAAAGATCTGTACTTGCCGCTGGGCGAGAAACCGGAGGACATGAAGGACGACGAGTGTAAGTTGCTGGACAGGAAATCGATGAGCGTGGTTCGCCTATCATTGTCCAGGAACGTGGCGCATCACACGATCAAGGCAGAGACGACGAAGGGCATGCTGGAAATTCTTTTCGCGATGTATGAGAAACCCTCTGCAGTGAACAAGGTTCACCTGATGCGGCGGTTGTTTAATCTACGGATGACGGAGAGTACAACGGTGACCAATCACTTGAACGAGTTCAACATGACTATCGCGCAACTGAGTTCGGTTGAGATTGATTTCGACGATGAGGTACAAGCCCTAATACTGTTATCTTCTTTACCAGAAAGTTGGGGCGAGAGAGTTACTGTTGTTAGTGCTTCGGCGGGGAAGGCAAATATCAAGTTTGATGAAGTCAGGGATCTGATTATCAGCGAAGAAATTCGCAGGAAGGCGTCAGGTACTGCTTCGCGATCAGCCTTGAGTACGGGGAACAGGGGCAGATCAGACTCTAGGAAATCGAATCGTGGTAGATCGAAGTCAAGAGGGAAGGATAAACCCAAAGACAAGAGCAGAATCAAGTGTTGGAATTGTGATGAAAACGGTCATTACAAGAGTGAATGTAAGGCACCGTTGAAGGATAAATCAGCAAATTCAGCTAGTGAAGATATTGCAGATGCGTTGATTCTGAGCGATTCAACGACATGAACCACTGCAGATGCATCGATTCTGAGCACGAGCAGCCTGTTAGAGTCTTGGGTGTTAGACTCTGGAGCTTCGTTTCACTCATGCAGCAGTGCTGATATACTGGAACGCTATACCTCTGGAGATTTTGGAAAAGTCTATCTTGCTGATGATGAGGCTTTAAAAATCGTGGGGAAGGGTGATGTTCGAATCAAGGCGCCGAATGGATCTGTGTTGCAGTTGCATGGAGTTAGGCATATTCCTGGTTTGAAAAGAAACATGCTTTCTATTGGACAATTGGATGATGAGGGTTATGGAGTAACCTTCGGCTGTAATAGCTGGAAGATAACCAAATGAGCTATGGTGGTAGCTCGAGGAAAGAAGGAGGGGACGCTGTACATGACTAGCAACGTCCGTGATAACATTGCTGTTGCAGGAGTAAACTGTGACGCGGATTTGTGGCACTGTCGTCTTAGCCACATGAGTCAGAAAAGGGATGAAGGTGCTATGCTCGAAGGGTCTGCTGCCAGATCTCAAATCTGTTGAAATCGGATTGTGTGAGGACTGCGTGCTCGGGAAACAGAAAAGGGTGAGTTTTTCGAAGGGAGGCAGAACTTTGAGAAAGCAGAAGTTGGAATTGGTCCACAACGACTTGTGGGGGCCAGCACCTGTGATCGCCTATCACAATATTGAAAAACCCTATCACAATATTGGGCCGTTTGTGTATTGGGCCTAATTAGGGTTTCGTCCGTTTCGCATATTTAACTTAATTTGTTCATTATAATCGCCTATCACAATATTGAAAAATCCTGGCTTGGTAGTGTTTCCAGACGTAGTCAATTCTTTGACGAATTGGGTAAACAATTATCGTTTTCTTTGCTTCGCTTTTTTCTCGTTACTACGTTCGAATCCTAACAAAACATACATGGAAATATGCTTCTTTCATGAACAATTTGCATAACCCGGCCAAATGAGACTAATATAAGAAGGTACACCGTGATGGAACTAAACCGGAAAAGATTACACTATTCCGGAAGGTTTAAATTGTAAATGAATGTGTAATTGTAAGGGGAAATTTTCCGACTTACTTGCATGAAAATGACCCAAATATACTACTGAGATATGCTTGAAAGTGGCCTCCCATGTACTTAAAGCAATTACCTCTTGACAAAGCCTCTCAAATCTATCTTGTATGCATATATGATGAAATTTCTTTTGGTAATTATATTATGTATTACTTTTTCTTGCAAATATAGTGCATTGAGTAATTTAAAATTTTCAGTTAATGTGTTGAATTGCAGGACAAATAAGTGTGTATATTGACTGCTTCTACTTCTAGTGCTCAGCACGATTTATGACTTCATGTATAGTTTCATTTTCATGGAATGTCTTATGACGTACATTTCCTGATCATTATGGAATTAGAATATAATTAGTGATTTTTGTACGGCTAGATCTCACTGTTTTGACTTTTGATGAGTAATTAATTCACCTAATTAATAATGAATTTTATTATTTATTTTTTTGGTCAAAACCTAATAATGAATTCAATGTATTTGTAATATTCACTTATCAAGCTTATGTACGGTCATTGACTATCTACAAGGGGGACTTTTTTGGCCCTTTTTGGGTCTATCTATCAAATACACCATATTAATTATTATTTAATTAATTAGCACCATATTAATTATTATTTAATTAATTAGGCAAATCGATCAATTTCTAAGGTATGTTAATAAGGAAAACTATTATGTGAGAATGATCACTCGCGTAATAACGGATAACGATATATGCACGTGCAAAATAAGATATATGTACATGTCGGGAAAATTGTACGAGCGTTCTTTTTTATATTAAAAAAGTTCTAAAATTTTCTAACAACTTCAATAATTTCCACATAATTAAACTAAGGTAAGATCAAATTGAGATTTAACTAACCTTATGGATCGTGACGTGCGGATTGAATCGAAACGTGACGAATCGTCCTTGGGAGCGAAATTGCGAGGAGGCTGAGATGAAAATAGGGATGAGGGTCGGGGGAGACGAAGTCGCTGTATTTATTGGGTTGGGGCGTCACAAGTGGGATGTTGTGGGCCGTCACGGACGAGAGCATTTTGTGCGTCACGGGCGGAAGTGTTTTGTTCGTCACGGGCTATTGTGTTTGGTTCGTCACGTATCAACCAGTGCGTGAAATAAAAATTTCACCCGTGCGTGAAATAGCAATGGCATATATATGTTCATTTGAACTCATGAAGGCCAATTAATTAGTTGGAAATAAATCATGCAAATGCAATTTTATTGACTTTCATGCATACGGACTTAATTGATCAAGTCAATGTTATTTATAAAGCCAACTTGCAAAAGCTCGATCAGCATTGACACAACCGTATAATATACAAAGCCAACTAGCAAAACCTCAACATTGACATAAATATGTGATATATAAAGGCAACTTGCAAAAGCTTGATCAACATTGACACAAACATCAATTAGTTGAGAAGTAGTTGTCTACCTTAAAAGCTATAGTTTACTCTAAACTTTTGACGCTTTGCTCATTTTACAAATTAATGTAGATTTTATAATATAACGTGTACTAAACAAGGAAGAATGACTCCACTATTAGCTAACGAGCCTTGTCGAAATTAATCGAAAATGTTACATGAATATTGAGGTACGGTAATATGGTCCTAGTAGTTTTGACTCAAGACCGATTTTTATTAGTTTTGACTTATGTGGTTAGCCCTCCTTGGATAATATAGTTATAATTTTTTAGTAGAGGAGGTGATCAACTTAAGATATTATGTAACATTCATGAACATAACATTTGTAATATTCATGAACAAATTAAACCATAGGATATTTTACTTAAACTATTGTCAAGCAAACATAGGATATTTTACTCCACCCAAACATGAAACATACATGGAAATATGCTTCTTTCATGAACAATTTGCATAACCCGGCCAAATGAGACTAATATAAGAAGGTACACCGTGATGGAACTAAACCGGAAAAGATTACACTATTCCGGAAGGTTTAAATTGTAAATGAATCTGTAATTGTAAGGGAAAATTTTCTGACTTACTTGCATGAAAATGACCCAAATATACTACTGAGATATGCTTGAAAGTGGCCTCCCATGTACTTAAGCAATTACCTCTTGACAAAGCCTCTCAAATCTATCTTGTATGCATATATGATGAAATTTCTTTTGGTAATTATATTATGTATTACTTTTTCTTGCAAATATAGTGCATTGAGTAATTTAAAATTTTCAGTTAATGTGTTGAATTGCAGGACAAAAAAGTGTGTATATTGACTGCTTCTACTTCTAGTGCTCAGCACGATTTATGACTTCATGTATAGTTTCATTTTCATGGAATGTCTTATGACGTACATTTCCTGATCATTATGGAATTAGAATATAATTAGTGATTTTTGTACGGCTAGATCTCACTGTTTTGACTTTTGATGAGTAGTTAATTTACCTAATTAATAATGAATTTTATTATTTATTTTTTTGGTCAAAACCTAATAATGAATTCAATGTATTTGTAATATTCACTTATCAAGCTTATGTACGGTCATTGACTATCTACAAGGGGGACTCTTTTGGCCCTTTTTGGGTCTATCTATCAAATACACCATATTAATTATTATTTAATTAATTAGCACCATATTAATTATTATTTAATTAATTAGGCAAATCGATCAATTTCTAAGGTATGTTAATAAGGAAAACTATTATGTGAGAATGATCACTCGCGTAATAACGGAGAACGATAAATGCACGTGCAAAATAAGATATATGTACATGTCGGGAAAACTGTATGAGCGTTATTTTTTATTTTTAAAAAGTGTTTTTTTTTTCTGGAAAATGAGCATGAGGCGTGTCACGTGTGCGTTCCTGAAATAATGTATTCATAAGTTAGTGTGTATATATATTGACTTAAATGTGTATTTCTTTTGTATTAGGTATGCTTCATTTTTTTTCTTGTGAAATTGTGCATGATTTATGAACTTTATGTACATGACTTTTGAAGTGCATGCATTTTTTGCTTAAATGTGCATTCAAATTACCTTACATATGTATCTATTTTGTCTTAGGTGTGCATATATTATATTTGTATTGAAAATGTGCACGACTTTTTACAACTGTATGTTCTTGAATTTTAAATGCACAATTTTATGCCTAAATGTGCACATATATTGTCTACACGTGCATCTATTTCTTAACAGGTTCATGTACATTTTTCATTTTTTATTGAAAATGTACATGGATTTTCTGTATGCACATTAAAAAGTCATTAAAAACCAATGTTCTTTTTCAAAAAAACAATATATGCACAACTAGTACAATAGTTGCACATATAAACCAATTTATATGCACATTCAGGCAAACTTGTGTGCACTTTAATAGTCAAGCACACATAGTTTAAAAATACATGCATGTTTTCAATATAGAAAGATATATGCACACACAAAATATATGTACATGTAGGCTAATTTATATGTAGATTTAGGCAAAAACATATGCACTTCAAAAACACATTATCACCTAAAAAATGATGCAAACCTAATACAAAATTAAAATATGCATGTACACTTAGGTCAATATTTATACACACTTAGACAAAAACTTATACACGCGATATTTTATGGGCGCACATGAACCATGCAAGTATTTAAAGGTCGTTTTGTCCCCTTGACACGTGCATATTTTTTTTACATGTGTACCATGTTCAACTTTCATAGAAACGCCCATTCTTAAGTGATCTAAAACATGTATGTGTTAAAATAGTACTGTCTACTTTACACAAAATCCTAAATTGTAATTTTTAAGTCTACTGTCTATGTTGTACAAACAACTCCAATTTCAACCAAAAAACTCTATATTCGAACCACAAATGATTTTTTACTTAAAATTTTTACAAAAAATTATACATTGAAGAAATTTCATAATTACAAACTACTTTCACTGCGTAATTTCAACAAATTTGTATAAAAATTGATTTTCAAAATATGCAAATCCATAAACCCTAAATTTTGAAAAATTTAGCACAAATAAGGATAGATATAGAAAAAATATTACATTTTTATTGAAAATTTGTGTACAAATTTGGATAAATTATTTTATTTTTAGTATTTTTTAGAATTATACATAAAAAATTCTATATAAAAATTGAAAAGTACATAATTTATTCTGAAAAAAAAACTTTTAAAAAAAACTTTTAACTATACCATCTTACCAAAAAAAAACTTTTAACTATACCATCCTTGTATCAGATTTTATCACAATTATCTTCATTCTATTGTGCGTGGGATATATTTCCAATAGCACATATCAGATTTGAACTCTTTGCAACGCACATATACGTACAAAATTGGCTTTCCATAAACCAAATAATCATATAATTCGCCATAAACTATAATCCCTGCGTAGATAGTAGATACTATAAACAGACTACTTAAATTTCACAACCGCAACTTATTTTGTTCTTCGATCATATACCGGTACCAACAATTTAGAATTTGTTTGGTCACTACTCACTACATTTATAAAGACATGTCTTCTTTAGTAAAAAATAAGTTAGAGCATTAAAAATTTGTGTAATTTTTAAAATTTGAATTTTTTATTACTTAAGAACTTTTAATTTTAAAAGAATATTAATTCGTAAAACGCAACTAGCATACTAAACAACCTTTTTTAAAATAAATATTTATATAAAAAACGTATTTATAACTTATAGTACAAAATAACTTGTATTGCTTAACAAAACACAATTTTTTACCTTACAAGTTAAATTAAGTACCACAAGTATATCTATATATACATATAGAGGTTTAATTTAGATGATATCATCTCCCATAAAGAGAAAATTATCATGGCGAAACCCATCCCGTGACAATACAGAATCCACATCAACCCATTGCTGCATACAATCTCCTTGCATCGATGGCGACCCCTCTTTCGAACAAGGATTCGCAGAACCTTCAACCGAGAAGGATGGTCTAGGACTCGTGCTCGTTGGAATACCCATGTCCAAATCTAGATCAAAGTTGCTCAAGAGATGATCAAGCGTTTCCTCTGAAACAAAGTTTAACTGGGTTTCCTCATAATCGTTTGTTGTGTCAATGTTATCTGGTTGGCCCGGTTTTGCCAATGAGTTCGGCAGTTGATGATCGTGGTCGTGATCGTGTTTATGCTTATTTGCTTCCTTTTGCTCAAGTACTGGCTTGTGGGTCTCCGGGTCAAGCCCTAGTAGATTGAGCTTCTTCTTGATTCTCGTGTTCCAGTGGTTCTTGATTTCATTATCAGTACGACCTGGAAAATAGGACGCTATTTTCGACCACCTATAATACATCACAAGCCACATATATATATGTAGACTCAACGACGTGAGAGCTATGAGATGTGTTCGTCGTAAACACTACAAATTTACAAGTGGTTCTTGATTTCATCTCTCGTGGTACGTTATTACAGATATTATGCTTAACAGCTAAGCTGAAAAGATCTGACTGACTGTAGTTGGAGGATACATACCTGTTACCAAGACGCGCATGAAGTTGAATGATTTGATCCTCTTCGGCTTCTGTAATTGCACCGCGCTTGAGATCAGGCCGGAGATAGTTGATCCATCTAAGCCGACAACTCTTCCCACACCTCGACAAACCTTCACAACCATCTATAGTAAGCCTAGCTATCTTGTAATTACCTAAGAAGCTCAAAAACACAAGCAATGTATATATATATATATATATATTTCAAAATACCTGCAAGCTTGGGGACCATTCTCCAGCACTGGATGCCATTGTTGAGGATGAAGCTCATGAGCTTGTGATCCTCCTCGATTGTCCATGGCCCTCTCTTCAGCCCCATCTTCTCGCAACATGGCTTCCTTCCCATTAGCTTAATGTATGTTTTGAACAAGAGTTTTCAGGTTTTTGAAGCTGTAATTTCAATTTGGAGGAGTAGGACCAGACCACAAATGCTATTTAATTAATATATAGGAAAGCTTATGACAAGATCCCCGGCGAAGATTCGAATTACAGATAGGATGCTATAATTACTAACTTTGAACGTGTTCGTGAGAATAATTAAATTAATTAATTACTAGCTAGCGCGCTCTTTCTTGTATAATGTCTCTTCGGAGATTGAGAGGAAAGGCCCAGCGTTGCACCTGTCAACGATGAGCAGTACGTTGCGGGTCGGATTCCGGTTATATATGTTTTCTTTTCGGCACGATCTAATATTTTTTGGGTCAAAGTTAGTGGTAATTAAAATTAAAGTACTTCAAGTCACATTCTACCAAAAAAGTAGTACTCCGTACTTCACGCTGACAAAAAAAAAATAGTACTTCAAGTCGAATGAATAGCTAAATACGAAACTGTAGATGAATGATTAGTTGTAGTTATTGATATTTTTTTATGGAAGACTCGTTAAGTAGATTAAAAAAATCCAAGCTCCATTACTCTTTAAGTTTTGCTCCACCCCATTAATCCACTCCAATTAGCAGGTTATTTAAATTAATCGTGTAGTTGACTATATTGGGTTATGGAGTCTGAAGCGTAAAGATTGACGCGTAAGGGCTCGTACGGTCACCGACACGGTCTACAGACCGTGCAGAAACCACGGAAGGAAGTTTAAAGACGGGCACGGTTAATGGCACGGTTTGCTAACCGTGCCGACCCTCAGAATTGCTCTCAAATTAGTGGCACGGTTTGCGGCACGGTTTGCAGACCGTGCAGGACCTTTTTTCGGAGTTGTTTGGGCCGTTTGTACGTGTTGCGTTTTGGGCCTTTTCTAGGGTTTTGTCCGTGTTGTTATTTAAACCCTAGTTGATCAATTGTAATCTTTAAGTCGTTGTAAGTCGTCATCACAATATTGAGAGGAGAAAATACCCTGGCTTGGTAGTGCCCCCAGACGTAGTCAATTCTTGACGAACTGGGTTAACAATTCTTGTGTTCTTTGCTTCATTTTCTATTCGTTACCGCGTTTGAATCCTAACAACTGGTATCAGAGCTGGTTCTGGTGGTGACGATGGGAAGCGGAAAATCACCGGTGGAAAAGTTCGATGGAACATATTTCGGCTTCTGGAAGATGCAGATCGAGGATTACCTGTACGGTAAAGATCTGTATTTGCCGCTGGGTGAGAAACCGGAAGACATGAAAGACGAAGAGTGGAAGTTGCTGGACAGGAAAGTGATGAGCGTGGTCCGCCTATCGCTGTCCAGGAACGTGGCGCATCATACAGTCAAGGCAGAGACAACGAAGGGTATGCTGGAAATTCTTTTCGCGATGTATGAGAAACCCTCTGCGGTGAACAAGGTTCATCTGATGCGGCGGCTGTTCAATCTGCGGATGAAGGAGAGTACAGCGGTGACCAATCACTTGAACGAGTTCAACATGACGATCGCACAACTGAATTCAGTTGAGATTGATTTCGACGATGAGGTATAATCCCTAATCCTATTATCTTCTTTAACAGAAAGTTGGAGCGGGACAGTTACTGCTGTTAGTGCTTCGGCGGGGAAGGCGAAGATCAAGTTTGATGAAGTCAGGGATCTGATTATTAGCGAAGAAATTCGCAGGAAGGCGTCAGGTACTGCTTCGGGATCAGCCTTGAACACAGGTAGCAGGGGCAAGTCAGACTCTAAGAAGTCGAATCGTGGCAGATCGAAGTCTAGAGGGAAGGATAAGCCCAAAGACAAGAGCAGAATCAAGTGTTGGAATTGTGATGAAAACGGTCATTACAAGAGTGAATGTAAGGCACCGTTGAAAGATAAATCAGCGAATTCAGCCAGTGAAGATATTGCAGACGCGTTGACTCTGAGCGATTCAACGACAGGAACCACTGCAGATGCATCGATTCTGAGCGCGAGCAGTCCATTGGAGTCTTGGGTGTTAGACTCTGGAGCTTCGTTTCATTCATGCAGCAGTGCTGATATATTGGATCGCTACACCTCTGGAGATTTCGGAAAAGTCTATCTTGCTGGTGATGAGGCTTTGAAAATCGTGGGGAAGGGTGATGTGCGAATCAAGGCGCCGAACGGATCTGTGTTGCAGTTGCATGGAGTAAGGCATATTCCTAGTCTGAAGAGAAACCTGCTTTCTATTGGACAGTTGGATGACGAGGGTTATGAAGTAACCTTCGGCTGTAACAGTTGGAAGATAACCAAAGGAGCTATGGTGGTAGCTCGAGGAAAGAAGGAGGGGACGCTGTACATGACGAGCAACGTCCGTGATAGCATTGCCATTGCAGGAGTAAACTGTGATGCAGACTTGTGGCACTGTCGTCTGGGCCACATGAGTCAGAAAGGGATGAAGGTGCTATGCTCGAAGGGTTTGCTGCCAGGTCTCAAGTCCGTTGAGATCGGATTGTGTGAAGACTGCGTGCTCGGGAAGCAGAAAATGGTGAGCTTTGCGAAGGGTGGCAGAACCTTGAAGAAGCAGAAGTTGGAGTTGATCCATAGTGACTTGTGGGGACCAGCACCTGTGACATCTTTGGGTGGAGCGTCATACTACATGACCTTCATTGACGATGCTACAAGAAAGGTATGGGTTTATTTTCTGAAGCAAAAGTCTGATGCATTTGACACCTTCAGAAAGTGGAAGGCTCTAGTAGAAACTGAGACAGGTCTTAAAGTGAAGTGTTTGAGATCTGATAATGGTGGGGAGTATGAGCTTCGTAAGTTCAAGGAGTTCTGTGCTGAGAATGGAATTCGCATGGAGAAAACCTTGAAAGAAACCCCTCAAGAGAACGGCGTCGCTGAACGTATGAACAGGACCCTGAATGAACGTGCTAGAAGCATGAGGCTGAAGTGTGGGCTTCCAAAGATGTTCTGGGCGGATGCAGTCAACACTGCTGCATTCTTGATCAACCGAGGGCCATCAACTCCCTTGGAGAATGGGATCCCAGAGGAGGTTTGGAGTGGCAAAGAGGTAAATTTGTCCTTTCTTCGCGTATTTGGGTGCGTTTCATATGTTCATATTGCTCATGTTGAGAGAAGCAAGCTAGATGCAAAGTTTGTCAAGTGCACGTTTATTGGATATGGTGGGGATGATTTCAGATACCGATTCTGGGATGAGCAGAGCAGGAAGGTTATTCGCAGTCGAGACGTCGTGTTCAATGAGCAGGAGATGTACAAGGATAGTCTGGGTGCATCAGAAACAACGAGTTCTGAACCTGAGGTTGTGGAGTTGGATATCTCAAACTCGGGTGGGAGCAAGGCGGTTCGAAGTGACCAGGAGGCCGTGATTGAGGAGGAGCCGAGTACCCCAGTGATTCCGCTGCGAAGGTCCACTAGAGAGCGTGGATCGCCTGATAGATATTCGCCGTCAAACTACTATCTGTTGTTGACTGATGGTGGTGAGCCAGAGTGTTATGCAGAGGCATCTCGTGGAGAAGATGTGAGCAAGTGGAAGCTCGCCATGGATGATGAGATGGATTCGTTGATGACCAACGGAACCTGGGAGCTAGTTGAGCTTCCGGCAGGCAAGAAGGCATTGCATAACAAGTGGGTCTACAGATTCAAGGAGGAGGCGAATAGAAGGAAGCGTTACAAAGCAAGGCTGGTTGTGACGCGAAAGACTCGCAAGGTCTTGCAGTTGATGAAGATTCGTGGAACTGAGAATCCTGCAGACATGCTGACTAAGGTTGTGACCTTAGAGAAGTTGAAGCTTTGCATGGTTTCAACTGGCCTTGGTAACTGAGTTGAAGGCCTGACACTACTATCAGATATGGATTGATGAGGAGGACGATTATGATTGGAGTCAGTCTCCAGGTGGGAGATTGTTGGGTTATGGAGCCTGAAGCGTAAAGATTGACGCGTAAGGGCTCGCACGGTCACCGGCACGGTCTACAGACCGTGCAGAAACTACGGAAGGAAGTTTAAAGACGGGCACGGTTAATGGCACGGTTTGCTAACCGTGCCGACCCTCAGAATTGCTCTCGAATTAGTGGCACGGTGTGCGGCACGGTTTGCAGACCGTGCAGGACCTTTTTTTGGAATTGTTTGGGCCGTTCGTACGTGTTGCGTTTTGGGCCTTTTCTAGGGTTTTGTCCGTGTTGTTATTTAAACCCTAGTTGATCAATTGTAATCTTTAAGTCGTTGTAAGTCATCATCACAATATTGAGAGGAGAAAATACCCTGGCTTGATAGTGCCCCCAGACGTAGTCAATTCTTGACGAACTGGGTTAACAATTCTTGTGTTCTTTGCTTCGTTTTCTATTCGTTACCGCGTTTGAATCCTAACACACTAACCATCAAGATTAGTGTAGATTGAGACAACAATTAACGATGATTTATTATTCAAGATTTGGATAATTAATGGTAACACTGGCTAATCATTTGGTCTAGTTAACGTATACCCAAAGAAAGAGGATATGTATATATTAACTTGCAGATAAACCCACGACATAATTAACAAAGCAGCACACTCACAAGTCACAATATTGTAACTAAAGCAATCTATCACTCCCGCTACAAAACAAAAAAGAGTTTATGCGATCGAATGATATATCATGGTTCATTGGTTCATGCGCAGTACTCGTCAATATAATATGTAAATGTATCCAGGGTAGGTGACTATATCATTATTGAATTTCATCATATCTCTACATATATGGTTCAAATTAAAGTAAATCAGCTAATATATGGTTCCGGAAATGAAGCAAATTATGTATATACTCCATCCGTTAAGTTTTAATTGACGTTGTAGCCTTAAGTCATTGTTAAGTTTTAATTGTCATTTTAGACTTTTTTACTTATTTTTTTCAGATTTATCCTCGTGTTTAGTAATTTTTTACTTTTATTTTTTGGGTTCTCAATTTTTTATTCATTACTTCTCTATTTTTTAGGATGTAATGATCAACCGTTTATCCTCTCATATCTTTTTATTTATTTTTTTGGGTTTTTGGAACTTATTGATTATAGCTAGTGATTGAAATATTTTGTCTTTCATAACAAATCCCTCGGCGTTTGATCTCCATAGCCAAGAAATAGTTATACAGTAGATGAAAAGGTAGAGGGAAAAGAGAGAAACGTAACCAGAGGAGATTTCCTTTTGATTTTCTTATTTTTTTTTATTTTTTTGTGAGATTTCTTATACAGTAATAAAAAAATAATTAATCACTAATCATAAGAGTAATTTGATAAAATAATTGATTTCTTATTTTATCTAAAATTTGCTAGAACGTCAATTAAAACTTAACGGAGGGAGTATATGATAACTTTTCTAAGATAATATACATAAATCTTAGTCATGCTCTTCAATTATTGAAGTATCCATTTTATTTATTGTGTGCCCCTACTTTTCAATTCATCAATTTTTCAGCTAATGGTTTGCTAGCTAATAAAATCAACAATTACGCGTTAGCTTTCATTGACTACGGCTTGAGTACGTATACATGAAGATTTTCAGAAAAATGCATCCTAACTTTTAAACATTCTTTTACTATTAATATTGCAAACATGTTAAATTATCAATCCTGCTAAAATGTGTCAAATGGCGGTATGTATACTAAGGACATGTTTGGTATTAATATCAAGATATCATGTATGAATATGTATATCATTCATATTCATATATACGTTTGATATAATCATGATATCATTATCAAACTAATAACTGCTATTTGGTATCATGTATAGTCGTATAGATATCAAGATATGTTTATTGAGTGGTATCAAAGTTATATCGGAGTGTTATTTTGATATTTTCATGAAATGAGTATATCAAAAATATCACTCATATCTATACGTATACCCAATACATTCATATCACTCAAACCCATATCTTAATATTCATATCCGATAACTCATATCTTTAGTATCGATATCAAACGAGCCCTAAACTCGTCTGCAAAAATAATGTATCCTTGTGAAAATTGACAAGTAGATTACCTACTAAAAAGGTTAAGGGCATGTTTGGTAGAAATTGAGTATCGGATTGGGATAAGAAATCGAGTTGGAGAGATATAGGATTGGAAATGACAGATGTTAGTTGAGTGTTTGTTTTTACATATGGGAATGATAACCCACAAATCCTTCTTCACTTTTCATACCCATTCAAACCCATAAAAATTAAAAGGGTTGGAAAACTCATACTTTAGAGGATTGGGGAATGAATATCATATCAAATTCCTTTAACCAAACAAAATGTATGGGATTAGAATTCCTCAACCCCAAACCTCATTCCCCAAACCTCCTTACCAAACACCCCTTAAATTCTTTCAAGAGAGCTGTCTAGAGTGGGAGAGATACCTTAAGATAATAGCCTCTTCTTTAAGTACGTTTTGAAGGTTGAAGAGAAGGAACTTCTCATCCAATTTTCATGACAGAAGAAACAAATACTTTCAGAATATGGTGCGTGTTACTCCAGTGACAACGGATCGGAATCCAATTACGTGACCAAAAAAAAGTTCAAGATCTGCTCTACAACAGGTTCTATCTTACAAAAAATAGAGTGAAGTGAAACATACAGCGCCTTCTCGGAGCATTCTTGAAGGGGACTCTCGGGGGATCAGGGCGATCATCACCCGTTTAATCTTCAACCATTTGCGACAACACGTGCTTGTGTGGGTTGCACTGAGCTTCGAATGGAACTTTCAGAATGTTGCTTCCCCTGTTTTTAGTAAGAGAACTCATGACCCCGAAGTGATATGTATTTCTTAACCCAGATGGCAATGTCTTCAGCACAGGCCTGTGCTTGTGGGGTCTTTAGGAGCATGTCGAGTGTCGCAAATTCATGAACTGCGTCCTTGTATTCCAGAACCGGGGCATCAACGCTTACCTTCCTTAGCGCCTCTGAGTAAGCAATGGCCCGATCCCTCATCCAATCATGCTCTGCCACTACTGTTAATGTTGGTGGCATGGACTTTAGAGGTGGGCCCCTATTGGGGAGGAGGGGGTTGGCTGCTGGGTGATCAAGGCTGAAGTCTTCCTCTGGCAAGAAAAGCTTCCAAGCGAGTAAGCACATGGCTTTGTCATAAAAGTAAGAATTGGCCAACTTTATTTCTGATTGAGTGGGAGCACTGCCCATGAAGAAAGGGTACATGAGCACTTGTGCCACTATTTTTACAGGATCGAGAAGCCTTCCTGTTTCAACAGCCTTCCTAGCAACGTAATCAGCAATATTTGCTCCACAGCTTACACCAAGAAGAACACATCTGTTCAATGATGCCAAAACCCAAAGTCAGCCTAGATAAAATGTTTATAAGATGATTACAATGAAATCCAGAGAAAGATCATCTAAAGCAGAAAGCAATTTCATGCATGTATAGAACCAAGTAAAAAATCTCATGTATAATTTACATGCACTGAAGTTACAATAATATGAATCTTTAATAAGCAGCTGGAGTAGTAAGAACTCAAATAGAAGCTCGATCATGGTACCTCTTCTATTGGTGCATTGGGAGAGTTCGCATTTATCAAACACATTTACGGGCTTACCCACACTCAGCCTCACACTGTCTGTAAATGCATGTCACTTGCAACCCACTCCAGGGCATTGAACATATACAATCACATTCTAAATTTAGAAATAAACAAGCATGGATGTGTGCATGCACACAAAGGGAGAGGAGAGAGGAGCTAAAACTTTCTATGACCCTAGATTTCATTTCACATCCACGCCCATTTGGCGCATTTGAATATTATACTCCAGCATAGGGCAAATAACATCCTCAAGGCTGAAGCGTGTCTAGACCAATAACTAATGCTGTTCTCCTTCTCAGGCCTTCATATCAAACGTATACAATCAGGGCTAGAAACACCCATGATGCCAAGGCTACACACTCTAATTGAGGCTGTAACCCTGTAATCCCAAATCACAGGTTGATCAAGGCAAAAATTTACATTCATTGCTACAATTTTTCAGCAACTCGAAGCATAAGCTAGTGATAAATTCCTAGAGTGGACTAGATCTAGTTATCTAGAGTCCCGATAGGGGCATATAGCTAGATGGGACACTGCAATAATAGTGAGATCATTGTTCAAGAATGTTAATTTCCAATATCTGTGACAAGCATCACACCGTGAGCTCAGATTACCAATTCTAAAAAAACAAAGTCAAACAACTGCTTTATCAGCATTTTTGCAATTGTTTTGTGGCAGAAGCAGGGATATCGTAAGATTCATAAGAGCTCAAAGTGAGAGGTCAAGAGTCAAATCGCATATTGGCTATAGCTCTTCACATCCTTGGATTGAACCCACTCTCTGGGAACAGAACAATTTACAGCCTTCTGAATATGAACAAAGGATTATAAAATAGTGCAGAAGCCTAAGAGCAGTCTATAATTATAGCAATTGGTCTTAGTTGTATATGCTTGCTGATAATTTCATTGGCTTTTTTATTTAGGTTGTTTCTCAACAAGGGTAACCCCTTTGACTTCCATTTTGGAAATTTTGACAGCCCTCATAATGTGATGAAACATGATTCTAGAAAAGAAACAAACTCCTGATCCTTTCTGGATATGCTATTACAGAGATTAACCACATATCAAACTCAACTTGGAACAGATTCTTGAGAGTACAATCAAACGTTTCTATGTCCCTTAACCTGCTCCACTATGGATTAGGTAGAACAACCTTACATCATAAGTAGTTCTAGAAAAAACAATTTGTTCTTAATGGAAAAGTTTAATGAAAATATAGTTCTTTTATTTTCAAAGGCCCAAATGAAGTATAAGTGCCCAACAAAGTAATCAATTGCCAGCGTATCAGAAGACATCAACCAGTTGAAAAGACTAAAAATTGGGTGGCTACTTCTAACTTATTGCTCTCTACTATAAGTTTATAATAGTCTCTCACCTTTTTTCCTAGCATAGGAGACATAGAGATTCAATAAACAGATGAAGTACATTACAGTTTACACCAGTAGTTCCATGGTTTATACTTTATACCAAGTTATCTGTAGGGACTTGAGCATTCAATTTCATAAATGAAGCAATGCTCATGCAGCAGCATAACCTTACCTAGACATGCATCTTAGACATCTTTACTTCCTCATAGAAGGAAGGAAAGCAAGTTCGTAAGTTTTCAAATGGAGGATACAACAAGAAATTCACACCCCATAATGAGCTATACCTATATGAGGATATTGGAACCACATTCTGCATTTTTTGGGGTTAAAATCTGCATCACTATATATCTAAGGAAACTAAACATTCAAATATGAATATACACATAACAATTTGAATCCTCAACTACCAAGTGTGCTAATATGAATCTCACTCCTTTACACGTTTCCACGGGGACATGTACCTTAAGAAGAGTTCAAGGATATTCCAATTAGACATTCTTAACAGATCCTAAAAGTTTGAAAGCAGACAATAACTCCTACTTTCAGCAAAATCAATGCTTCTTTAAAACTCAAATACTATTTCACAACTGGTCAAATAAAAAATTATAAACCACAAAGCATGGTTCAAAAGCAAAGGCGACAGTAAACTTGAGGTTTACTCTTAAATACAATCCGAGAGTCAGCTAAACCAAAAATCTAACGCAAAGGAGAAATCAGACTAAGCTTTCTCCTACTAAGAAAAAACGCAACCAATAAACTATTGGCAAACTAATGAGAACAGCTTTCAATCCAGCCAGAGCAGGAACATAAAATTGCAGTTCAAAGAACAAACTCAATATAGCAGCATGGAATAAAAATAATACTCCGTAGGACTTAAAACAAAACAAATCATGAAATGCACTTAGCTATTCCCACCCACATTTTGATATTTCAGAATATAAAGTTTCATGCGCCAATCAATTTCAAGTTAAAGAGGGATTAAGGAACCTAACCTTGAAGGGTCACCATGGGCGGCCAACCAAGGCTCCACCATTGACGCCCCGAACGTATCCTTCACAATATGCCTGTGAGCATCCGACCTCTTCCCGTCCCCACCAACGCCCACACCACCACCGGCACCACCGCCCAGCCCACCCTTTGCATTCATAACGAACGACTTGCTACACTCCGCCAAATTCGCCTGCTTGACGAGCCAATTCAGCACCTTCCACCCGTCCTCAAACGCCGCCGGGTACCTATTCTCAGGCGCCAACCTATATCCCACAGACAAGATGATCACATCACACAATTTAGCTATTCTTCGACAGAAGAAATCGTTCGCAACCGAGTCGTTGCTCCCGCTCACAAACCCTCCGCCATGGAACTGCAGCATCACCGGCAATTTCCGAAAATGCACCTTCCTATTCTCTATCGACGGCAAGTAACCCCTATATAATCCAGAATCTGACTTCAATCCGTCAGAATTGGTCACACCGACACCGTAGCTATTCCTCCTCGATGTATCGGCGCTCATTCGATCATCAATAGGACTACCGACAGGGCTGAAGCTGTTCCTGCGGCTCAAATTAGGGTTAGGGCCGTTGGAATTGGATCCAGATTTAGGGTTATTAGGAGCGTGAGACCTCGTAGGGCGAGATTTCGAATCAGGATCGGATGCGAGCGCGGTGTCCGGCAAGAAGATGCGAACGGCGAGGGAAGTGAACGCGTCGATGTGGATATCCTTAGTGGCGACCCCATCGGTAAAGACGGGGTTAGCGGCGGCGACAGACTCCTCCGGCCGAGTGGAAACCCCGAAGCCCTGGCTTCTGCCATCGGCGGTCTCATCTAACATGGTCTGAAGCCTGTGCTTCACCAGGAATTTGAAAAAGACGCTGTACAGCTTCACAGCGACACTCGGCATTCTCTCTTCTCCAAATCTCTATCTTCCTCTGCTAAATCTTCCTTTTCTCTATCTCTCTTCCAAATGGATTTCCACCTCACGAGCTTTACACTTCCACAACAATATTGGCGGTTCAATTCACATTGGAGAGATAACAAAATTTTCAAAAACTCGACAGATCCACAAGCGGAATCCTCGAAACTGTGGTTTATTCTTGCTGATTTCGATCCAAATCTCTTCGATCCAAGAAATTGCTGGCCAAGTGTGCAAACATACAATTTGGCTTTTCTGCGTCCTCTCTCTCTTTCCGCTCTCTTTTTGTTTGTGTGCTTTTCGTGAGGCGAGAGATTTACACCTGAACTGAAATTCCTTTTCTTTTCCTTTTCCCTTTCCTTTCTTCGGTTTTTAATGGCTAAGATTGGATGTAACAGTATACCGTGTGGTCGGTTGTACCGTAAAGTCATATTATAAATATTGGACGGTTGAGATTAGATAGAGGTGTTGGTAGAGTGAGGGCGAGAAGCAGAGGAACATACATGACGGATCTACAGTTCGGTTACTTCGGTTTCGAACCCGAAATGGTATGTTAAGCAGAGGTGATACCGTGATATTATTTATGTACTTGGTCTCGATAGACTGCGGTTGGAATTTTTCGAGAAGTATATGATTTTTCAACACAATAACATTCAATTTAAATGTACCAAATCCAAATTGTTGTTTTTTAATAAACGAGATCTTCACTATGGAGAAGTGGTCGATTCTATGCAAAATTATGACGTCTCTTATCAACCATAACCTTAAAATTATACATTTACCATATAGTTTATAAAGTTTGTCATGTTTTTGAATGAGTGATACACGATATCACTCAACAAATCCATATATGCAAATCAAAAGTGCAATGTCATGTATTGGTCTAATGTCTGATATGAACAAAAGAAAATGAATTACTGTAACAGCATATAAGGGTATTTAGGTTTTTATTTCAAGACACCTAATCAACTGTTGATCTTTTTTTTTGGAGATAATTCTTGTTTACATAAAAAAAACAAGTGCACCAAAATCGGAAGAATATGTTTTGACAACTCTACTCTTATCCATTGTAATCCTGCAATCAGTCGTTACTTAGGTTGCAATTCTTTCTTTTTTCTAGGTGAGAACAAGAATTTCGAAGGCCTTATCATTCAAACAATGGATGAAAACCTCCCACCACCAAAAATCATATGATATGCCAGGAAAGTCCGAATAGAGGTATAAGAATTGTTCCTTGTATCTGGATAATTGGTCGTTTTCCAAACTATGTAGCCAAAACAAATTGAATTGAGCACAAGTTGAAAAGGGTGGGGACAGGAAAAGAACAAGTTAGAATCAACTAATAGACAAATCAAAGCAAAGCAAATTCATATAACACCTTCCTGATGTTGTTAATCAAAATGAGGATGCAAGAAACATTCCAAGGTTGATTTGGTCGTTTAACAAGCATGATTACATTTTGAGGCCAAGTACACACACTACACACGTTTAACGGAAAACTGAGAAGTTTGAATGACTAAATATGAACGACGAATAATATTATATCAAAGATATAATCATGTGCTGTAATACATTATACTAGTCCACCTTGACATTTTGTGCTAGAAATGGAACCTAGGCAACAACATCACCAAGCTCGAAACCTTGTTGTAACAAAGTATGCAGCAGTCAAAGGAAAAGAACTTACCGAAATAGGGTGCCAAGGAACTGCTGACATGCATTCTTGAGATTGAGAAACAGGGTATCTGTAAATTGACACCTGTGATAGGAGGCTGTTAAAGCAATAACAGCAATTTATCAACGTTAGTTGATTCTCATTTTCACCTCATTTGACCAAGCTCGTATTTAAATGGTATGTTGTGCACGTTTTTGTCATATTTAAAATTACTTGATTAGCAACCAACCCAAAAAATTTAAAATCGAGGTCAAAAGAATGGATTCCACCTCTAAAATCTTACCAATTCAACAGAGGATGAAGAATGACCGTGGTATCCACAGCAATATCTACAACAGGAACTGCACATTTGGACATGCCTGATCTAATCTGATGGCCTGTCCAGATCAGACTATTGATTGATCTTCTCTGGTAACCATGTTGCTGCTTCCTAAACCAAATCACTTACAACTTCACATACCCAAGAACCAATCGCCTGATGATTTTCAATTGCTCGACACACTAGAAGGCTGTGAGGCATCAGCTCAAGTGAATTCCAAAGCCGAAACAATTCCAAACCCAAATGAGGTAGGACAACTGATGAAGAATGGTAAAGCTACATGGCCCACTTTTGCATCAGTGATCCATTAAAGCAGCATCCATTTCTGAAAGCGGGGCTGCAGACATCATGATAAAGAGATAAGCTAATTAGAGATTCCTCTATGCAAATACATCGAAATTGCCATCAAACTTGCAATAGAAACAGAAACACCCAGTATCAGCTATTATTCACACCATTTAGCTAGCAATATTAATTTCAGCCACCAAAATTATTCGTCCAGGAAAAGAAAGAGTGAGCTAGATTATGTAAAAGATGGTATTGGAGAGTTGAATCATCCAATTTCATGAAACAAATTATAATATTATAGAGAAAGGATTGAGAGAAAACGCACAAACTTCTCGCATTGCCGCATTGAAATACCATCATTAATTCATGATTCCAACAGAATTTGAAGAAGGTAATAAGAAGTGCAACAAAAAATTTATTTTTATGGAATGCTAAAGATTTTAAGAAGTCACCATGAAGACTAAAATGGAAAAGGAGTAGGACATAGAACCATATTTAATTTGAAAATATATGAAACATTACCAAGCAGATCTTCATAACAATCAGTCAATAATGATGTTTCCATCAGCAATGGAGGTGAAAGAAACCCATCAACAAGTTCATGTGAAACATCTCTTGGTTCGTCAAACTTGTTGGAACCACAATATTCAGGAGTATGGTATGATAAAAATGACGCATCTCCTTCCGAAAACAGCCTTTCACTCAAAAACGTTTGTTTCATTTGTGGGCTAAGATGAGATAACCCAGCAGATGAAAGGGGCACAAAGAAATGCTCAGACCCCTCTTCCGAGTGACTATCTCTTGATGTTTCAGAGTTGTAGGAAGGTACAGATAATGCTGTTGCTCTCACAGATCGTTTTAAATCAAGTACATGTGCTGCATCATTTTCTGAAAAGTACAAGAAACTAATTAAGCCTCCAAAGAAAGTCCTTACAAGTTACATCAAAAGATCATAAACAGCAATACATCATGAGAAATAAACCAGACATAACCTTCCATGTTTTACTCACCTTGTGGTAGATCATCAATTGTATTACTTGAGGATTGATTGCAATGAGATTTACAATCGGATAAGTTTTCGGCATGGTGGGTTTGAGAGGAAGCAGTACTTCGCTTTTGCATATTTCCACCTTTTCCTGAGGAATTTGGTGTCAAACTAAACAATGGAGGCAGTTTTAGGGTCAGGCTAGCTCCAACTTTCTCAAGCTGAATGTTAGACATTTGTCTAGTCACTTGTGCAACCTCATCAACTGTACCATCCTACAAAACAGGAAATAAATGATAAGCAAGAAACTAGAAGCATAGCAATGTGCATCAGATTGTTCATATTAGGACATCAAAGCAATTTGAGCAGGTGATGAACATAGAATAATTTTAGTTTGATAGAACTTATTTTACCATGGTTCTTCCACTACTTTGAGCATGCATAAGTGAGGCAGACCAACTAGATGAGTTGTTCATAGGAGGAAGGCTGGAAGATATACAGTTTACTTCTTCAGTAAGCTTTGTTACTGAATTTTGTACTCCTGGAGCAACTTCCTTCAACTGGTTAACTAAAACCTGCATAACAAAGTACAACAAACAACTAAGCAACATACAAGTAAACATGTATCTGCTGATATCACATCA
Source organism: Rheum nobile (assembly GCA_027886185.1). Lineage (NCBI taxonomy): Eukaryota > Viridiplantae > Streptophyta > Magnoliopsida > Caryophyllales > Polygonaceae > Rheum > Rheum nobile. The sequence continues at coordinate 1,885,744 of WOAB01000018.1, forward strand.
TGCTAAGTATATTAGCTGAGATTGAACTTATACCATCTCTTTTGGGGATTTCAGGTTTTAAGGGAAGCATTAATTTTCAACCATAGCTGGATCACAAAAATTGTACATAACCTGATTGACTAATCAAAGTGCTAGTGGAATAATTTTAATAACTGCATGCCAAAAGTATGTCAAAAGGTAACAAGACCATAAGCATCTTTTTCCCAAAAAGGAAAGCTGAAAACACTAGATATAACTTTTGTTAGTTGTTACTCAATGCTCATCAAAAAGCCACATCCATAACTGGTATACCTTTGTTGCTTTCTTTTTGCTTGAATAGACAAAACAAAGAACATGATGCTATTCATCAGAAAAAGGAAAGCCACTCACATACATAACCTGCACTTTCACAAACACTTCTCACCTGTATACTAACTAGATGCTGACGATGTTCACTAACGGTTGCTGCTAGAGAATCTGCATGACCACTTGTACCAACATCTTGTACACTTTGAAGAAGCTCTGGACCATCTCCATCATTTGTTTTTGCCTATACAATGTTTTTTATAATGATTTTGAGCATGATTAACAATTTTAACATTTAGACATATCAGCAAACCAACAGAACAGTGATCTTATATGCACATAAGAAGAAACATACCAGTTGCAGTGATTGCTTATGAATGCGCTGAAGTGCATGCGTCCAGCGTCTGAGAATTTCAGCAACATCAACAGTGGGATGACTTCTTCCATTTCTGTCATGCGCTTGACTTTTAACTTCATCGTGATTCTGTAAATATGAAGAACCTAGACTGATATCCATCTTGCCGTTTGAATTGGTGATAGATAACCCTTCAATGTGTTTATTATCCCCTAGAGGAGCTGAAGGTGGCTCACCAGGTTGACCAGATAAAGTCTGAGAGCTTTGCTCCATGGCTGCAAGCAAAGCAGTACCCGAGATCCGATACCTGTAAAGAAATAGTAGAATTAACCTGACTATGAACTAGAAGCAATGGTGTGAAAAAGGTGGTAAGCTCCACCTATGTTCTCGATGAGCTATCAAGTCTTCAATGGGTCCTGAAGCAAGAATTTCATGCTGACCTGTAGGCATGAGCATAAGGAAAGTTGATCCAAACTCTAAATTCAAAAAAATGAAATAAAAAAAAAAGCGCACACACACACGACACTCTTAAGATACTACCCCACAGACGACCCATAAAAACACAGATTAGAAATAGTCTGAAGCATTAACCAAGTGGCCAGAAGCACGTGAGCCCTATATTACAGAATATGATGCGATTCTTTATATGGATCACCCAGCTAAAAAGCTACAACTATAAACTTTAACTTAGCTAGAACATTTGATCTATAACAAATTAACAATAAGATAAATCCACTTACTTTTACGAGATAATAAGGACTCCCACAAGTGACTAGCTTTTGAGACCAAATGAGCACTTTGACTTGAACCAGAAGCGCGGTCATCCCACATTTCCGCTTCTGACTTTGCTTTATTTCTCAAGTCATGAAGCTTATCCAACTCTTGTTGCAAATAAGCCTGGGAAAGATCAAAATATAATTAGTACTAAGACTGAATTTATCTACGAATCAAGAGTCAACAAAAGAATACCCCTTGAAGTAACACTCAATTAATTCAGCTAGATACCTCCTCAGCACAGAGACCACGAAACTCTGCCGTCATCTCATGAGATAAATCTGACCACGTGGCTTGTCTCTGAACAGCTATCTCTGCCTTTTTCAGGAACCTCCTCCGTTCAACTGCTATTCTAGCCTATTTGACATAAGATAACAACTAAGTTTATCAGTTCACGTGTTGACAAAAAAAAAAAACAGAGATGGATACAGTTTCAAAATGAGAAAATAAAAACAGAAGAAGTAAAGAAGTATAGCACATACTTGCAAAAAAGAAAGGGCTGGTCATAAGATGAAACACATTGCATATTGTGGAAGGACTAAAACTATACATCAGGAAAACAGCACTAATAGCTGTCAGCAAACTGCTTGAATCCATAACTTCAGCACATCATCCACTTGGAGTTATAGAGTTAAGATATTCTATGTCATAATTTTGTCATGGGATGGAAAAATCATTCAGGAGTAGGACTTGGCCCAGGAAATGCGGCGGAGTTAAGCTTCAAAAATAGGGTTAAGTTTGACCTGTATTGGCTGGGTTACAAAAAGGCCATGAACTTGCGCGGGCGCACACACACACACAGGATACACAAAAAATAAAAAAAGCAAAGGAGTTATTCTATCATACTCTGATATGACTGGACATATAGCACTACATATCATAAGGGTCTTAATTTAAAATAACAGGTTGTCATTGTCATCAACCTACCTTCGTTACTGGAAGTAAAGCTGCAGCATGTGAAACTGCTACATCTGTCAAGGAAGCAGGTAAAGGGTTGGAAGAAACATCGGCCGGAAATGTTCGCCGGTGAACCTCACGCAAAGCGTGCAAAGAAAGTTGCCATAAAAGTTCAACAAATCTGCACTTAACAATTCAGGGTCAGTCATCTCAACACCGCGACCCATGTAAATCCATATAAATGACATATATAACTTGCTCATAAGCTCAGTAGGACGTATGAACAGCCACACAGGTAAACGCAATAATGAGAACGGGATCGGGGATCCTTGTTTTGGAATTAAAATTAACATCCAAAATGATATTGATCAATTTAAACATAGCAATATTTCAACGCTGAAAGAGTTTGCTGGGGCTAACTTACTTTTCTTCACCTCCAACTAACTATTGAAAACTAATGAAGATTCCCCTGTGAAAACAGTTGAATCCGATAAACCATTCATAATCCATTCTACACTATGATGTTATGTTTATATGGAAGTTGCCTTGCATCAACCAGAATATCGCTATCAGGTCTGAAATGATCAAAAGCCATGTTACATCTCCCATCCCCTCCAAGTTGAAGAAAATGGAATCTAGGACCCTTCTGCTGGCTTTTGTACACCACAATCAGCCTATTTTCCTTAGCAACCATTATTGAAGAACATTATTCTTGGTACTTCCAATTAATAACGAAAATTCTGTTGAATCTTAAAAATTACTGATGGTAGAACTGTGGAAGTAATGTGATACACAAAACAAATAAGAGAACACTCTCACAAACCTCGGTCCACAGCATGTCGCCAGGGATGAAACCCTTGAATTGCTTCTCGGGAGTGCCCCTAGCGATTCCAGGTCACTAATAATTCCTTGAACTACCTATACAAAACCGGAGAAGAAAATTACTGATGAAAAAAAATCACACAACGGATAATAAATTTAGCACATATATTCTTCTATAATCAATCAGCGAAAGAATATAATAACGCAGAATCACCTTGCGGAAATCACGAGACTGCGCGGAATCGAAAATCGGCCATACACTGTCGAAATCCTGACCAGATCTCAGAGTTCAGTAAACGCGACACCGTAGAAAAAGGCGAAGTAAAAGGAAAAGCAAACATCAAAAAATCTAGTGATACGATTTCGATAGGACAAAGAATACCTTAGCGGATTGAACCGGACCTCGAAGCGACGACAAGATGAAGTACAGAAGCTGCTCGCCCAATTTAGGGTTAGAGTGGCGGAAAAACCCGACCCGGGGAGTAGAGTTTCCGGATCCGAGTCCGATCACAGCAGGATCGAGCCCCAATAGCAAGCAATTAGTGTACATTGCACTCTCCAGCTCCATCTCTCTCTCCTTCTCCCTGTCCAGCGACATTCCCCTCCCAATTTTAGCCGTTTCTCTCCATTTTCTTCCCAGTTTGGGTTTTTAAACATTTTGGTATTTTGCAAAGAAGGGCCTGCAACTATGGAAATATATGGGATTTTGGAGGGCTCTTTTTTAAATTCCCAGCATGTGTCTTTACAGAACGACGCCGTTACGGAAGAAGCCAGCGTTTTAAGCTTCGTTTGGGTTCGCAGCAGCAATTTCCATCCCCGTATTTTCTTCTCTTCTTTGTTTCCCGAGTAAGCTATGGAGAACGGCGGCAGTGGTGAAATCCCCGAGGATGCCAACGAACGTAAGAACTTCCCCTCTTTCTCCTTCTAATTTCGTAGTACTTATCTTAAATTTTAGCATCAATCGGTCTTTGATTTTCACAATTTGTTTCGTAATTTCGTGGTTTGCGTTTTGCTTTGGTAGATTGCCCTGGTCCTCAATCGGAAACCGCCGGCAAATCAGATGCTTGTGAAGGTTGCCCTAACCAGCAGATTTGCGCGACAGCTCCCAAGGGCCCTGACCCAGGTCTGACTCTCTTTCTCTCTTGTTTTGCTGAAATAGGCTGTGATTGAGGCTAATTGTACTTTCGAAACGACATCGTTTTGAAGTATTCTCTTTCTCTCTTGTTTTGCTTAGTGTGGATTTATTGCTTTTATATCAGTTATGATTGCTTTTATATCACTATTAGGTTAAAAAAATCATTTTGGGGTTTGTGGATTTTTGCTGTATTTGCTACCAAGATGAGATTTAGGTGGGATAATAAACATGTTTGAATAGGACCCTGATTAATTGAGTAGTCTATTCAACATAATCTTAGCTCAATATTTTTGACGTTTATGGCATTTTGGCTGTTTCAATGTTTCATGGGTGCTTTTTGTCAATTTTGATTCAATGAGTGGTTCCCTATGTTTAACCTTTTCTATGGTGTGTAGGTTGTATGTAATTAGATCTTTGCTTTATATTCTTCTGTTAGTTGTGTGGACATTTTTTATAATGAAAGAGATTGCTTGCAGTTTGCTTTTTTCCAGAAATATTGTAATCCGTTGACTCGTTATTAAGCAAGTATTAAAGTATCTAATTTTGTTTTAGTAGAACCTAAAGGAAGTAGTAGAGTGATACGTTCGCTTTTGATAACTAGACAGCTGTTTCTTGACAATGAAACTCCTAGTTGAGCATTAAGAGAGGTATATATGGACGCTAAAGTTGCCATAAAACGATGCTGAAAATAAACACATGGGTAGAACTTGGTTGCTCGCTGGTGTTGCATCTTGTACTAACAAAGGAAGCTGTAAATAATGGTCCGAGTGCCGAATATGACTTCTTCGCGCCTTCTTAAATTTAATGCACAAAATGTCAATGCATTTGCAGACTTGGTGGCAATTGCAGAACGCATGGCCACCGTGAAGCACAAAATACTAGTCTTGTCAGGAAAAGGTGGAGTTGGCAAGAGCACGTTCTCGGCTCAATTGTCATTTGCACTGGCAGACATGGATTACCAAGTTGGCCTGCTTGATGTAGATATATGCGGTCCGAGCATTCCTAAAATGCTCGGTCTTGAAGGGCAAGAAATCCACAAAAGTAACCTTGGCTGGTCCCCGGTCTATGTTGAGTCTAACCTAGGTGTCATGTCAATTGGCTTCATGCTTCCCAACCCAGATGATGCCATCATTTGGCGGGGCCCACGCAAGAATGGGTTGATCAAGCAGTTCCTGAAGGACGTCTACTGGGGCGAGCTTGATTATCTCGTTGTTGACGCCCCGCCCGGTACATCAGATGAGCACATATCCATAGTCCAATTCCTGCAGGCGACTGGCATTGATGGTGCAATCATCGTTACCACACCACAACAGGTACAAGTATTATACAGTTGAGAAGGCAGAACTGTAAGAAATCGAACCCTTTTTGAAGCAGTTCTAGTGCTCCTATACAACTCTTTCTCATGCTATATGTTTCATTGACATGTGATAGAGCAGAAATCGAAATTCACTCAATGAACACAGCAAACACAAATTCACACACAAAACCAACACAAATGTAGCCAAGATAATACTATAAATCTGTAGAAACAAGAAGGATAATCTCAAAGGGAGGACACACTCTCCCGAATGCCCGAAAACACTCTAATTCTCTGGATAGTCACTTTAACAAATCCCATCTCACAGCCTAACCGTTTGCCATTTCAGCACACGGGGGCCTCTTCTAGAATAAACTGCCTAAATTCACTTATATAATTTCTAACTATTTTGTGTCCTAACAACAGGTCTCCCTTATCGACGTGAAGAAGGAGGTGAACTTCTGCAAGAAGGTTGGAATTGAAGTTCTTGGTGTTGTAGAGAACATGAGTGGACTGAGTCAACGTCTATCTGACTTCAAGTTTGTGAAGCCAACAGAGACGGGGCAACAGGAAGACATATCTGATCAGGTTCTTGCCTGCATTCAGGAGAAGGCTCCTGAGCTGCTAAACGTCATGGCTTACACCGAGGTGTTTGATAGCAGCGGAGGTGGGGGTGCTCGTATGTGCCAAGAAATGGGGGTCCCGTTTCTCGGTAGGGTGCCTTTGGACCCGCAGCTTTGCAAGGCGGCCGAGCAAGGCAGATCTTGCTTCAATGATCAGAAATGTGCTGTTAGTGCTCCTGCTTTGAAGAACATCATACAGAAGCTGGTTCCTAGACGGGCAATGGATGAAGGCGCCTGATCAGAGATGTTATATACACAACACAACTAAGCACATGCTTGTTTTTTAGTATGTTGTGGGTTCTGATTATTGGGATTTTCTGAAGATTGTGTATGCTGATATACTTGCTCCGATTGAGAAATCTGAATGCCAATACGCTGGTGGGTTTTGTGCACAAAAGTAGGTTTTTGTAGGGTGTATAAGCATTACAGGATTTGGAGGGCTTGAACATCCAACCTTTTAATAATAACACAAGTCCAAATTCCGTTTGCAATGATTTGGCATAATCATTATTCTGATCAGTTTGAGAAATGTGAAATTCTACTGTTCATATGCATATTGTATAGTTAGTCTAGTGGACATCAAAGAGTCCATAGAGACTTGAAGCCAGGCAACATCTTACTAGACGAGGAGTTGAACCCTAAAATTTCAGATTCTGGGTTCTTGCAGGAAATGACTTCCCCACTAACAATGCTAGAGTAGTTGGAACATAGTAAGGATAAATTCCAAATTATCCAACTTCAATTTTCAACAGAAAAAATTTAATCAACTTCAACTCTAGTACTTTACTTGATACTCTGTATACTGTAGTATCACTTCAATTTTGTTAAGATAATTCTGTAGAGGAGGGATTAAATGTGGATTGTTGTTATGGTGTAAAATCAGGATGATTTTGAGACGAACAAGACAATATAAAATGGAATAACATTTTTGTAAATAGTGTAGACTATTCTGTTTCGTTATCTACGTGACAAAAAAAATTTACATTTAAGACACTAAAGGTGCACATATAATATAATACCCATTAGCATACTAAATGTTAAAAGTGCACTTAATAACTATGATTTTTTATTTAATCGAATTGCCACAATTTGTCTGCATTTTGAGCCCTACTCTTTTTCTCTGTTTTTTTTTTCCCAAATGAAGGCAACTTATTCTATTGGAAAGTTACCAAAAGCCTATGAGAGTTAGTTAAAGTTGTTAGTGTTTGTTAGCTGGCTTCTTATATAAGCCATCTCATGTAACTGAGAAAGTTCTTATTTCCCTCATTCTCTCTGTTTCTCTCTCGTTCAACATACAAACAAAGCCCAAATACCGGGACTAATCTCTTCTAATTAAACCCTCAAAGTAAACTTCAAAGTACTTTCCTAAATTCTTATCAAATATCTTTTTTTCCATATATAATTAACAAGTGATCGTTCACTAAAAAAGTGATGTTTCGGTAGATTTATGTAATAGAATTCTATGGGTAAATCTAATATAATAGACTCAATTACCTTGGACTTATTGTAAGTACCACCATCTCAATATAAATATCATTTAAATTTCTACATTTATCGCAAAAATAGATGTCATTTTTATTGGAGTCCCACATCGAAAGTTTGGGACTCACTTGCCTAGTATATAAGCTTGTGGATTACTCCCCCTATTGTCAATTGGTTTTAGGGTGAAACCCCATTTGGGCTTATATATGCTAGGCCAACACGCGCTTGTTGCGCACCCCGTCTTAGTCCACTGTCTTAATTCGACATGGTATCAGAGCCCGGTTTGTGGGCCAAGTGTCTTGCGGCCAAGAAGGCCCGTCACACTTGCGGGAAGAGTGTTGGAGTCCCACATCGGAAGTTTGAGACTCACTTGCCTAGTATATAAGCTTGTGGATTACTCCCCCTATTGCCAATTGGTTTTAGGGTGGAACCCTATTTGGGCTTATATATGCTAGGCCAACACGCGCTTGTTGCGCACCCCGTCTTGGTCCACTGTCTTAATTCGACAATTTTAGGAACATTTTAACCTCTTTTACTTCACATGTGTGCTTACTTGCTAAGTATGTTTTTTTTTCCTAATTTCAATTACTAATTTTCTCTCTTTGATTGAGAAACAAAAAAAGGGCATATTTGAACCAAAAAAATTAATCTTTATGCAATATATTATCTAAATTAAGGAAGTGGCTAAATGGTAAGTTTGTATATAAAACTTAACACACAATGGAGAGGCGTGTTCATGGTAGGTGGTGATGGGTGTTGCCGACTGCGACCACTTTGAATGTTTCATGCCACCGGCCTTTGAAAAGTGAGTTTCCTTATTATACTACTAGTTATAACATTATATCATATCGTTATCAATTAAGTCAATTCTTTCTTTTAAAAAATGGCACCAATATTATTTTTTCTTCCCGAAATTACTAGATTTGAAGAAACTAACACCATAATATGAATTATCAATATTTTGATATCTGAAATGCAGGGCCGTCCAATGATTTTAGGGGGTCCTGTGCGATTGTGCCGATTTTAAAATTTTAAATATCTAGAATTTGTTTCTTGTAATATTTTTATAATATAATATTTTTTAATTTTTTTTAACTTGGGTATTGTTTGTATAATTTATCAATATAAAAGCTAAATTTTTATGTTTACAATTTTAGTTACATCAATCATAAATTTATATAACACCCCGTATCATAATTTTAATGTATACAGGTGGATTTCTTATTTAGAAATGTCTATTTTAGATATTATTTTGTGTAGTTTTTTTATTAAAAAAAACAATATATAAATATGGGGTTATTAGGGATTAAACACGGGTGAGTTGATATAAAACACACTCCCCAAACCACTAGACCATGTTTTTATTTATGTCAATTATAGGTAATATATTATTATAAAGGGGGGTTTTAAATTGGAGGTCTTATTCAATTGGGCTGAATAGAACACCCAACTGAACGGACCTGCTGAAATGCAGGGATGTCCATACATTCCAATTCAACATGCCACAAAGATCCTTTTTATCTATTTCATCTCAAGAAATTGAACCCATCAAAAAAAGAGTTCAAGAAATTGAGTTTTATCAAAAATAGGAAATTTTGTTAAGGCATGTGTTAAAGTGATTCTCCATATTTATTGATAATTTTTTTATAGAGTTTTAGAACACTATTTATATAGTTCTTTTAAAACTTCATTGGAACATGACCCGTAGCAATGAACTATATGTTAATAATTGTGTAGATTTTCCATTTTTTGGGTCCATAAGAGATAATAGACCATTATAACAGAAAATGGAATTTAAACTCGTGACTTCATAATCACGTCATGTCATGCTTATCAATTAAGCTGAAAAGGAAAAGATACCTATATGCCAATACTTAATTTTCAGGATACTTGAATATATAATAATATTTATATATCATTTATCATATGTATATTTTAAATATTATTTTATTAATACTTCATATTTATTTATTAATCGATCGGGTTCAGCCGTTCAGGTCATACCTTCTCGTGTTAGATTATAATCGGTAATTTCATGTTACTAAGAATTTCGGTGGGGTTTGAGTCGGGACCAAGTTAGTCGGGTCGGTAAATGGGTCAGATTGCGTGAGTAGATGTATATATTTTTTCAAGTCAAGGTGAAACAATAACTTGAAGATAGGTCGTGTCCAATGTAACACTCCAAGTCTGAGATTGGATTATAAAGCATTAAAGTCCTACATACCTATGTCAAAAACTCTTAATTTTTAGGATTCAAGTGATGACAAAAAATTATTATGTTAAGCATTTCGGGACTAGAGTAGTGACAAGATGGGTCACCTCATGGGAAGGCCTTGTGTTGACATCAGTTGTCACTTTTAAGATTTAGGCCTTACAAATGATATCATAGTCATGTTGTATCAAAGCTAGGATCGATCTAGAGGACGATCTTTGGACCTTAAGGAGGATGTCAGAAGTTTAATTAATGGGGAGATTGTAACATAATTAAGAGAAAGAATTATGAGGTTAAGCGTGCTAGGACCAAAAAATTAATGGAATGGGTACCTCTTAAAAAATCCACGTGTTGGCATAAGATGACATTTTTAAGGGCCTTACATCCAAATACAACAAAAATTGATTATTCATCTTATAACAAAAGGGTTTTAATTTAACACATTCTCTCACAAGTTCAACTATAGCTAGCTAGGCCTATACGGAGTTGTTCTCCGAACGCGACACTTATAATACAAAAGTTTAAACTAACGTGTAAGAGTTTCTCCGTTACATTTATGCTTATTTTTCCCAATTTATGATTGATGAGGGAAATCATATTCCAACAATACTATATATCACAAAATAATTCTATAATCTAAATGCTAATGAGAATATCTTATATATAAGGTTGTGTTTCAAACGCTACAAAACAATAAAAGTTACCTTTCTCGTTAGTTATAGAAAATCTTATTTTTCTAAGCAATAAACGCTATCTCACACGCTAATTTTTAGCTTTCCAAACACGTACACATTAAAATTATGTTAATTTATGTGGTATATAAAAGTTTTTTACTCTGACCGTTTCAAGATAGAAGAATGCGCGATATGCAAGTAGGTGTACTATTTATTGTAATTTCTCAAATCGTATTGCTTCCTTATTTTTTTGGATATTTAGGCTATTACAATGGGGGAGAGGGAATCGAACTCGTAATCTCATAGTAACAAAATATCATACTTATCAGTTAAGAAGAGATCACTTGACATCGTAAATCTTGATTTAACTCTTAACTAATATTTCGGTGTTAAGGTTTGATTTTAGGTAACTCACTCATCTTCTTGATCAATTAGATATTGCGTTCTTTTTCATTATTGGGACGTTTGGTAAAAAATAGGTATCGGGTTGAGAAGGTATGAATTTGTAAAGTGATAGATAAATTTAAGTGTTTGGTTAGTATTTGAAGAAAAATTAGATATAGGCTTTTCAATAGACTTTCAACCCAAAATCACATACCCACCTCTCATCCCCATTCCTTCTTTTCAACCCTAAAGAAATATGGGGGTTTCAAAAGTTGGATTTGAGTGGGTTTAGGAAATGGGTTTGATTCCAAAAAAACACATATCAAATATTAAATTTTGGGTTAGAATTCCTCAATCCATCCCAATCCCATACCTTAGCCCTTAATCCCAACAACCAAACACACCCTAAGTTGTCCAAATCGCAAGAAAAGTTGTCATAAATGGATTTGATTACATACAGTCATTTTCTCTAGGGTAAGATGAGTCCGTCTAGGAAGCAGAGAGCACAACAAAAGTTAGAGTTGGATTCCTTAATGAGACAAGACGTAAATACTTTGGGGACAAAATGATTAAGGTATATAGGTTCAAATTCGGTAACGCTGTAATATCTCTCATTTTATAAGGATATTTTGGAATTTTTCCAACTCCCGTATTACAAGTCGAATTAATTCAGAGAAATCGGACATTCGGTAATATGTTTGATCTCTGTAATAATTTTTCTAAGTGAAATAAAATACACTTCGACGTATTTTGGGACTTAATACTCGTTCGTGTACGATTATTTTTATCCCGGGCTAAGGCCAAGTTGATCCAAAGTTTAAACGAATGAAATATGGCCTTGGCGGCGACCGCCGTAAAGCAAGCGGCGACCGCCGCCAACTAGCCGACATTGTCAGCACCAACTTGTCAAGTGGCCTAGAAAGTGGCGACCGCCGCCAGAAAGCGGCGACCGCCTCCAGACACAGATATGGGCGGCGACCCCTTGCCTACGGCGGTGACCGCCGCCACTGTTGCAGGCGTAGGTGCAGGGGCTTGCCGGCGACCGGGGAGACGCCCGATCTTGGCCCTCCACGTTGCATGGCTTGCCCATTTCTTGTCCCCTGACTTTGGCTATAAAAGGGGAAGGGTTTGGGATCAGATTGGGCACAAAACCGAGCTCTAATCTCTCCCAAATCGTCTCGTCGGAGTTTCGAGCTTCTCGCCGGATTTTTCGAGCTCTCGTCTGAGCTTCGTTGGTGTTACTTGGTGGTTGCAAAGTGAAGCTTTGGAAGCCCTTAGAAGCTTAGAATCCAAAGCAAGGCAAAGGAGAAGCAAAACAATTAACGTCGGTGAGTTTTTGCTCTCGTAAATTTTCTGGTGTTCGTAGCGGCGACCGCCGCCACAAACAGCGGTGCCCGTCGTAAGGCAGGCGGCGACCGCCGCCCAGAAGCTTTTGGCTTGTTTCGGCCTTGGCTTCTGTGGCTTTCGACCAGGCTTCGTTCCTTTCGATTCCTTTCGTTATTCTTTAGATTCGTACTCGTGTTTGTCGAATCTAACTTAGGATTTCTTTATGGGTCGATCCGAAGGAATCTGTGTTGCCAAATCTGTCCCTGTTTCGAGCCCGGAAATCCCATCGTCGTCATTAAGCTTCTGCGGATCTAAGGCAAGTGTCGGTTCGCTCTTGCTCATCATTCCATATTTCAATTAATTATCAATTGTTTAGTTGTTAATTAATTTGGGATGATTTACTGTTTGCGTTGGGAACAGTTTTGTTAAATGATATGATTAAAAGGAGATATTATAATAGGTTGTATATTGTTAGAACAACGCTATTATATATATGATTAAAACATGATATTATACTAGGTTGTATCTGCTAGAACAACGCTAGTATAGATATATGTTTTTGATGTTGGCCATGATGGCTGTGATGTGGATTATTACTGTATTGAACTGTTTAGTTAGCACTAGTAGTTAGGAACGTTTGACTCGTTGAGGTCCAGTCGTTTCTTGATAATTATTGGTTGAGAGGGCATCGGAGACCCTGACACCAACTGGCGGATCATGATCGTCCTCTATCCAAGTATAGAGGTGGTGCACTTAGCTAGTGTCACAAACCTTAGGAAGGATTCCCTTCGATATATGTCCCTCATGACGAAACATATATCTAAAAGCTTATAATGTGATGTGTGTTTTGGAATTAAATGAGATAAATGACGTTGTCGCACATAATTAATATACCCTTGGGCGAGTAGTGCAGCTAGGCAATAGTGCAGCTAGGAAATCTCGTCTTGACTTTGATCAGAGTAACGTTCTCTTTTCAATCTGGATTCGCTTTGAGCGGTGAGGTTGGTCGTGAACCGAAACATCAAGTCGTTTTGAACGCTTGTGTGATTATTTATGTTCCCCAACATTTGTCATGTTTTCGATAAGACTCATTTCGTTGGAGTCTTCTTTTGGGTTTGATTGTTGTGAGACTCGGTCTCCAGAATCTTCTCTTGATCATGTCTTTTCTTGTATTTCAGTAGAGTATGGTGGTTGACTATCGTTATCGGTTTTGATTCGAGGAGCGATGAGTCTAACCTAATACGTCTACTTCAAACCACTCTGCTTTGTACCCTTGCTTAGTCTTTCATTAGACTAACCAACCGAAATTGTTCTCTGCATGGTTGGCTGGTGTCATCCGTTCGATTTGGCACATTAGATAAGTTGCCGTCCTGTGAAGGCTAGAACGACTATGAAGACAAACGGTGTTTTTGACAAGTGATTCAGGTTGAGATCCTTGACGGGTGATCATTGCGATCAAGACCCCTTTTTGTTGTTATTTCAAAGACTTCCGCTGTAATGATTCTGATTATGTATTTTGATGTATTTGGAATTATGCTGAAATTTCGAGACTTGGTTTTAATGAAAATTATGATATGTTGTATTATAACTGTGGTTTAATGATTTATATCAACTGGAAAAGCCTTGGGTGACATCGGACAGTACGTCTAAGGTCACTGGCGGTAATACTTTCAAGAGGTTATTTGGGGGTGTTACAGACTTGGTATCAGAGCCGAATTTTTTTTTACGGGTGGGTTTTAAAACATTTTCTTGGAATGAATTTTTTTATAAAACCGTTTACTCGTTTGAAACTGAGAAATATTTTCGAAGGCTCTGAATTTTCAAAGAAAATTTTTACCGTACATAGTCGTGCCTTCTTCTCTAGTCTGATATGGAAACGAACTTCCATATTTAGAAAGACTAATTCTCTGTTCGTCACTCGTAGATTCTGAGTGCTTTCGTTTCTCTTCAGAAGGACTCGGAAGAAGCCGAGGTGGTTTCGCCATCTCCAGTAACGCTTGAATTTCCAGTTCCCTCGTTATGATTTGAGGTTGTAGAACCTAGTAACTCGATTTGAAGTTCATCTAATGAAATTTACCTAGTTTGATCTCTTCTAAGTTGATTTCATTACGTTAAGTACATTGGAAGATATTAATGTATGAAATCCTTGGAATTTGATCGGTAAATAGATGGTGAACACGAGAAACACTATCTGTGCTGGTGCTGGGCCGAGTAATGACCCCAGACCAAACGTGAGGAATGTTGCGAACCCTGTGGAGGAACACGAGTCTGTTTCTCATAACAATCCAGGAGGCAATGGCCAAGCTTCGGTCGACGCTCTAGTGGTGTTTGATGCAACAACAATTGAAGCAATACGAGGAATCTTCATGCAAGCATTTACAGATATAATGCGACCAAACGCACCTCAGGCACAGGATGTGCCAATTCCTCCAGTAGTTCCTAGGCTTGAGGAACAAGATGTCCATGCACACCGAGAAGAGGCAGTCAGGAATAGAGGTGATTATGGACGAGCACTAAAGGCCATTAACTCTATGAGGCCTGACAACTATGATGGAAAACGAGAGCCAGTCAGAGTGGCTCATTGGTTCTCACATATGGAACGGTTATTTCGTAATGTTGAGTGCACAAAAGCGGAAAAAGTGCACATTGCTTCCCTTCAATTGAAGGAAGATGCTAGCGAATGGTGGGAAAACACCGGTCTAGCTGATCATGTTGATTTGAACTGGGGAATGTTCAAGGCTAAAATTGTAATATCCCAGGCCAAGCTACCCCAGCCACCAAGTCGCCCAGCCACCCAACGGTACCGGCGCCGGTACTGGTGCTGCCTGGTTGTCCAAGGGCATGCAGCCCACACACCCAACCCTTCCCCCATTTAAATGGGTAGGTTGTTGTCCACGAGGATCGAACCCGGGACCTTTAGATACAAGGGCAATGCCTTACCACTTGTATCACCAATTGTGCTGCAGCGCAATTGGTGATACAAGTGGTAAGGCATTGCCCTTGTATCTAAAGGTCCCGGGTTCGATCCCCGTGGGCAACAACCTACCCATTTAAATGGGGGAAGGGTTGGGTGTATGGGCTGCATGCCCTTGGACAACCAGGCGGCACCAGTACCGGCGTCGGCACCGTTGGGTGGCTAGGCGGCTTGGTGGCTGGGGTAGCTTGGCCTGGGATATATCGAAGGGAATCCTTCCCAGGGTTTGTGACACTAGCTAAGTGCACCACCTCTATACTCGGATAGAGGACGATCATGATCCGCCAGTTGGTGTCAGGGTCTCCGATGCCCTCTCAACCAATAATTATCAAGAAATGACTGGACCTCAACGAGTCCAACGTTCCTAACTACTAGTGCTAACTAAACAGTTCAACACAGTAATAATCCACATCACAACCATCATGGCCAACATCAAAAACATATATCTATACTAGCGTTGTTCTAGCAGATACAACCTAGTATAATATCATGTTTTAATCATATATAATAGCGTTGTTCTAACAATATACAACCTATTATAATATCTTCTTTTAATCATATCATTTAACAAAACTGTTCCCAACGCAAACAGTAAATCATCCCAAATTAATTAACAACTAAACAATTGATAATTAATTGAAATATGGAATGATGAGCAAGAGCAAACCGCCACTTGCCTTAGATCCGCAGAAGCTTAATGACGACGATGGGATTTCCGGGCTCGAAACAGGGACAGATCTGGCAACACAGATTCCTTCGGATCGACCCATAAAGAAATCCTAAGTTAGATTCGACAAACACGAGTACGAATCTAAAGAATAACGAAAGGAATCGAAAGGAACGAAGCCCGGTCGAAAGCCACAGAAGCCAAGGCCGAAACAAGCCAAAAGCTTCTGGGCGGCGGTCGCCGCCTGCCTTACGGCGGGCGCCGCTGTTCGTGGCGGCGGTCGCCGCTACGAACACCAGAAAATTTACGAGAGCAAAAACTCACCGACGTCAATTGTTTTGCTTCTCCTTTGCCTTGCTTTGGATTCTAAGCTTCTAAGGGCTTCCAAAGCTTCACTTTGCAACCACCAAGTAACACCAACGAAGCTCAGACGAGAGCTCGAAAAATCCGGCGAGAAGCTCGAAACTCCGACGAGACGATTTGGGAGAGATTAGAGCTCGGTTTTGTGCCCAATCTGATCCCAAACCCTTCCCCTTTTATAGCCAAAGTCAGGGGACAAGAAATGGGCAAGCCATGCAACGTGGAGGGCCAAGATCGGGCGTCTCCCCGGTCGCCGGCAAGCCCCTGCACCTACGCCTGTAACAGTGGTGGCGGTCGCCGCCGTAGGCAAGGGGTCGCCGCCCATATCTGTGTCTGGCGGCAGTCGCCGCTTTCTAGGCCACTTGACAAGTTGGTGCTGACAATGTCGGCTAGTTGGCGGCGGTCGCCGCTTGCTTTACGGCGGTCGCCGCCAAGGCCATATTTTATTCGTTTAAACTTTGGATCAACTTGGCCTTAGCCCGGGATAAAAATAATCGTACAGGAACGAGTATTAAGTCCCAAAATACGTCGAAGTGTATTTTATTTCACTTAGAAAAATTATTACAGAGATCAAACATATTACCGAATGTCCGACTTCTCTGAATTAATTCGACTTGTAATACGGGAGTTGGAAAAATTCCAAAATATCCTTATAAAATGAGGGATATTACATTACCTCCCCCTTAAAAGAAGTTTCGACCCCGAAACTTGGCTATTCCAGGCCGAAAACAACTCGGGAAAGCGTCTAAGTATATCCTCTTCAGTTTCCCAAGTCTCCCAAGTAACCTCGGTCATACATTGGTAGGGCGATCTTAGAAAATCCCTCTACGAACTGTCTGTAACATCCAACAAGTCCTAGAAAACTGCGCACCTCATTCACATCCTGAGGCCGCTTCCAAATAGCTACCGCTTCGATCTTCTAGGGATCAATCATAACCCTATCCTTATTGATCAAACGGCCTAAGCAAGCCATTTCCTTAATCCAAAATTCATATTTAGACAATTTCGCATATAGCTGATTTGTCTAAGGACTGACTTCCATGAGCCTCCTTGCTCGGGGAATAGATCAAAATACCATCGATGAAGACCACCACGAACTTATCCAAGTACTGGCGAAAACATCGATGCATTAGATCCATGAAAACTACTGGAGCATTGGTGACTACGAACTCGTAATGACCATATCTCGTCCGGAGAGCAATCCTCGGAATATCTTCCTTACGAGTCCTGAGTTGGTGGTAGCCAAACCTCAGATCGATTTTGGAAAAGACTTTTGCTCCTTGCAGCTGATCCAACAGATCATCAATCCTCAACAACGAATATTTATTCTTGATCGTGACTTTATTCAACTCTCGCCAGATGATACACAGTCGAAACGATCCATCTTTCTTCTTGACAAACAAAACTGGGGCACCCCAAGGCGATGCACTCGGCCTTATATAATCCTTGTCAAGAAAATCCTCGAGTTGCTTCTTCAACTCTTGCATCTCAATCAGGAGCCATCCGGTACGGTACCTCCGAAATCGGCGTAGTACCAGGCTCGAGGCCTGCAGGCCGTGTACCCCAACCCTTCCCCCTAACACGGGTAGGTTGTTGGTGAGAGTCGAACACGCGACCTCTCCACCCTTTATCAAGCGCCTAAGCACCTTGATACCAATTGCGCTGCAGCACAATTGGTATCAAGGTGCTTAGGCGCTTGATAAAGGGTGGAGAGGTCGCGTGTTCGACTCTCACCAACAACCTACCCGTGTTAGGGGGAAGGGTTGGGGTACACGGCCTGTAGGCCTGTTAAGGATGGCAGTGCCGGGGTGTCTGTCAGGCCCGTTGTTGGCAAGGTCAGGCACCAACATAAAGTGTACTTTTTTGTAACATCCCAGGCCAAGCTACCCCAGCCACCAAGCCGCCCAGCCACCCAACGGTGTCGGCGCCGGTACTGGTACCGCCTGGTTGTCCAAGGGCATGCAGCCCACACACCCAACCCTTCCCCCATTTAAATGGGTAGGTTGTTGCCCACGGGGATCGAACCCGAGACCTTTAGATACAAGGGCAATGCCTTACCACTTGTATCACCAATTGTGCTGCAGCGCAATTGGTGATACAAGTGGTAAGGCATTGCCCTTGTATCTAAAGGTTTCGGGTTCGATCCCCGTGGGCAACAACCTACCCATTTAAATGGGGAAGGGTTGGGTGTGTGGGCTGCATGCCCTTGGACAACCAGGCGGCACCAGTACCGGCGCCGGCACCGTTGGGTGGCTGGGCGGCTTGGTGGCTGGGGTAGCTTGGCCTGGGATGTTACAAAAATGACTGATCGTTTCTTCTCTCGAGCTATGAGGGAAGAAAAGCATAAGGAATTCCTCTATCCAAAGACGGAGGGATTAAAAGTGACTGAGCTAGCGACCAAGTTCAATCATTTTCTACAATACGCTGGGCAGGATGTGTCCAGCGAGGAGCAGAAGATCTGGTACTTCCATGAATGGATGAGCCCAGATATTAAGCCATGGATGGTGCGTCACGGATGCTCTACCTTGGAGCAGTACGTGGATGCAGCCTATAAGTTGGAGGTGACTCTGGAGGAGTCGACCGAGAAACGTAATAGTCAGAGGCAGGTGCAGAACCAGCCTCAGGCGAGTGGATTTAAACGTCCTGCGCCACCATCTGATTTTGCCAAGTTTGGCCGAGTAAAGATGGATATGACTCAAGGAGGGTCAACACAGCAGTCGGGTCAGGGCAAGAGTCTGATCCAATGTCACAATTGTAGTGTAACTGGGCATAAAAGTTTTGCGTGTCAGAAGGAAAGGAAGACGTGTTTTGGTTGTGGAAAGGAAGGACATTTGCAGAGGTTCTGTTGGCAGGGAAAACAGGAAGGAGCGGAGTCACGGAAGGGGTCTGTTAATCAGAACAACCGACCCAGGTTCAGTCCGGTGGAAGCTCCTAGTCCTTCAATGCAGACAGCTGCACATAACAAGGGGAAAACCCCAGTGGCTTCTGGGATTCAAGGTCAACGCCTTTACGAGACGCGTGAGGCGGATGGACCCGATGCTCCATATGCTTAAAGTGCTTATTACCTTATGTTAGTATGTTGTTGATTTGGGTGTTACCCAGTCTTTCGTTTTGGATAGTTGTGTAGTAAGTTAAGTTGTGTGTGCAACGAGGTTGTGAACCTTTTGTTGTAACTCTTCTTATATATGAACATTGAGTTTATACCAAGTTAGTGTTTCGTTGCTTGGTATGGGATGAGGTCTTGTATTCGAGACTCACCAACAACCTCTTAGGAGATGGCTGCCTATTAATTAGGTGGAGCTACCTAGGATGGGTTGAGATGTATGGACAACGACTCATGGCAACAGTGGACGCTGGTAATGGCTGGGCTTGGGCTCGGAGCCACTAGTGGGCCGTCTGTGAACCATGTAATGGGCTGGTCCAAAATGGTGATCATTTAGTTGGAACCAAGCATCTGTCAGACTTCCTGATTACCATTTAGGGTAAGGAGTTAGGAACAGATTTGATCTAGATAGTCATGGTTCCATACGATATTATTCTCGGTATGGATTGGATGACGCGTCATGGAGCGGTGATCGATTTTAATTCAAGAATTGTGACGGTGTCATCTGGGGGCCAGTGTGTATGTAGATTTAAGGGTCGGAATGACGCTGATAACGGCAGGCTCATCAATGTGATGGCTGCGTTTAAGCTACTTCGACAAAGTTGTGTCGGGTACCTTTGCTACCTGGATCCGCCCATGAAAGATGAACCATCAATTCTTGATATTTTTGTGATTAGTGAGTTTTCGGATGTCTTTCCGAAAGAGATTCCTGGATTACCCCCGAAGCGTGATGTGGATTTTTTTTTCTATTGACCTTGAGCCTGGTACTACGCCGATTTCGGAGGTACCGTACCGGATGGCTCCTGATTGAGATGCAAGAGTTGAAGAAGCAACTCGAGGATTTTCTTGACAAGGATTATATAAGGCCGAGTGCATCGCCTTGGGGTGCCCCAGTTTTGTTTGTCAAGAAGAAAGATGGATCGTTTCGACTGTGTATCATCTGGCGAGAGTTGAATAAAGTCACGATCAAGAATAAATATTCGTTGTTGAGGATTGATGATCTGTTGGATCAGCTGCAAGGAGCAAAAGTCTTTTCCAAAATCGATCTGAGGTTTGGCTACCACCAACTCAGGACTCGTAAGGAAGATATTCTGAGGATTGCTCTCCGGACGAGATATGGTCATTACGAGTTCGTAGTCACCAATGCTCCAGTAGTTTTCATGGATCTAATGCATCGATGTTTTCGCCAGTACTTGGATAAGTTCGTGGTGGTCTTCATCGATGGTATTTTGATCTATTCCCCGAGCAAGGAGGCTCATGGAAGTCAGTCCTTAGACAAATCAGCTATATGCGAAATTGTCTAAATATGAATTTTGGATTAAGGAAATGGCTTGCTTAGGCCGTTTGATCAATAAGGATAGGGTTATGATTGATCCCTAGAAGATCGAAGCGGTAGCTATTTGGAAGCGGCCTCAGGATGTGAATGAGGTACGCAGTTTTCTAGGACTTGTTGGATGTTACAGACAGTTCGTAGAGGGATTTTCTAAGATCGCCCTACCAATGTATGACCGAGGTTACTTGGGAGACTTGGGAAACTGAAGAGGATATACTTAGACGCTTTCCCGAGTTGTTTTCGGCCTGGAATAGCCAAGTTTCGGGGTCGAAACTTCTTTTAAGGGGGAGGTAATGTAATATCCCTCATTTTATAAGGATATTTTGGAATTTTTCCAACTCCCGTATTACAAGTCGAATTAATTCAGAGAAGTCGGACATTCGGTAATATGTTTGATCTCTGTAATAATTTTTCTAAGTGAAATAAAATACACTTCGACGTATTTTGGGACTTAATACTCGTTCCTGTACGATTATTTTTATCCCGGGCTAAGGCCAAGTTGATCCAAAGTTTAAACGAATAAAATATGGCCTTGGCGGCGACCGCCGTAAAGCAAGCGGCGACCGCCGCCAACTAGCCGACATTGTCAGCACCAACTTGTCAAGTGGCCTAGAAAGCGGCGACTGCCGCCAGACACAGATATGGGCGGCGACCCCTTGCCTACGGCGGCGACCGCCACCACTGTTGCAGGCGTAGGTGCAGGGGCTTGCCGGCGACCGGGGAGACGCCCGATCTTGGCCCTCCACGTTGCATGGCTTGCCCATTTCTTGTCCCCTGACTTTGGCTATAAAAGGGGAAGGGTTTGGGATCAGATTGGGCACAAAACCGAGCTCTAATCTCTCCCAAATCGTCTCGTCGGAGTTTCGAGCTTCTCGCCGGATTTTTCGAGCTCTCGTCTGAGCTTCGTTGGTGTTACTTGGTGGTTGCAAAGTGAAGCTTTGGAAGCCCTTAGAAGCTTAGAATCCAAAGCAAGGCAAAGGAGAAGCAAAACAATTGACGTCGGTGAGTTTTTGCTCTCATAAATTTTCTAGTGTTCGTAGCGGCGACCGCCGCCACGAACAGCGGCGACCGCCGCCCAGAAGCTTTTGGCTTGTTTCGGCCTTGGCTTCTGTGGCTTTCGACCGGGCTTCGTTCCTTTCGATTCCTTTCGTTATTCTTTAGATTCGTACTCGTGTTTGTCGAATCTAACTTAGGATTTCTTTATGGGTCGATCCGAAGGAATCTGTGTTGCCAGATCTGTCCCTGTTTCGAGCCCGGAAATCCCATCGTCGTCATTAAGCTTCTGCGGATCTAAGGCAAGTGGCGGTTTGCTCTTGCTCATCATTCCATATTTCAATTAATTATCAATTGTTTAGTTGTTAATTAATTTGGGATGATTTACTGTTTGCGTTGGGAACAGTTTTGTTAAATGATATGATTAAAAGAAGATATTATAATAGGTTGTATATTGTTAGAACAACGCTATTATATATGATTAAAACATGATATTATACTAGGTTGTATCTGCTAGAACAACGCTTGTATAGATATATGTTTTTGATGTTGGCCATGATGGTTGTGATGTGGATTATTACTGTGTTGAACTGTTTAGTTAGCACTAGTAGTTAGGAACGTTGGACTCGTTGAGGTCCAGTCATTTCTTGATAATTATTGGTTGAGAGGGCATCGGAGACCCTGACACCAACTGGCGGATCATAATCGTCCTCTATCCGAGTATAGAGGTGGTGCACTTAGCTAGTGTCACAAACCCTGGGAAGGATTCCCTTCGATATATGTCCCTCATGATAAAACATATATCTAAAAGCTTATAATGTGATGTGTGTTTTGGAATTAAATGAGATAAGTGCCGTTGTCTGACGTGGCCTAAGGTCGTTATGCCAAATCAAAGTAAACCTCAACTTTCAAACTAGTATAGTAAGCAAGCAAGGGTCGAAATCCCAAGAGAATCACAAGCGTCTATTTTCTTATCACAAATCGAATACCAATCGAATAGCAGTAACAAGGGGGGTTTGTGAGGTTTAAATCAAGTAAGAAATAAAATAGAATAAATAATATGCAATCAAATGTGAGAAAACACTTAGCCAGGCAATTTCCACTTAAGTTTTGGTTGGTTGATCCTAGATTACTTCCAATTCCTTCCTATGATTATTCCTGTCCCGATCTTGTGTAGATTCAGAGGGAAACCTTCCACAAAGAACCCTTACCAATGAATAACCCTAGTACCACTAAAGGTTCAACCCAAAGGCAGCAATACAAATAAGAATTAACCAGGATACACAGAACGCTCGCTCAGATGCATTTACCATGTAATTATCTCTCCCTACAATAGAACAATTTCAACCAGAGCATGTAAATTGTAGTTGCTACAGCGGAATAGGACGTTAGCCCAACAGTTTCCTAATCCTAGCAATATGAAAATCACCAATAACAACTAGTTGCGCGGGCTAGTGCAATCAATGAAATCCAATGGAATAAGCTTAGAAGAGATAATATAATCCAATAGGAATTAAGAAAGGGAACAGAACCTCACAACCAATAATCAAAACTTAAGCTTCCATTGCCAGACTAAGCCAAAGAGGCTTAGCTCCTCATAGTCATGGTGAAACTTCAAAGGAAAAGTAAACAACGATGAAAATTGCAACTAAAGTGGAATAAGAGTGTGGGCTCCTAAACCTAATGCTAAAAGAAAGTATTTATAGGGCTCTAACAAATGACCTAGTCCATTAAGAAAATAACTAAATTAAAATGAGAAAAATGGGAAAAAGAAATATGAAAAGATAAGCTCAGGAAAAGACGCAGCTTTCGGCGCTGATGACCCGCGATCGCGGGTGAAGAGTACCCGTGATCGCGGCTACTTCTCGATTTTCAGCATCTGCGACACTTTCGTAAAAACGTCATAACTTTTGATTCCCAACTCGTATTGCGCTCAAATTTTGATGTCTTGTAGTAGACTTCAAGATCTAACTCCTCGAATTGGAATCACTGCATTTGGACATCCGATTAGAGAGAACGAATCAATTGAATTCAGCACATTGTTCTTCTACTCTCGTGTGGACTCTCTTCTTGGTTCTTCTTCGTCTCCTCAGTGGTCAACTTCTCTTCCTCTGGATATCTTCAATTTGCTTCTCCATACCACCAAATCCACACTTCTCCTCTCTAACTCCATACTCCTTGGTGGCTCCATATCCCGAATCTTCAAATGTACTCCAATAAGCTCAAAACACCACCAAAACACCAATCTTCGCCCCCAAACACCATGCACATGAATGTGTCTAAATCTATCCGAATGACACCAATAAAACCCTCTAATAACTCTTAGTTAAGCCCTACAAAGTAGTGCTTATCAAACTCCCCCATGCTTAGACCTTTGCTCGTCCTCGAGTAAACTAAAAGAAAGTCTACTCCTTCAATGCAACACCCAAGGTCTCAGGAAGCATATCCTCCAACTAAGAGTTACCTAACCCATGCCAAGCTCCTGGCACCAATCTCATCTACAACACATCCACAACTCAACAAGCTTGAGGGCAAGCAGAGTACTTCCCCCAAGCTCAACCCGGACATCCAATGGTGTAAAGTGACCTCTAATCCTAGCCTCCATCTATGACTCCTTATGCCTCCCAGAGTGACCTACCCGACAATCCTTCTTTGGCTCATCTTCTTATGTCGCCCCTCCAGGTAAAATAAGATTCTAAAATCACTCCTCTTCTTTTCACTCATTTTGCCTAGGAGCCCTTTCGGGTTTTCATCCTAGCCGCTCATATTTTTTTTTCATAGATGTGCTCACATATGCTCACGTCACTCAGACACCTTTTTACCCCAGCCTAGCGCTGGTCCGGGCCACCTGCTTATTACCCAAGCCGTCCTTTCGGGTTTTTGACTTGTCCCAGGATTTTCATGTATGTCTTTTTTTTGCTTTTTGACTTTTTCTAATTTTTTTTTCAAAAGGGAATGCGAACAATGGATAATGATGAATGGAAATAACAATGCTGAAATCGAAACTAAGTTACAAGATAGATAGCAAGTACTTTCTACTCCCCGATGCTTGAATCATGCATTGTCCTCAATGTATGGAAGACAAAGAAAAATTTGAGGAGAAGAAAGAAAGAACTCACTGAGCGTACGCCGGGGTGGTAGTCTTCGTCAATAGGAAGGTACTCAGGGATGTAGGGATCCCCATAAACTTCATCACCACTTCAACAGTCGAACTTCCCAAGAGATAAATCATGGAATGCTGGAACTCCGAGCTCAGTATGCACAGGTGGTGACGCACAGGTGAAGACGTACCGTAGGGAACAACAACAATGGATGGATCAAGGGTACACCGGTTGTTGCTCGCGAACATGATGAAGAAAGACCGCCTCAGAACCGCCATGAATGAACCGTCGTGGAAAAATCGCCATGGAAGGAACACCATGGAGGAACCGCGATCGCGGCAGTGAAGGCCGCGATCGCGGGTAACGTACGACTTTTTTTTTTTGATGAACAGTAATCCCGCGATCGCTGGTACTGTTCACTCGTGATAACGTTTTTTTTTCGGACTAAACCCTAATTCGCGGCGCGCCTTGCACCCGCGATCGCGGGTGTTGTGCCGCGATCGCGGTTTTTGCTCGACTTTCTCCGGCCGTGATCGCGGGTGTTATGCTGCGGTCGCGGTTTCTTCTCGGCTTTCCTGCGTGGTTTAGTCAAAAAAATAGAACAAAAACAAGGAAAAAAAAACTAAGACTTACCTCGGGTTGCCTCCCGAGCAGCGCCTTGGTTACTGTCGTGGCTCGACTTGGTGCTCTCTATTCATCCCGGGTTGCTTACAGCGACCACCCTTCTTGGTTCCAAATCTGAGGGGTGACTCTTCAGGTACGACTCTACCCCCTTCCTGTTGCCTTTCATTGTGAGTAGATCAACCTTCGTATCCATGACCGCAATTGTCATCTTTAAGAACTCTCTTCCCAGCATTGCAGAGGTTGTACACCTATCCTGCCCCGTGTCCAGTATGAGGTAATCCGACACCTGGCCTGCAACCTCACTCTTTTGCTTCACCTTCGGCTTCTTTCCTATCTTCCGCCTCGCCTTCACAGAATCTGCACAACGAGGGATGATGTTGGCCAGTGTGACCAAAGAAGCTTCTGGCTTGCTTCCATTGAGAGCCTCAGGGGGAGGTGCGATGGGAATCTAGGACTCCAGCAGGGGACATTCATGTTGAGTGTAGTTTTGAGGCTCATAGTCCCAGTCCTCGTCCATATCCTCTTCAATTCCAGGCAAACGTACCGCGTCAGGTAGCATACTGTTCTTGAAGCTTTGGATTTCCTCTTCAAGGTCCTCCTCAACCTCATCATCAAATTCAGCACAATGCCTTGTTTCGATCAGCATACCGGGGTTGCAGCACTCCTCCCGCGATCGCGGGTTCTCTTTTGCGGGGAGCTCTCCAAATTCTGCCTTCTCCGTGAGATAACCGTGATCGCGGTTTTTGACCCGCGATCGCGGTTCTTCGCTGCGTTCTTCTCTTATCGGCGCTTCATTCCTTTCCTCAGCATATGGGTCATTCAGCCTTTCCCCACTTCGCAACTTGATTGCATTGGCCTCAAGCTGGCCTTCACAGTACTTGTTTGGGGACTCCGTTATTGCAGGTGTACTAGGCATCAACTGTCCTAGTGATGCACCCAATTTTAATATAGATTGCTGAGAGGCCTGGTGCAAAGTGTAATTTTACTGGGTGAGCTGAGTGAGCTGAGAGAATCCCTCTTTCATTGCTAGTGCATTGTTTGCACCAGCTTGAATCACTGCTTGTGTATTGGTTGCACTTGCTTGAATCACCGCTTGTGTTAACGCTTGTAGTGCCTGGGTGAGTGCCTGCAGCGTGCTCTCTTGCACCATAGCTAGAGTTCTCCAACAGAATTATCTACTCTGAATCACACTTCGTCAATGAAAAGTTAGTAATGTTAGAGGGAACCGTAAGATAGGTTCCCTAGAAAGATCAATATTCAATTTATACACAAGAAAACAGACAATGATTCCCCGACAACGGCACCAAATTTGACGTGGCCTAAGGTCGTTATGCCAAATCAAAGTAAACCTCAACTTTCAAACTAGTATAGTAAGCAAGCAAGGGTCGAAATCCCAAGAGAATCACAAGCGTCTATTTTCTTATCACAAATCGAATACCAATCGAATAGCAGTAACAAGGGGGGTTTGTGAGGTTTAAATCAAGTAAGAAATAAAACAGAATAAATAATATGCAATCAAATGTGAGAAAACACTTAGCCAGGCAATTTCCACTTAAGTTTTGGTTGGTTGATCCTAGATTACTTCCAATTCCTTCCTATGATTATTCCTGTCCCGATCTTGTGTAGATTCAGAGGGAAACCTTCCACAAAGAACCCTTACCAATGAATAACCCTAGTACCACTAAAGGTTCAACCCAAAGGCAACAATACAAATAAGAATTAACCAGGATACACAGAACGCTCGCTCAGATGCATTTACCATGTAATTATCTCTCCCTACAATAGAACAATTTCAACCAGAGCATGTAAATTGTAGTTGCTACAGCGGAATAGGACGTTAGCCCAACAGTTTCCTAATCCTAGCAATATGAAAATCACCAATAACAACTAGTTGCGCGGGCTAGTGCAATCAATGAAATCCAATGGAATAAGCTTAGAAGAGATAATATAATCCAATAGGAATTAAGAAAGGGAATATAACCTCACAACCAATAATCAAAACTTAAGCTTCCATTGCCAGACTAAGCCAAAGAGGCTTAGCTCCTCATAGTCATGGTGAAACTTCAAAGGAAAAGTAAACAACGCTGAAAATTACAACTAAAGTGGAATAAGAGTGTTGGCTCCTAAACCTAATGCTAAAAGAAAGTATTTATAGGGCTCTAACAAATGACATAGCCCATTAAGAAAATAACTAAATTAAAATGAGAAAAGGGGAAAAAGAAATATGAAAAGATAAGCTCAGGAAAAGGCACAGCTTTCGGCGCTGATGACCCGCGATCGCGGGTGAACAGTATCCGCGATCGCGGCTACTTCTCGATTTTCAGCATCTGCGACACTTTCGTAAAAACGTCATAACTTTTGATTCCCAACTCGTATTGCGCTCAAATTTTGATGTCTTGTAGTAGACTGCAAGATCTAACTCCTCGAATTGGAATCACTGCATTTGGACATCCGATTAGAGAGAATGAATCAATTGAATTCAGCACATTGTTCTTCTCCTCTCGTGTGGACTCTCTTCTTGGTTCTTCTTCATCTCCTCAGTGGTCAACTTCTCTTCCTCTGGATATCTTCAATTTGCTTCTCCAGACCACCAAATCCACACTTCTCCTCTCTAACTCCATACTCCTTGGTGGCTCCATATCCCGAATCTTCAAATGTACTCCAATAAGCTCAAAATACCACCAAAACACCAATCTTCGCCCCCAAACACCATGCACATGAATGTGTCTAAATCTACCCGAATGGCACCAATAAAACCCTCTAATAACTCTTAGTTAAGCCCTATAAAGTAGTGCTTATCATTGTCGCACATAATTAATATACCCTTGGGCGAGTAGTGCAGCTAGGCAATAGTGCAGCTAGGAAATCTCGTCTTGACTTTGATCAGAATAACGTTCTCTTTTCAATCTGGATTCGCTTTGAGCGGTGAGGTTGGTCGTGAACCGAAACATCAAGTCGTTTTGAACGCTTGTGTGATTATTTATGTTCCCCAACATTTGTCATGTTTCCGATAAGACTCATTTCATTGGAGTCTTCTTTTGGGTTTGATTGCTGTGAGACTCGGTCTCCAGAATCTTCTCTTGATCATGTATTTTCTTGTGTTTTAGTAGAGTATGGTGGTTGACTATCGTTATCGGTTTTGATTCGAGGAGCGATGAGTCTAACCTAATACGTCTACTTCGAACCACTCTGCTTTGTACCCTTGCTTAGTCTTTCATTAGACTAACCAACCGAAATTGTTCTCTGCATGGTTGGCTGGTGTCATCCGTTCGATTCAGCACATCAGATAAGTTGCCGTCCTGTGAAGGATAGAACGACTATGAAGACAAACGGTGTTTTTGACAAGTGATTCAGGTTGAGATCCTTGACGGGTGATCATTGCGATCAAGACCCCTTTTTGTTGTTATTTCAAAGACTTCCGCTGTAATGATTCTGATTATGTATTTTGATGTATTTGGAATTATGCTGAAATTATGAGACTTGGTTTTAATGAAAGTTATGATATGTTGTATTATAACTGTGGTTTAATGATTTATATCAACTGGAAAAGCCTTGGGTGACATCGGACAGTACGTCTGAGGTCACTGGCGGTAATACTTTCAAGAGGTTATTTGGGGGTGTTACAAACGCTACTTGCGCCCTGACACGGTGCTATTTGCACCATGTCAGTGGCGCACGACACTCACTAGCGCGCGACAGTGAGTGCCGACCGGCGTTGGGTGCCGGCGGCCGGCGACGATCTCGCGGTGATGGGTTTAGATTGCGTCCTTGATGGGTTTAGGGTAGGGGTGTTCATCCGGTCCGGACCGGATTTTTTGAAAATGGTGGACCGGAGACCAGATTGGACCGGACTTTATTTTTAAAAAAAATAATTTAATTCTTATTTAAAATCTATAAAAAATATCTAAAAAAATATCTATAAAACATATATACTCATAACTTATTAAATTAAAAAAAAATCTATAAAAAAATACATATAAATCTCCAAAAAAACATATAAAACATATAAATTTTAAAAAAATATTTAAAAAAAAAAATCCGGTCCGGACCGGATATTTTCCGGGTTTGGACCGGATCGGACCGGAACCGGATTAAGGGAAAACCTTGGACCGAAGACCGGACCGGAATTTCACCGGTCCGGTCCAGTTTTCCGGTCTGGGCCGATTTTGAACACCCCTAGTTTAGGGTTTAGGGTTTTATGGTTTAGGGTTTAGGGTAGAATATTCGGTGGATTTCAATCAGAGTTATTGGACGTCGGTGATGGGTTTAAGGTTTATGGTTTAGGGTAGAATATTCGGTGGATTTCAATCAGAATTATTGTTGCGTCCGCGAATGAATTACTTTCGGTGGATTTCAATCACAATTTTTCGGTGAATTTTAAGAACCCGACTCGACCCGAACCTGACTCGGTATTTTTTAAGACTCGATATAATTTTAAAATTCAATATTTTTTAAATATCGAAGAAGAACCCGACTCAACCTAAACCCGACCCGAACTCAACCCAAAAATTTGTACAACTTGATCGATCCACCTCTGACATTCACCGCCGACACCCACAACCGGCCACCGCCGGCACCCACTGTCGCGCAGAAGCCGCTGCTGTGCGCCTGCAGGGGTGTGTCAGGGCACTGTGGCCCGATGCAAATAGTATTTGCCGTTCAAATTTTAAACTTTGGTCTGATCTTCTTGGGGAACAAGGCTTTGTTCGTCTCCCACTTTGCTGGTGAGTGTGAGGGGGCTTGGTCGTCTGTTGCTCCTTCCCATTCGCTCCGACTAAGCATGAGGCTATGATTAAATGGGAGAAGCCCTCACCTGGCTGGGCGAAAGTGAATTCTGACGGGGATGTTAATGACGCGAGGCGGGCTTCGGCTGGTGCCTGGTGGTGTTATCCGTGACAACGATGGTTGTTGGATTTGTGGATTCGTTCACAATATTGGTATGTGTTCGGTCCCTGCCTCTGAACTTTGGGGCATTCTGAATGGGATGAGGGTTGCTTGGGAGCACGGGTGTCGCCAGGTCATTCTCGAGTCTGACTCCCTCCTCGTTGTCTCGCTTCTTCATCGCCACATTAACCGTTGTCACCCACTCTGTAGCCTGGTCTCGTAATGCCAAGGCTTTCTCAAAAGGAATTGGCACGTCCAAATTTGTCACGTCTTCCGGGAGGCGAATGTTGTCGTCGACCATCTTTCTCATTTCGCTTCCTCGTTTCCCCTTGGTTGTCATGTTTTGCTTGAGTGTCCCACTACTGTTTTGTCTTTGGTTTCGGACGATGTTAGAGGGAGGGCTACCCCCCGCTTTATTTGTTAGTAGTCCTTCTTTCTATATATTTTGAAGAGTGTCGTCTCTTCTTTAACAAAAAAAATCGATCTTTTAACCTATATTTTAAAGGATGTTAAGAAATTTATTTTAGAAAATTTTATATGGAATATAATATATTTAAAATTTTAACTCTTTTTTATAGGGTCAAGCATTTCTATTTAAAATAACATATTTTAATTTGAAAATAAATTTTTAACCTATAAGGTAGAAAACTAAATATTTTAAAGGCGCAATAGCAAGGATACCAGATTTTTGTTAGCAACTTGCAAAAAACCCATATTTTAAAAAGTATTGCAAAAGTACCAACTTTTTGTATATTTTGTGGTATTTTTGCTATTGTTGAGGGTAGAATTTAACTTTTCTTTTCAATTGAATATCCTTAAAAGTTGACTAATATTTTCTCCAAAAAAGATAAAAGAAATCCTTAATCTCTCCTTAATGACTTTCTCCCTCCCGGTGGCAGCCCCATCACATCAACCTTCAAGTATGTCTTCCTTGAACTGTGCCTTAATTAAAAGTGGTGGGCAAGTTTCCCTCCAAAAGAAAATTATTCATCTCCTTCAACCCTTAATCCCTCCAGCGTAGCTCACCTGACAAAAATCCCTGAATATTCCTAGAGAACTTCAAAGCAGCCTGACTCTAGCACTTACTCCACGTGAGATATTTCACACCTGACGCCCTCCATTAAAGCTTGAATGGGTAAGTAAACTCTCCTGAAAAACAATCGATTTTCCCCCTCTGTATACGTGAAGTTCAAAAACCTTTTTTATTTGTAGGTACGAAAGTAGTGTATGTGAAGTTCATCAGTTGTGGAGAATGGAAACAACAAGGGAAAAGGTGGTTGTATGAGGGTGATAGAACAGTGAAAGCCATATTGCTCTCCCCTGACATGGACTTGGCTACACTGCGCAACAAATGGACTGAGAAGAATCCATTTGATGAAGAGAAGTTGTTTGTGCAATACGTTTATCAAAATAAACCAGAACTTCCACCGATCATTATGAATGATGACGATGATCTTGATGCGTTCAAGTCCTTGAACAACTGTGGAGAAAATTCATCAGAGTGGAATATTGAGCTGTACACCAACCTTTTAAAGAAGGAAGAGATTCGAAGTGAAAGGGCTGAACATCGTACTCTTCCTTCTCCAACAGCTCCACCACCAACTCAGAGCCAATACAATAGAGACTTTGTCAGGTCATTTTTTAAAAAAGACAGAGCACCTGACACTGACGTCGGTTCAGTTGATGAAATTATTGAAGCTGACAATGAAGCAGAGTTAAGGAGATTAAAAAGGGATGAAGTGAGGGGGAAAGACAAGAGAAAGTGTCCCATGATACTGAAAGACATTATATCATTGAGCAACGATGATGAGGACATTGAAGCTGCTACATCAAGAAACAAAGGAAAGGAGAAAATGATTGATTATGCCAATAGTGGAGATTCTTTGGAGGATGAAATAGGAGATGGTTTTGATTACGGGGGTTGTTATCAATCAGGTGATGATGATCGTGTTGATGGTGGTGATGGTTTAGGGTATGCTTCAAGTGATGATGTAAATATTGTTGGTCTAGATGATGTGTGGGATGAAATAAATGGCAATGAGGGAACACACAACGAGGAGCAAATAGAAGAGGACCAAGAAGAAGAGATTGATGTTGATGAAGACATGCTTAGAGAGATTGAAAAGAGGTACTATCCAGCGGAGAGGGACATGCAACGCATGTTAGTTGAAGATGAGGAAACAAGTGAAAACAAGTCCTCATATCCAACAATGAAGGTTGGTCAGATCTTCAATTCTAAGGAAGAGTTCAAAGCTGCACTCTTTTCCCTAGCAATGGAAAATTTCTATGAGATGCGTGTGAAGAGGTCCGACAAGTCCAATTATGATGTTGAGTGTGTTGACGTCAAATGCACCTTCGTTTGTCGTGGCTCATTGTATCGAAAAACGTCCTTGTTTATGGTGCGACAATATGTTGCGGATCATACCTGTGGCATGAGAGTAAACCACAATCATCACAAAGGAGCAACTTCTCGGCTGATTGCCGAGAAAGTACTTCACAAGTATGTTTTTCTTGCATTTGAACAGTTTTTGTTATCAAAGGCCAATATGAATGCATTTATAGATTCACTTCGTGACATCTCAGGTTTTTAAACGGCCGTAAAGGCCTCCGTGCTTCAGAAATTCAGGATTTCATGTTAGAGCATGGGATAAGGACAAGCTATTACAAAGCCAATCGAGCGCGGCTCTTCGCCCAGGACATGGCACATGGTACAGCTGAGGATAGCTACAAGGCAATGTACTCTTACATGCATATGTTAGAGAAATCTAATACGAGAACATATACGAGAATAGTCAGAGATGCTGACCAACACTTCAAGTATGTCTTCTGGACTTTAGGTCCATGGATAACAGCAGCGCCACATCTGAAAAAGGCCAGTCTTCAGTCTCATTGTTGTCACAGTCAGGACGTATAGTTACTTTGTCAGGTCAAACTCCTATATGACTGCATGTGTGACAAACAGAACAAGCATCATAAGTCAGTCCATATAATGTTGTTTTCAAAGCTTAACATCCTATTGTCAGGGCAACTTCTGAGAACATAGTTTTGCGTGTGTAGGTAATATCAGTTGACAGCACTCACCTGACAACCATGTTCAAGGGGATACTTGAATACTTCTCCTGGCTACGGCACAAGATGGAAACGACCGAATATATCCACTTGCTGTTGCCGTTGTTAACAGTGAGAACGATGATGCATGGTCATTTTTCTTCAGTGAATTGAGGGTTGTTATTCCTGATCATCCCGAGTTGTATTTCGTGTCTGACCGTCATGTTAGCATTGGGAAGGGTCTGAGAAATAACTATCAGTTCGCCAAGCATAGATATTGCATATATCACATATACCAAAACTTCAAGAGGAAGTTTGGCAGGCAAGACCTCTTCGGCATATT
The DNA here is from genome assembly GCA_027886185.1 of Rheum nobile. Lineage (NCBI taxonomy): Eukaryota > Viridiplantae > Streptophyta > Magnoliopsida > Caryophyllales > Polygonaceae > Rheum > Rheum nobile. The sequence goes on from WOAB01000018.1 coordinate 1,919,440, forward strand.
CAAAAAAGCTGCTCAGGCTTACACAGTAGCTGAGTTCAATCATCAGTTTGCTCAAATAACAGCTGCATCTCCAAAGATTGGTCAATATCTAAAAGAAGCTTGAGTTAAAAACGGGGCGAGGGCGCATTTTCATGGGAACAGGTTTAACATCATGACAAGCAACAACGCCGATTGTCTTAATGGCCTGTGGAAAACACAACGTCAGTGGCCTATTCTTGCTTTGTTTGATGCGATTCTTGAGACCATTTCTAAATGGTTTTGTGAAAGAAGGGAAATGGCTTCAAAATGGGACCAATATTTGTCACCCTCTGTGTACACACTGGTAGAAGTGAACTACAGAAGGTCAGCTAAGATGAGTGTTCGAAGACTTAGCCAGTTTGAAGTAGAGGTCATGCAAGGAACTATCAGATACTCGGTGAACCTTAATGCTCGTACATGTGATTGTAACATGTTCCAGATTGATAAAGTTCCATGTGCTCATGCCATAGCGGTTGCAAGTGATAGGGGAGTGCGACTCACTGATCTCGTTCATCCCATGTTCAAGAACGACTGCGTGAGAGAAGTCTACAAGGAAACTGTGCATCTTGTTCCTCCCACAGGCCGATGGTCATTTCCTGAAGCTGTGTCATCCATCAGATGCTATGCACCAAATGTAAAACGTCCTCCTGGTAGGCCACGTATTAACCGATACAGGGCGACGTGGAAGAGGAACTATTCTAGGAAGAGGCGGTGTTCTTATTACGGCAACCAAGGCCACAACAAGTAGTACTGTAGGAAGAGAAGGACTGAAGAAGGATTATAGGAAGAGAATGGGTTAGTGTTTTTTTGTTTAGAATTGTCACCATGTTGGTGTTTTTTGGGCGTTTATGCTGATAAACGTGGTCGCGTAAATATTGAGTCTGTTGTTGTTGGGTGCTTGAAAAGATGTATGGTTTAAGTCTCTATAGTCTTAAACCACACCTCTATTTGTGGGGGTTCCCCTTTTGGCTGGGATATAAACTTGATAAATTCAATCTTTGCTTAAGAGTTGATTACTTCTTATCTTTGTAAAACTCACAAGAACAAACTGTAAAACTCTAGGACACCCTGTAAAACAACGTATATGTCCTGACATGATCATTTGTGTGACGAAAACCTAATACATAAACACGACCTATAATTGTAAAACTCCAGGACGCCCTGTAAAACTACGTATATGTCCTGACATGATCATCTGTGCGAAGAACATATCACTGTAAAAGTAAAACACGACCTGTAAACCTTTAATACGTCCTGACAACCTACATCTAAAAACTTAATACATAAACACAATCATCTGCGAAACCATTTGAGTTAATAGGATTTGAACCTTAGTCTATAAACTTAATACATAAACACAATCATCCGCGAAGTCTATAATTCTTCATATGAACCCTAGAATGTTTTGAATCGTGTTTTTAAAACCCAATCATCTATGGTTTGTCCTGACATTGTGCTCATGTTCACTGCAAACGTTGTATTTGTCCTGAAAACGCTTGCATATGATCAAAAATTGTAAACGCATCCCCACACATACTCAGAGATTACATTGTTATGAAAACATTATCCAGAGATTACATTGTTCAACTTTACAAAAACGTGCCCTTAGCAAGGCATTCCCACACACAAAACAAAAAAAACTAGCATCGCAAAGTTCATACAAAAGGAGGGAAGATTAAAAAACGCACCCATCAAGCTAGATAGCGCGCCATCAGATCTCCCCTTAAGAACTCAGCATGCTCCAACAACCTTTTTATGTTGATTTCATTGAAGACGGTGTCCCATTCAATCTGCCAAAAAAACAAAGCATCTTAGGAACGTCACTTGCACATAGGAAGAAAATATACAAGAAAATCCTTACCAGTCTGAACCTGAGCTTTATCCGGCTTAGTTCTTCTTCGGTCTGAGCACCTGCCGGATTCAACGCAGCAAGCTCCCGCCTCAGGCGGACCAAATCCTTAATCAAAGCATCCAACTCCAAATCTCTTGCGACAATGTCGCGAGAGTAGCTCTCAAATACGACCTCGCTCATCATCCGCCCTCCAAGATGATCCACAACATCCCATGTAGCTTGCAGAAGGTCATATACATCAGCGTATACGCCAGTGACAAATTGATGTTATGCGGCCATGGCTTCAGAATATAGAGTTTGTAGAGAAGATTTGGGAAAGTGGGAGTATTTGAAGAACCAAGAGAGGGTGGAGAGTATTTGAAGAACCTTGGTAGAGAGCCTGGGAGTATTTGAAGAAACTTGGTAGAGAAGATTTGGGAAAGTAAGGGTCTTTCAGGGAAAATTAAGAGGGGTCAAATCGAATATGCATTGGAAAGGAACTCACTTATTTTAATATAACCTGATAAACCTGAATACGTACTGTAAAAAGCTAAATATGGCCTGAGAAACTGGAATAAGGAAAAAACTATATATGTTGTTATTGCTCTGACTTCAATTAACAGGGCGCGAGTGAGACAAACTATAAGCCCTGAAAAACTATATATCTTAGAAACAGAACAAGCATTAAAAGTCAGTCCATTAATGGTTGTTTGCAAAGCCTATAACTACGTTGTCAGGGCAAATATTGAGTCTATAGAGAAGCAAGAGAGAGCGTGGGAGTATTTGAAGAACTTTGCTAGAGAGCCTGAGAGTATTTTAAGAACCTTGCTAGAGAGCCTGGGAGTATTTTAAGAACCTTGGCTGGTAACCTTGGTAGAGAGTAAGGGTCTTTCAGGGAAAATTAAGAGGGGTCAAATCGGATATGCATTGAAAAGGAACTCACTTATTTCAATATAACCTGACAAACCTGAATACGTACTGTAAAAAGCTAAATATGGCCTGAGAAACTGGAATAAGGAAAAAAACTATATATGTTGTTATTGCTCTGACTTCAATTAACAGGGCGCGAGTGAGACAAACTATAAGCCCTGAAAAACTATATAACTTAGAAACAGAACAAGCATTAAAAGTCAGTCTATATATGGTTGTTTGCAAAGCCTATAACTACGTTGTCAGGGCAAATATTGAGTTTGTAGAGAAGCAAGAGAGAGCGTGGGAGTATTTGAAGAACTTTGCTAGAGAGCCTGAGAGTATTTTAAGAACCTTGCAATATAACCTGACAAACCTGAATCATTTGTCCTTATTTGAAGAACTCACTTATTTCAATATAACCTGACAAACCTGAATACGTACTGTAAAAGACTATATATTAGAAGATATGTTGTTATTTCTCTGACTTCAATTAAGTGTATGAAGTAATAAGTATTTACAAATTCGATTTTTTTATGTTAGGGTGGTTTGTTCCGCATATATGTTGTTATTGCTCTGATATATTAGAAGATGTGTCCTGAAAAAGTTACATTTGTCCTGAACAAGCATGTTGACATATTCAATAATGTTTTTGCTCTGAAAAGTTAATGCCTTTGCCCTGAACATCAGTTTCTGAATTATGAAAACGTTATATTTGTCCTGAAAACGCATGAATATAGTCAAAACTAGTAAACGCAGGAATAAGGACAAATGATCTTATTTATTATCAGTCCAAAACAACACATAACCTTAATAATTTCCAAGTAGACACCCAAACACATAAGAAACAACATGAAAAATACTAAGAAACACCATTAAAACTACATCCCCACGGTCCTTTCCACGGCCACGCAAATAACGGCATCCCCACGGCCATCACTGGGGCAGCACAGCATCGACTTGATCACGAACCACGTACACTTTCACTCCGGCTACCTTCTCGCCGAGGCGGACAAGATCCGCAACGTCGTCATTTGTCTACAGCAGTTGAAGGTATCGCTGCCCGAAATTTGGGACCTGTTAAAAAAAAATTGACTTTGTACCGGCATACCTCGACATGTTGTTGATCATCCCATGGAGGGACCAAATTTCCATCTTGTTTTTCGGCACCTTGAGGAGTCTAGTGCTCCCCCCCCCCCGTGTAGACATGGGTAGTTAACAAGGCCATATCGTCGATGGTGGGGGATAATTCCCCATCCCAATATACATGCAGGAAGACCTTAATGAACGAGTCAGTCATGTTGCGAAAGAGTTTTTGGAGTTTGAGAGAGATTTGGGACTTTTAGAGTAAGGGAGGATTTGTGAGGAGTTTGCACAAGGCAGGAACGATATTTATACACAAAGATGAGTGGGGAGTAGAGTTAATGACGGAGTCAAATCGGATATGCATTGGAAATGAACTCACTTATTTAAATAAAACTGACAAACCTGAATATGTATTGTAAAAAACTTAATATGGCATGAGAAACTTGAATAATGAAAAAACTATATATGTTGTTAAGAGGGGTCAAATCGGATATGCATTGGAAAGGATCACTTTGGCGAAGATTTATTCAAAAGCTTAGGTTTTTGTACTTAAAATGACCTGACATATCTAAGTACGTATTGTACGACTTTAATATGGCTTGACTTCAGTCAAAATTTTGCAAGGATTTGGTTTTATTCGAGAACTTAACCCGCAATTTTATGGAAGTTTTAAAACCGTTTTAAAGGCGATTTTTTCGGTTTAAAAACCCTTTAAATGTAGAAAATATTAGGTTGGTTAATGTGGAAGTTTTTAAACCGTTTTTTTATCGTTTTATAGACAGTTTGAAAAAGTGTGACGTTTGTTTCAAATCCGCCCTAACTCCTAATCCTCTTATGGTGTATCCTGCTCTGGCTATGCAAAAGTAAAGTTGGAGAATATTGACTCAAATCTGCATGTAAGAAAAGGATTGCTTGAAAAAGCTTTTGTTTATGTACAAAAAACTGATAAAGATGATGACCTGACACACATCACATCAGCATTGAAATTTCATTTCATTTCTCTTTCTTTAATAAAAACAAAAAAAACAAGTACAAATTCATATTTGCACAAAAGAAAAAGAAAGAACATCGAAGAGGAGAAAGAGGAACACCCTCTTCGAAAAGAGAGGAATCGAGAGTAACATCTTATAGCAAACGAGAGGAAATTATACGAGACAAAAGGCTGGACACAAGGAAGCTCATATGTCAATTCAAATTCGTGGAGGAGAGGGCACGAAGCCGGTGAATCATCAACTCGAAGATGTTTCCATGGCCTCCCTGCAACAATACAAACTTGCAAATACACTCAAAATTCGGGAAAACAATTCTATGGGTGTCCATTATGGAAGGTAATATTGAATTTGAATTTTAGGGTTTTGATTTAGGATTTTGGTTATACATTTAGGGTTCTGATTTAAGGCTTTTTCAATTAGGGTATAATTGGGGTTTTTTGAATTTAGTGCAAAATATGATTTGTACTTGTTGGTAATTCAATTGGGATTTCATTTAGACTTAAACTAAGTTCAAGGACGATTTCACTGATAGTTGATTGGTTTAATTTTGTATTCAACTATAGGCATGTCAGGATTGCAAATACTTCAAATGGGTGGATGGTCAAGCTTATGATTTTAGAGTCAATGAGACTATTGAAAGCGTAAGAGTGGTTGAAGATCACGGGACAACCTCTCGGCCAAATATTTACCCGCATCATTCGACTTCAAGCAATGACATTATGAATATCAAAACAGAAAATTTAGTGTTGAAAGTTGTACTTGGTGTGGTGGTACTTATGGTGTTAGTTGTTGTGTTGATTGTCCAATTTGTAACCTTGTTGGTTAAAGTATGATAATTAGTCATAAGCATATGTTTATCAAGACAATGTATTATGTAGGGTCCGTCATAATGCTATGTACTTGAGGTGGTGGTACCGTCCTCCTTATGTGCATACCTGCAAATTGCTTAAAATGCTTAGGTTTGTGAACTGCAAATGACCTGACAAATCTGGTTCCTTGATTGTAAAACGAGGGTTTTCTACATATAAAACAAGAATATGTCCTGACTTAAGCACCATTTTGCTTGAAAACATCCTGGAAATTGTCATCACAAAACTTTGTTAACATCCTGAAAACACGATCTTCCAAATTCAAATACAATTACCACATGTTGTTATTGCTCTGACTTCAATTAACAGAGCCTGGGAGTATTTGAAGAACCTTGGTAGAGAAGATTTGGGAAAGTAAGGGTCTTTCAGGGAAAGTTAAGAGGGGTCAAATTGGATATGCATTGGAAATGAACTCACTTAATTCAATATGCCCTGACAAACTTGAATACTTGCTGTAAGACTTAAATAAGGCTGGAGAAACATGAATAATGAAAAAATATAAGGTTTGTTCCGCATATATGTTGTTATTGCTCTGATATATTACAAGTGTTATCCTGAAAACGTTACATTTGTCCTGAACAAGCATGTTGACATATTCGATGTTGTTATTGCTCTGAAATATTAATGCGTTTGCCCTGAACATTAGTTTATGAATTATGAAAACGATAACTTTGTCCTGAACACGCATAAATATAGTCAAAAGTAGTAAACGCAGGAATAAGGACAACGGATCTTTCTTATTATCAGTCCAAACCATTACATAACCTTAATAATTTCCAAGTAGACACTCATAAGAAACAACATGAAAAATACTAAGAAACACCATTAAAACTACATGGTGTGGTGGTACTTGTGGTGTTAGTTGAAAGCGTAAGAGTTGTTGAAGATCACGGGACAACCTCTACGCTTATTTACCCGTATCATTCGACTTCAAGCAATGATATTATGAATATCAAAACAGAAAATTTAGTGCTGAAAGTTGTACTTGGTGTGGTGGTACTTGTGGTGTTAGTTGTTGTGTTGGTTGTCCTTTTTGTAACCTTGTTGGTTAAAATATGATAATCAGTCATAAGCTTATGTTTAGCATGGGTTTATGAACTGAAAATGACCTGACAAACCGGGGTCCTTGCTTGTAAAACGAGAATATGTCCTGACTTAAACACCATCACAAGCATGTAAACATCCTGAAAACACGATCTTCCAAATTAAAATACAATTATCACAGGTCTTACTTGCCGAATGGTTCCCAACAACACAATACAATTATCACATTAAAATCAAATGTCTTTAAAAACCATCCCAACGACATCTAAAAATACTATGAGCCATTTGATTTCTGTGTCCATCTACGAATTTGTCGGACGCAAGATCCAAGTTTGTCATGCCGAGCATCAACAACTCAATGTGCTTCAAGGTGTAGACCCCACAATCTCCTCTGCAAGATGTACAAAAGCAGTTAGAATGTATATCAATTGTAGTTTGATAAGGATTTATCATTGCATTAATACACATATACTTACCCGCTCTTGTTCTGTTTAATGTTATCACGACGAGACACCGACATTGGCTTGTCCAATAACGGTTCACATCTCTTTGCCAGTGGCTCGTACATCTTGACATATCTTTGAACAGTTTGAATGACGGGCTGGATCATCTCGAAAATTTCCTTGTCTGAGTACAGATCCACATTGCAGTCATACACCATCACACCCCAGTCGCATAGTTCAATTTCTAAGGCAAACCAGTGGGACTCTGTGATGTTGCAGGGCACATATATGCGTTCCGCATCATCCCATCTCTTGTCATAATCAGCCGGACATGCACCCATCATGTATTACATCACTGCATCCTCACCTTTACATGGAAAGTCCTTCTGGAAGCGATTGAACTCAGTGGTGACCAAGGTTTGCCAAAATGTGTCAAGCACAACCACCTTCGAAAACCGCTCTGAATCCTCTGAAATCCTTTGACGATAAAGGAACATCATTTGCTCCAGATGTTGTAATGGTGCAACAATGTTAATGTATCCACTGAAAATGATTTTACAAATGCATAATATTTTGAAAGGATGCATTGGAATATTACCTCACTGACCAACCAGTCCTTTGGGGCAAACACTTTCTCAAAGAACTTTCTATCCAATGCTTGCCCACTCGGTCCAATTCGGGTTTCAATCCTACATGATGGTACATATTCATTTGAATAATAAACAAGGCAATATATAAGTTTGTCAGTCCATAAGGAATCATTTTCCGATCATATTACTAACATTCAGGCCATATAACATTTTGACATTCAATTCATTATTAAGTTAAGTAGAATGGTTAAGCCACTAACCTCTCACTTTGCATCCACTTTACCAGGTATGTCATCCCTTCCACCTTGCTATTTTTGGTAATCTTTTTCGCCAACTTCTTCTCATCCATATTGCGGAAGGGTGATTTTGTCGCCGTAACAAGCTCGCGAGTGCGACTTGGATATGTCTTTTTCTGCACTTGGCCACCCTTCCTTGGTCTCCCCTTCCTCGACACTTTGGACTCCTTGGTCTCCCCTTCATCATCCCCCACGTCATCACAATCAGCATGTGATACCTTCTCACCTTGTAATTCAGTCCCAGCCTCAACACCTCGCTCATCAGCCTTGGTACCTCCCTCCACAACATCTCCCTTTGATTCCTCCATAACTCCTTCATCAACCTTGTTGAGTCCCTCCACATCTCTCTTTGGTTCCTCCATAACTTGGTCATCAACCTTGGTCCCTCCCTCCACATCACCTCCCTTAGCTACCTCCTCAGCATCCACACCTCCGTCATCAATCTTGCTTCCTTCCTCCACAACATCTTCATTTGGTTCCTCCAGAATTCCGTCCTCAACCTTGCTAAGTCCCTCCACAACCCCGTCATGCAGACCCTCATTAGACACTGCTTTTGTTACCACCTCATCTTGTGTTGCCACCACAGTCCCATCATTAACCAACTCCTCATTAACCAACTCCTTGCTGAGTTCCTCCTCATCTTTTGGTGTTGTCTCATTAACCAATTCCTCATTTGCCTTATTTACCCCCTTCTCAGTTGTTAGCCCCTGTAGTATTATAGCCGTCCGGATAAGAACTGACAGTGAATCTGTTGCATCCCCTTGAACTTCTTGCTCATTTACCATTCCAACCTTCTTCACCTCCCATTGTCCACCAGTTAACACAATTGCACCATCATCTTGCTCTCTATCCATTGTCTCCTGAAACGATGATATATGGTTTGAAATAAGCAAATATTTTTTGAATTGTGCTCAAATGGATTGAAATGTGCATATATGGACTGAATCGTGCATATATGGACTGAACTGTCTACTGAAACGATGATATATGGTCTGAAATAACCTACCTATTTTTTGAAATGTGCACAAATGGACTGAAATGTGCATATATGGACTGAACTGTACATATAATAACTGAAAAAATTGGGCATACCTCATCAGTCTCTTCCTCTTTGGACTCATTCCCTTCAGACTCATTCTCTTCGGACTCTCCCTCTTTGGACTCATTCCCTTCGGACTCATTCTCTTTGTCATCTTCAGACTCTATCTTTTCCTCTTCTTCATCTTCATGCTCTGACTCATCAATCTGATCTGTTGATTTCACCTCCCTCATGCTCTGCTGGTGTTGGGTAATGTTGGGTTCATCATCACTTTTAACCTCCCTAGACTCTGGCTCCTGGTGTTCTCTGATGTCTTGATCACTGTCATCACTAGATGAAGAGGGCACTGTTCTAGGAGCTTTGCCTCTTATGAACTTCTTTAACTCAATGACTTCCTCCCTTAACAGATCATGCTTTTCATTCAGAGTATGCATCGTTTCAAGCAATTCATTCAAACAACACATCAATTGCCTTTGGTCCAAACCCTCAATGTTTCCAACTTGCCCTCCCTTACCAACTCTCTTGTCCTTTTTACCAGCCCTTTTTCTTTTTGGCTTCAGCTCCTTAACAGTCTCATCCAAGGATTTGTGTCATTCCTCCTCCGGGAAGTAACAACTTTCTCCCAAGTCATCTCTGTCCTCCTCAACAAGGATTTGTTTAGCAGCGAAAGTCGCCTCTAGGGCATCAGAAATCAAATCCAATCTTGGCTTACTCGTTTTAAGCCACCTCACACCTCGGGGCTGCACAACTTTATTCAGCTTTTGGGCAAATATTCTGCCAAAATGGGGCACTGCCTCATACAACCATATCTGAAACAAACAGAATTGGAATTTAACCACAATTATGACCAGAGACATTAACCTTTCTCAGTTTTACATATTCAACTACTAACACATTACTTGAAACACCATCGGAAAACCCCTTATGGTGTATCCTGCTCTGGCATTGTCTGAACGTGCAAGTACAGCCTTAACTGACTCCATTCTTGTGTCCAAAGCAGAATCCAGACTTTGATGGAGGTCAATATATGCACTCCTATCCCATGGGAAATTATTGAAATGATCCAAGTCTTGGGTCAATTTCACATGTAGGGGTTTGACCTTCCTCTTCTTATCACCCCCAAGTACAACACCCTCAATAATTAACAACAAGGCCATCTTCAGCTTAAATACATTTTCCTCCCGATACGATAAGAACTTGGTTAAAAGGTTAGCAATGGTAATACTCCTCACACCAAAAAAATCAAAGACTGCACTCTTATCCTCCACATTGTCCTCCTCATCGGGCATCCCACAATTCAGTCCTGTTATTAGCCTAAACTCCTCTATTGAAAACCTACATGGTTGTCCACCAAGATCATACCATGTCTCAAACTGCTTTTTTGTGTCCAGTTGCCTAAACAACACATGGTGAATCAACTGTGCAGACAGTTTCAAGTTTTTCATAATTTTGATTATTGGGCCAAAGGGGCCCTGCAGAATTGTCTGTCAGTCTGTTCGAGTTAGGGTGTTCTCGATACAATTCAGATACTGAAGCCTTGAGTTTTGATTTATCCGACCATAAAACAACTCCTCAGAATGCCACTTGTACATTATCTGTAATGAATGACATTCACATATACATGACAGGTAAGAATGACTTTCATATTCACATAAAAGAAAGAAAGGCACCATCTTACTTTGTCAAGTAAAGATATATGTTTTCAGGATACAAAATAAATTGTCAGACTACATTTTGGTTTGCCAGGCCAAATGGAAGTTGTTCAGGAAAAGTCTTTACCCTAGAGTATAACTTACACTTTTGTATCAACATGAATCAGGCTACTATGACATTCTAACATTCTAACCACACAACAAATACATGACATTCATATTCACATAAACCCGAAAACTTACTTTGTCAGGTAAGATAATTCGTTTCGTCAGAATACATTTTGGTTTGTCAGGCCATATGGATGTCAACAGTTTAGGCTACTATGAATTTTCCAAACCTCTCCATGCTCTGTTTTTTACAGAGTAAATCATGCTCTGTTTTTCACATAAGCCTAATTTTAGCATGAAGTTTATCCAGACCCTAAACCTAGCATGCATCACAAAATTCAGACAAAATATTGTCTTTTTCAGGTAATTCAAGAGTTAGAGAAGACTACTAACCCCGCCAACCGACTTCGATGGCTCATTCCTCGACCTCTTGGCTTTTGGTTCTTCAGCCTTCGAGATTCTCGGTTTCTCCCCAATGACCTGTAGGCTCTCTTCTTTCGGCCACTCGCCACAGTAGCCGCCTTCGCATTTGACGGCTTCTTTCTCCTCGAAATTGTAGAAGCCTTCGCCTTCACCTTCTCGACTCTGGCTTTCGCAGACTGCAAACCTCTTGTCTTCACCATTCTCGATCTGGGGATTTAGTAAGGGCTTCAAAAATGGCTTTAGAAAGGGCTTCAGAAAGGGCTTCAAAAAGGGCTTAACAAAGGGCTTCGCCTTCTCGACTTTAGGGATTTAGGATTTGGTTTGAGGAATATGATTCGGGGATGAAAGGAAAAAAGGTTCTTCAGCGGCGAAATGAATTTGGGGAAGATGAACTGCTACCAGTTGAACAGGTAATTGATTAGGCCTACTAATATAACCGTTTAAAATTAACTTCATGTTTAAACCTTTCCAAAACACTTTTATGTTTTTTTAAAAAAATTTATTTATAATTTATTTTACCTTTTTAGTTTTGAAAAGTGTTGCAGCTTTATGGTACTTTTGCAATACTTTTCAAAATCTGATATTTTTACAAGGAGCCTTTCAAATGTTGGTATTTTTTACAATTGCGCCTATTTTAAATCTAGCCTCCTTCGTTATAACAGTATTGTATTGTATATTCAATAACTAAAAAATCTAAATCTTAGGTCCGATAAGTATACTTAGCTTGATACTTTGACAAAAGTACTTGAACTTGATACTTTGACATGTAGCCAACTCAATGAATTCTTCAAGCATGTGCTTTATTTTTTCTACCATACTAGCGGTGTGTTTGAATTACTGAAATAATATATGAAGTTGCATTATGGCAATGTTCGACAACTATGAACTTATGTATTATAATATGTTATAATATCATATGATAAATAATAAATGTTCAGGTTTTAAATATAAATCAGTAATTTTTTTATTCCAAAATCATTATCTTCACAAATCCCTTATATTTCCCTCCCCTCCACTTTACCTTAGTAAAATTGTATATATAGTGCTATAAGTAGAAAAGAATAGCCGTGTTTTTAAAATGATACATTTTTTCAACCCATTATTTTACCAATAATATACTTTTAAAATAAAATTTATCATAATATATATTATATAATATGGGCTAACCGAACATGCCCTATATTGTATTAATGCAATATAATTAATACATGATCAAGCTTAAATATTAAAATGATACAGTGTTAAAAATATGTATGCTAATCTATTTTGTATTATTTACATGTTAAAATATATCAATATGTACCGAAATTAAGTTTTTTTTTTCAAAATAAGGATATATACATACGAAGAGTGAGTTTGGCTAAAAAAAATCGCTAATCTATGTAATCTCAAGTTTGAGTAGGCTTAAAATATGAAATGAAGGCAACATTGATGGATAGGTGAGTGCTACAAATATAGTTTCCGAATCGAGTTTGGGATCGATTTTATTAAATACAAGTCTAGTTAACACTAGTGTGATAATGTTCGCAAGGCATAGATGAATGAGTACTCTGTGATCCATTTGAGAATATATTTTCTTATTTAAAAACAAATTTATATTATCTTATAAATTTGAACCTAAATATATATTTATGGACCTAACACCACAATCATAAGACCAACTTATATAATTTTTTTAGTTTTATATAATTTGATATAAATGTCAAAATTATAGTCATGTGGTGTGTTCCTACATATACATATAGTATGTTCCTAAATATACATTTAATATGTTGGGGGAGAAATTATATTGGGCCACAACCATCAAGCCTAATACATAAATTCAATGGGATTTCATTATAAAACCAATGGTAATAAGAGAAGTAATCCATATACTTATATGCTAGGCTTAAAACTTTCACATTTTCAATGTGTGATTCATATGTGACCCCAACATAATAGTGTCATAAAAACATATAACACTTTATTATCTATCTATCTATCTATAAATATATAAAATAGACTAAGGGTGTAATTAATGCCCAATAAATATGAGAAATTATTTCTTATTTTTTTGTTGATCTTTCATTATAAACTATATCTTCTAATATAGCTCAATGGTTAAAGACACTCTCATAATACAAGAGGTCTAGGGTTCAATCCCTCTTCTTAACTACTTTGTTTTACTATTTTATCTTTCATTATTATTTGTTTATATTAATTAGCTACTCAAATCTTTATATCTTTCTATTTATCTATCTATCTTCTACATATAAAATAGAGTTTTTGTCCGATTAACGACTCATTAATTTAGCCTCTAAATAAAATAAATTTTCAATTACAATTCATTTGTTAATCTTTCAAATTCTAATGTACACGATCAATAAAAAAACTTAGCGTATAAAAGTTATTGTCCAATTAAAAACTCATTATTTAGTCTTCAAATTATACAATTTCTCAATTACAATCCATCTGTTAAATCTTTCAAATTCTAATGTACACAATCAATCTATATCTATCTATAAACATATAAAGAAGACTTTTTGAACAATCAATGCTCATTTTTTTAACATTCAATCTTAAATGCTTTTCACCTTTCACCTTCCATCAATTTTGACACTCAAAACTGTTTCCATCTAATCTCAAACGGTTGTATGCTTGATTGTTTGGCCTTTAATCCAATTATATTTTATTTAAACTCAATTTTTATTACCAATTAATACTCAAATTACGTTAGTAATTTTTTACGTTACTTATTTTGCCAGTCATATTTTAATTTCAACCACAATACCTACCCATTCATATTCCAAAACTGTAACACCCCGGGCCAGAGGTGCTACAGTGCCATAGTCCCGAAGGACTATAAGGCGGGTGAAATAAAAATTTGCAAACATATCCCATACATAATATATACCAAAAGCAGCACAGCGGAAAAACCTGTAAAACCTGTCCAAAGTTGAAACCATAATCAACTTAACATACAGAAAGTACAACCATTTACAAACCAAAACCAACAACCAAAAACCAAAACCAATACAACAAGTTCGACCACTTCAAGGTTCAAAACCAAAACGACACACACAACCAAGTCAAAGTCCAAACCAAAAGAGTAAAGCCTTCGACTCCAAACCGACGGTGATCAGGATCCTCCTTGTTGGCGCTAAATCTGCAAAGCCTGATTGACTGGGGGATCCGATACCCCAGCCAACCATGGCACGTAAACCGAGGTTGGTCAGTCTCACGAAAGACTATGGCAAGACTAGCCGACCCAAAACAGTTCAAAACACATACATATATCACCAATCAACTCACAACACCGACAACACGCCACACAATATATAATATCATAACTATACTTAATCATATCAACCAACCAATGCCAACCACACGTCAAAACATATACACACACTATCACATACCATTCAGTACACATCCTTATCCAACTCTTCACTATACTAACCTCAATCAATCCATCCTCAAAATCATCACAAGCATAAACGAATAAAACGATCCAATCCAACTTCACTGACACGTCCAATCCATCCTTCTCTCTATTACTAATACCTCAATCAACAACTCTATGCACATACACATCTCTTACTACTGACTTACAACCAAAGTTAACCAATAATACAGAACTCACTACTGCACTTAACACAACAAATCAATTAACCTTCACATCAACAAACACATAAGCATCAACGAGATAATCATCACATATAAACATAACAAAATAACGATCCAGGCCAGCCACCCTTCTGGTGCCGCCTGTTCGATAGACTGTAACTCATACACTCAAATTCAAACCATGTGGCCCACACCCTCAAGATGGGAAACCAACCTTCACAACATCCACACAATCGACCTTCATAATCAATCAACATACCCTTTTATCCGAAACTAGCTAATACCAACATCCACATCAACAGAGATTCACAACTTTGACTAGTTACAATCAACAACTATAACACACGTAAATTCACAATCACAACCAATGACAATCAACGTCCAACATAAACCAATTATCAAACATACAACCAAATTACCAACACAACCACTTAATCAAGTACATAATCAACATTCATCACAAATCCATGTATTCAGGTACACAGCCAACATTTAACACATAATAGATATCACAACAATCAACCAATTGTAACCCAATAAATAATATAACTCAACACAATAACCGACCAATTCAACCAAATAACTCAACTCATCAAAAGCAAATAACTCCAATCCATTCCAACCCATCACCGGTGAGACACTCATCACCTAAAACCAACTATCCGAATAGGGACGGTCTCATACCATCCAACACCTGGCCCTTAACAACACAGGCTACACCCTACGAGGTTTGGTGAGACGATCATCACCTGGCCCTCCGACTTTGATTCAACATTTTTGGTCCTTAACAACATAGGTGATTCCCTACGAGGTTTGGTGAGACGATCATCACCTGACCCTTCGACCCCCAATCAACGACAATCCAACCACCACACCGACACCAATTCAAACACTTCATACGATAACCAATCAAATATCACATACACACACACACAAACTCAATCCAACACACACACACAAACTCAATCCAACACACACACACAAACTCAATCCAACACACACACACATATATTCAATCCAACACACGCACACACACGATCCAACACACGCACACACACACACATTCAATCTAACACACACACACATACACACATTCAATCCAACACATTATCACACCTCATCACACATTATCACACATCTCATCCAAGCCATTATATAGTCAAACAAACCAATTAAAATAATAGCTCAAGCAACGGTAAAATTAAACATAATCAGTTTATAAAAATATATAAGTTAGCAAGGATCCTCTTGCCTCAAGTCGAACCACAACGACCTCAGAGATCTCCAGTCAATCCGAACGAACCTGCGAAATCAATCCGAGCAAATCTCTGGCATTAATTACTCATCCAATCCACAACCAAATAAAACCCCAATTCAAAACCCTAAAATCAAACCCTTAATTAATTAGGTCAATCACACCCAATCTCAGTCAATTTATGACTGCGCAATTCAAATGAACCCAGCAATTTAAACCCCCAAATCAAACCCTAAATCATACCTTCTAAATCCAATTTAGCAAACCACACAAAATCAACCCTAATTCTCAAATAAACAAATTTCTGCACACACAGAATTCAAGCCAACACAAATTCTGTCAACACAGAAATTCAGCAACAAAAATCTGTAATTACAGAAATTTTACCAACACAGAAATTCAGCGAAGCTTCAACCAAAACGAACCCCAAGCAAACCCCAAATCAAACCACCACCTTACCTCTTCGCTAGTCCTCACCGGAAGAGAGCTCCCGACGCCGGAGACGACCACCAGCAGAAGCTCTCGGCTTGACCCACACCAGCGGCAGCTCGAAGCCACGAACACAGCAGCACGACGGCACGAACAGCAACCACGAACGGCTTCAGCAAGGAAGGAAGAGGGAAGAGCAGCTCGCCGGACGGAGGAGAAGCTCGGCTTTGTCGGAGAAGAAGATGGATGGTTCGTGAGGAGGAAGATGGGAGCTGGGCACTTCGTGGGAGAGACGCATGGGATGAGTTCGGGAAGGAGATAATTGGTCCTTTGAGGGATTTAGGGATTTTAAATCCCCAAAATTCTATTTCTCCCACTTAAGTAAAATTCCATAATTAATTTACCCTTATGCCCTTCTCCTAATTTTATTTGCGGTATTTCAAAAACTATTCTAAATCAACCGTCTATTAATATTCTGAACATAACACTTATCTATATAATTGGTATTGCATGGGAGGGGGTAGAACACAAGCAACAAACATGGCAATCACAATCAATTTTCTATTACAATTATCATCATAAATTAATATCCAAGTGAATTTACAATCCCATTTGACATTGACTTCGTGCAACAGATCACCATAATATGAGGTATTTTAATTTTAATGTCCGCAATCTCTTTATCTATAGTTTTTGTTCTGTTTTTCTTACATTATTGTACGCATTGCTATGCAAAAAGAACTATGCTTATATTCTTTTATTTGCTTTTAACAAAAAAATCTTTTATTTACTTTATAAGTATATATTTTAAGACTTGCATTTTAAAATATTGCTTTTGATTGATATAATACATTTTAACTTACAATATCACAATATAAAATAGTAAAATTGACTACAAAATTAATTTGAAAGAAAATAACCCATTGTTTTTTGTTCATCTTTATTCCCATTTTATCCAAAAGATCATTGATCATTTTAACATTGGAAAATTTAATTCTCCTTTTTTCTTAGGAAAAATTAGAAATCAATTCTTTTATGATACTATGAACAAATGAAAAAATTGCCCGAATTCTATGGAAGTATCATCGAAGTCCTTATTATATTGATATAAATAATCATAAGGCTAATCAGACTCCAAATACCTCAATTTTCTTATTCATAAAAGTTATTAATTACTAGAATGTAAAAGAAAAAACAACACCATAAATGTAAAAACCTAATAAGAAAGTTATTAATTCTTTAACAAAACTAACAAACACATTGAGAGTAGGTACACAATAACATTATAGAATTATCGGATGTTTTATAATTATTTTGATTTCATCGAATATAAAAATAACATTAACATGTCAACCTATTAATAAAATTACAAAATCTAATGTACATTAAATTATGGAAAAATAACTGGAAAACATTGAATTAGCATATATATGCTACTTAATTGTGCAAACATGTAACTAATAAATACTTTGGTATATATATAGTGCATAATAATCTGTTTACTTATGTTAATATTTGAATAAATAAAAAATGATATCATGAATGTATAATTATTGAATTCACGCCGTGTTAAAACCTCTAAATTTGACAATAAAATGGAAATGATTTACTCAAAATGATTTAGAAATACTAAATGTAGAATAAAATGGGTACAAACTTCATTTTATTATAACACTGGATTGCAATTTCAATACTAAAGTATATTAAAGTATTCTATACTTTATAGTACAAAACATAGTAAAGTTTTACATAAGAGTAATAAAATGATTTTTAGCTCATATATTTTTATTAATGTTTCATTAGAAAAAGATCATCAAATATAAATTTTAAAATTAGTAAACATAAACCAAAAAGAAAATACAATTAAAAATTGAAATAAAATACCAAATTA
The DNA here is from genome assembly GCA_027886185.1 of Rheum nobile. Lineage (NCBI taxonomy): Eukaryota > Viridiplantae > Streptophyta > Magnoliopsida > Caryophyllales > Polygonaceae > Rheum > Rheum nobile. The sequence continues at coordinate 1,937,921 of WOAB01000018.1, forward strand.
CTATTAATTATTTTCATTTTTGTGAACATAAAAATAACATTGCAAAAGAAATGTCAAATAGGATCATGTTATTTTCTTTTGCATTATTCTTTACTTTGATAATTTGACCCCATGTATGTGTTAAGACTTAAGGCATATACTGATATAGATATGGAATAAATTCCTTTTTCAAAAAAAATTTAAATTCTATTTTTATCTATAGATATACCATTTTCTATTAATAATGTTAGGTTGTAAAAAAATATAGATATAAAATTTATGTTTTTTTTTTACTTTTATCCTATTTATAATCAATAGCTTTTTTAAAGATTTAGAATCAATAGTTAAAGCGGCTATTTACGATATATAATATTACATGTTCAATTTTTTTATGATGTATATGTTGCTTCAATTAATATTTTTACCTTTTGACAAATTTATAAATTTTTTAAGATTACTTTATATAAAGTTTAGTTATTTAGTTGAAAGAAACTTAGGTACACCGATTTAGAAAGTTATTTTGCATTAAAAATATTTAGGTCCTGATTTTCTTAATTTCTAGAATTTGAATGTAAGTGACCATGCATGTTTAACCACTTTGTCCGACATATTTTGTCATTACACATCATTTATGTATTGAGTTTCTTTGTCAATAAGAAAAAAATGCAAAAATAATAATAAATGTGAATATAAAAAGAGATTTAATAGCCCAACATTCAATTCAAACAAAAAAGTCATGATACAAAAACTAATAAAGACATAAGAAGTTTACAAGATTACAATGGAATAAGTTTAAAACTTATGGAGAAGTTACATCGGTCAATTATCTAAATTGCAAAATTAATGTTTACGCTTATGTTAAAAGTTAACCCGGATTTAGTGATTTATATGTTTTGCAAGATCATGTTATATAATGTTCGAAAGTGCAAACGTACTATTTATGTTGCATTGTGAATTGTGATCATTTGTAGAATCAAAAATAAAATTATTATGAACGTAAATAATGATATAGTGTCCAATATCAATTGTTAATTAGTGTAGCTTCTAAAGACTAATTTTACTTTCATTATAAGGACTCAAGGAACTCTATTACACCAAAAATGGAAATAAAAACAAATTATAATTTTTAATATTGTCAAAATATACACGAGATAATTGCTAATAATTATTTATGATGACGTCTTTCGAAAAAAATCTTCATACTTCCATCTCAACATCCTTGAAGCTATAAAATTTTGTATTACTTTTAAAGGAAAAAAGAATGTTAGATATAAATCTTTATTTTAGTTTTTCCATATTAAATTCATATATATCAAAAACAAACATTCTTTAATATAGAACTTGAAAATTCAACGTTCTTTTCCTTATCTATTTTGGATATTTTTAATTTCGAAGATTATTTCTATGCTACATTAACATTAATAATTCTTAAATTAATGTTTAAATTTTAAAATATTTTTTTATAAATTATATCAATATAAAAAAGTCGATCCCGTGCGTAGCACGGGCATAAATATCTAGTAAATATATAAAGTAGACTAAGGGTGCAATTAATGTCCAATAAATATGAGAAATTTTCTCTTATATTTTTTTTTATCTTTCATTAAAAACCAAATCTTCTAATATAGCTTAATGGTTAAAGACACTCTCATAATACAAGAGGTCTAAGGTTCAATCCCCCTTCTTAACAATTTTCTTTTATTATTTTATCTTTCATTATGTTTTGGTTTTTATTAATTAGTTACTCAAATCTTTATATCTAATAGTCTATAAATATATAATAAACATATGAAATAGAGTTTTTGAACAATCAATGTACATTCATTTGGTCTATAATTTTTTTAAGAAAAAATAAGATTTCAACAAAAAACAATTCTTTCTACTTAAGTCATCTCAAATCGTTGTGTTTGGCCTTCAGTCTATTAATTTGTTTAAACTCAATTTTGATTATACCGGTTAAACTCCTTAACTATAGCCTTCAATACAATTAATGTTAAACCGATTAATACTCAAAGTGAGTTAAAGATTTTGCCAGTCATATATTAATTTCAAATCACAATAACTACATACACATTCATATTTCAAAAATGTTATAAATTAAATGCCTACTAATATTCCAAACATACCACTCATCTATATAAATTAGTTAAAAGAAGAGGAAAGCGTAGGATAAATCACCTCTTTGTAGATAATTAGTATTGCAAGGGACTGGGAAAAACCGTAGAAGAAGCAGTAAACATGGCATGCTCCAATTAACTTTATATTATAAGTCATCTCAAATTGTTGTGCTTGGCCTTCAGTCTAATAATTTGTTTGAACTCAATTTTGATTATACCGGTCAAACTCCTTAACTATAGCCTTCAATATAATTTATGTTAAACCGATTAATACTCAAAGTGAGTTACGAATTTTGCCAGTCATATATTAATTTCATCCACAATAACTACATACCCATTCATATTCCAAAACTGTTATAAATTAAATGCCTACTAATATTCCAAACATACCACTCATTTATATAAATTAGTTAAAAGAAGAGGAAAGCGTAGGATAAATCACCTCTTTGTAGATTTTAGTATTGCAAGGGAGTGGGAAAAACCGTAGAAGAAGTAGTATACATGGTATGCTCCAATTAACTTTCTATTATCATCATCAATCAAGTTATGTACCCACAATTCTGGTTTTATTGTGCTTGCAACTGAGGCATATGAAAATGATCGACCATTCAATTGGATATGTGTTAAATTTCAGTCCCATTTGATTTTGATTTCTTAACAGATTATAATAATATGTTTTAAATTTTAGTGTATTTCATCTCTTCATCTACAATTTTTCAGTTATGTTTTACTTATATTGTTATATATTTTGTTATGCCTGAAATAATTGTGCTTAATTTATTTTCATGTGTAATTAACTAATTATATATTTTAAGTTGCATCTTGAAATATTGCTTTTGATTAATGTGATACATAGTCGCTTTTATTACATGATGTTTTTTCTTCCTTATAACCGGACTATAGTATTGTTAGTTGGTAATCGTTTAGTACAATAAATCCATTAAACATAATAAAAAATATTAAACTTGACTATCGAAATAGTTCTAGAAAAAAAACTGTTTGTTCTTTATGTTCATTTTCATCCCCATTTCATCCAAAAGATCATTGGTCACTTTGACAATGGAAGGTTTCATTATCCTTCTTTGATAGATTTAAGTGTTGAAAATCAATTCTCCTACGAATATATGAAAAAATTGTCAGCCAACCAATCTGTTCCTCATAAAAATTATTAACTAATGGAAATGTATACGAATACAAGAAGGAAATTATTAAGTCTTTCAAAAAAAGAATAATAATAAACCACAATAAGAATAGGTGCACAATAACAATATAGAATTATCGAACGATTATTAATTAATTGTGATTTTATCGAGTACAAAAATATCATTTTAAAGAATTGTCGCTCAAGTTATTTCCCTTCCTATTATCATTTACTTTGATGGCCGGTTTGATTCCATGTGTTAAGGCAATATACAAATTTTTTAAATTTCATTTGTATCTATGTCTATACTATTTTCTATTGAACAATTTAAGGTTGTATATGAAATACCCCAAATAAGTTGATAATGGCATTTTGGTAAATTAATTATGAGTTTACTTAAAAGAGGAGAAATGGGAAATTTGGGGAAAAATCCCTCAAAGTGTCGGTTGCCTCTTCCTCGCGTGAATCCTTCAGCCGAGCAGCCAGCAGCCTCCTTCTCCGGCGAACTCCCCCTGTGCCCAGCCGAGCGGTTCTTCTCCGGCGAGCCGACTTGGACCGCGCCGCTCTTCCTCCTCCCCTCCCCTGCTGTTGTTGTGCGATTCCAGCGACGAGGGAGTTGCTTTGCTACTGTGTTGTTCGTTGTGTTCGATGTTGTTCACCGCTGCTGTTGCTGTGCCGCCGTTATAGTCTCCGCCGACGAGGAGCCATTTCCGGCAACAACCGCGTGTTTGACGACGAGCTGAGCCACCTTTGCTCCTCTGTTTTTCCGCTCTGCTGTTGTGTGCTGGTGTCGTCGTCTTCCTCGCTGGTGGCTGGTGCTGCGGAGCCGCTACTGGTGTCGTTGTTGTGTTGTCGTTGTTGTGCTGCTGAAGGGGAGTATCGACGAGGTAAGATCGGTCCTCGTTCGGTATACATTTTGGGCTTCATATGGATGAATATATATGCTGAATTTTTGGGCAGATTTGGATTAATTTGGAGTTTGTATATATATGAGTGCAGAAGGCATGAGTTGATTTTTGAGTTGGATTAATTTGGGTTGATTTTGGAGGTGATTAGCTTAATTAATTAAGGAATGATTTTAGGGTTTGAAATTTGGGGTTTGTTGGTTGTGGATTGGTATGAGTTAATTAACGCCAGGGTTTTGCTCGGATTGATTTCGCAGGTTCATTCGGGTTGATTGGAGATCTCTGGGGTCGTTGTGGTTCGACTTGAGGCAAGAGGATTCTTGCTAACCTTATATATTTTTTTATAAATTGATTTATGCCTAGTGTTTCATAATTAATTTTATCATTGCTTGAGCGATTTAAATTGGATTAATTGACTATATAGATACTTGGTTGAAAATGGGTGTGTGTGCGTGTGTTAGTAGTTTGTCTCGTATTGTGTTGAATAAATGTTGACGTGGTAGTCAATTGTGACTAAATGTGATTGATTGTTGTTGATAGTGTTTGTTGACACTTGTGTGTGTGTTGGGTTGTGTATGTCGACACCTGTGTGTGTTGGCGGTTGTGTGTTAAATTGTGTGCGTGCTGGCAGTTGTATGCTGAGATTGGGCATTTGTGTGTGAATGTTTGTGTGTGAATGTGTGTATGCTGGGATTGACTGATGTGGATTGATTGTTGTTGTTTGATTGTGGCGGATTGATTGTTATGGATTGGTGTTGTGGATTGATTGTCGTGGATTGATTGGATTATTGATTTTAAAGTTTCTTGGTTGAATATGTATATATATGTGTGATATGTGTTAATCGTTGTCGTGTGTAATAATTGATTGGGTGTCGGTGTGGTGATAGTTGGTTATGGAGCCGGGGTGAGGGTGTGACCTCATCCGACCGCGTGAGGGTGTGACCTCCGTTGGTTAAGGCTAGGGTGGATGGTTGAAAGTCTCATCCGGTGGTGGGTTGGATTGGAGGTGTTGGTTGGTTGCCTTGTGTCGTGTTTGATTGGATGTTGGTGTGATAGTTGATTTTAACTAATTGTGAGCTTGGTTTCCCACTTTAAGAGTACGGGCCAACATGGAATAGGTTGGGACTGGGCGGCATCGGAAGGGGTGACTGGTCCAGGTCCTCCATGGTTGGTTTCCCACTTTAAGGGTGCGGGCCAACACGGGATAGGTTGGGACTGGGCGGCATCGGTTGCTTTCCCACCTTGAGGGTGCGGGGCACGAGGTGGCTGGTCCAGGTCCTCCATGGTTGTTTTCCCACCTTGCGGGTGCGGGGCAACATGGGATAGGCCGGGGCGTTGATCGTCTCACCCGTTTGCTTGATAGTTGTGTGTGATTGGCTGTTGTGTGTGATTGGTTGTGTGTGTGATTGGTTGTTGTGTGTGTTGGCAAATTGTATATGTGTTGGATTATGTGTGTTGACTTTTGTGTGTGTGTTGACAGTTGTGTGTGTTGGATGGTGTGTGTTGACAGTTGTGTGTAATTGGCTGTTGTGTGTGGTTGGTTGTGTGTGTGATTGGGTGTTGTGTGTGGTTGGTTGTGTGTGTGATTGGCTGTTGTGTGTGATTGGTTGTTGTGTGTATTGACCTTTGTTGTGTTGGCAGTTGTGTGAGTTGGATTGTGTGTTGACAGTTGTGGGCGTTGACAGTTGTGTGTGTTGACATTTGTGTGTAGTGACAGTAGTGAGTTTGGTATGTTTGGTTAGCCTTGGTTACATGTTGGTAGTAAGATATGTATATATGTTTTGTAAGTTGAGAATTGAGGTGTTAATAGTAGAGAAGAAAATTAGATTGGATCGTTTTATTCGTTTATGCTTGTGATGAGATTGAGGTTGGATTGAAAGAGGTTAGTATAGTGTAGAGTTGGATAAGTATGGGTACTTGATCGGTTATGTGATAGTGTGTGTTTATGTTTTGTGTTTTGACATGTGATTGGTTGGTTGGTATGAGAATGATTAAGTATAGTTGATATTATGATATAGGTATATATATTGTGTGGCATGTTGTTGCTTGGTATGAGTTGTTGATATGTTAAAGCTGTGTTTTTAACTGTTTTGGCTTGAGGAGTCTTGCTAGTCTTTCAAAAGACTGACCAACTTTGGTTTACGTACCGCGGTTGGCTGGGGTTTTGGGTCCCCCAGTCAACTGGTCTTTGCAGGTTTGTAGCAACAAGCGGGTTCTGGATCACAGATTGGTCTTCACAGTTAAAGATTTTGTTTTGCATCGGATTTGAAAATGGTATTCGCTTCCGTGTTTTGGATATAAATTGTTGCATTAACTGGATGGCAGGTTTTAGTATTGATTCAATCTTGAGCAGGGATTATTGTTGATGATTTTTTATGTAATTGGAAGAGTTTTGGATTTCTTTTCTTTTAAAACCGCCTTATAGTCCTTCGGGACTATGGCACTGTAGCACCTCTGGCCCGGGGTGTTACAGTATAAAATCCAGATATAAATTCTATGTTTATATATATATATATTTAATTATATCCTATTTAGAATCAATAATTAAAGTGACTATTTATGAAATATAGTATTTGTTTCTTCAATTTATATTTTTGCTTAGTCATTTGGTTGAAATGAAAATTAGGTACACACCAATTTAGAATATCCTTTTGCATTAAAAAAAAATTTAGGTATCGATTTTCTTAATTCCTAGAATTTAAATTTAAGTGATCATGCATGTTTAGCCACTTTGTCTGACACATTTTGTTATTTCTACATCATTTTTATGTTGAGTTTCTTTGTTAATATAAGGGAAAAGAAGAAAAAAATAAATCAATGTGAATATTAAAAAGACATCTAATAGTCTGAATTGAAACAAAAAATGGTCCAATACTTGAAGAAAAACTAATAAAAGAAGAAGCTTATAAGATTTTGAAGGAAGAACTTTAAAACTCATGGAGAATTTACCTCAATTATCTAAATTGCAAAATTAATTTCCATAATTTTGTTAAAATTTGAATGTGGTGGCTGGATTTTTCGTTATGTCATTTGATTTCTTTTGAAGGATTTTTTAAATTTATACATTTTGTAGGATCATGTCATATAATGTACGAAAGTGCATATATAATATTAACGTTACATGGTGATTGTTTATAGAATTAAAATTATTATGGACGTGATTAATGATTTAATGTTCAATATCAATTGTTAATTAGTGTACTGAAAACTAATTTAATTTTTGAGTAGATCTAATAAACCAAAAAATGGTATAAGCACAATTTATAATAGTTAAAAGTAAAAAAAATACACACAAGATAATTAATAAAAATTCTAAACGACCACGTCTCTAAAAAAAAACTCCATACTTCCATCAATATGAACATCCTTAGACTCCTTATAAATTATTTTTATTACTCTTAAAGGGAAATAGAATGTCAAAGAAAAACTATTGTATCAACTTTTTCATACAATTTTTTTTTAAGTAGAAGCATAATATTTTTTTTTTATTATATTTAAATATACTTAAGCATTATTTTATATAAAACATAAAAAATCAACCTTCTTTTCTTTGGATATTTTTAATTTAAAACGTTATTATTTGATACTATAGTATTCAATAAGACTTAATTTCAATCTTAAAAATTTTAGAAATATAAATTCAAATTAGTATAAAAAAGTCAATCTCGTGCGTAGCACGAGTATGATTACTAGTAAATATATAAAGTAGACTAAAGGTGCAATTAATGCTCAATAAATATGAGAAATCATCTCTTATTTTTTTGTTGATCTTTCCTTACAAACTACATCTTCTAATATAGCTCAATGGTTAAAGACACTCTCATAATACAATAGGTCTAGGGTTCAATCCCCCTTTTTAACAACTTTGTTTTACTATTTTATCTTTCATTATTGTTTTGTTTATATTACTCAAATCTTTATATCTATCTATTTATCTATAAATATATAAAATAGACTTGTGTCCAATAATGCCCTACAACTAATTAATATACTTATTCCCTCATTTTTTACTTTCATCTCATCTTAATTTATATACTCCGTATAAGATAAAATATAATATAGACAATAAATGACAATCCCCTAAAACTCACATTCAAAACATACAAAAAAATTAACACATACTCAAACAACATTTTAAAAATAAAGGCTCTTCTATTTCCTAAATATAGGATACAACCATGGCACTTAATGCCCATATGCATAATTCTGGGTAAACTTACAGACAATAAGAGTCAAAAAAATTAAAACACGAGCAACCAACTGTTTCAAAATACAGACTTGGCAATAATTGTCCACCTCCATAATCCATCATGAAACTCACATTCATCAAACAAAAAAGAAGATCGAAACAAAAAAAACAGACTATGATTGTTTCAATTGTGAGATTGAACAAATTTAAATGACCACGGCTAGAGAAAACGCATAACATTTAAAAAGTTGTCTCTCTTAACTAAAAATATACTCCATATATAATTTGCACTCAAACGGGTGTTGAAAATAAGGTAATTGTTTCTCTCTTAACTCAAATATACCAATAAATACTAGCTCTTCCCATCTATTCACTTGGTGTGCCACTACTACAATTGATCTCTCTTATCTTCCTCACTTCTCCCTCCACAATCATTGACATCATGACTGGAAATACAACAGGGGAAAGAAGATGCATTACACTTAACTAATTGCTTCAAGATGTAAGCTTCGAGATTAAAGTCGTGATTTTTCGCAAATGAGATATTTTCGATTGGCTCGGGACATACAAGTCCACATATCTCCTTCTAGCAAATTATATGGTACACCAATAATTTTAATTTTCAAGTATTTCTTATTTTAATATTGATTTATATATGTATATGTTTAATAATAAAATGAAAATATTTTAATTTATTAACTTACACATGATCTCTAGAAACAAAGCAGGCCGTTGGACTATATAAATAAATTTTAGATTTCAATGTTATTCTACAAATTTCAGACATATAAGGTACATAACTTTTTTTTGGAGTCTTTGTTTCAGACACTAATGTTCTATTTAATTTGTTTGGGAGTGACATTCAAGTTTGTACGACTTAGTTTCTGTGCTTTTCTGCTTATATTCATACATGCAAATATATATATGGGATAATGCCATAATTTGAGGCCTCCAAACACCAAACATTTAAAAATATGTAAATTTACAAGAATTGCATGTTTAGTGTTGCCACCTCAGTTAACATGGTAAAGACTTTCACCATTTTGATTAATTACATCTTATTGTATCCTATGTTTATATTCTTGGTCATTAGATGAGGAAATACAAAAAATATTAATCTCAGTAAAATAGACTATATGGTTAATACCTTAAACTTCGGGATATATAGTTCTGGTGACAAATCTTATAGAATTTCTAGTGTTTAGTGTTTTTATATTTGACTTTTTAGGTTATGCGTTTCAGACTTTCACACAAAAAATATAAGTACAAAGAAAATGAAAAAAAATTACATTATAGTCCAAGAAGTTTGTATACTAAATTATATAGTATTCTAACAATATTTTGAAGTATAAAGAGTGCATTGTTAATTAATAGTGAAGATTTCCATGAGGTATTTAAGTTCGATATTTCATCCACATTCAATTTCATACAAACAAAATTATAAATTCTCAATGTAGGAATATTTCAACCAGTATCTCTTCAATAATATGGTTTGCATATTATAAGGTTTCAATATTAGTAGCCAAATGCAAGTACAGTTCCCACTATGACCAAGACAATATAATTGACAATCAACTCTAACGGTTAACAAAAAACCACTATGAATCCAACCAATAATAGAGGAATGAATAAATTCTAGTTAACAAATAACTATTGAAATGATAACATAATATCAAAGTCGCATTCACTATGTAATTATAGGGTAAATTGCAGAAAATTATCCATTAAAGGGCAAGTTTTACAAAAAAAAATACAAGAAAATGAAAAAAACTACTTCTAAAATGTCAAGTTTACATAGAACCATCCCATGTTTTTTTGGTAACTAAGAATCACCCATGTTAGGAAAATCATTAATCTTCTGTTAAATACATAATTGGAAATAAATTAATTTTTTTAAGAAGTCATTCTAAAATAGCAAATTGGAAATTTTTAGCTATCTGTTCAAGAATATGGTTTGCATATTACAAGACTTACGGGCCATGAATTTAACTTCCAATTCGTATCTACTTTGACTGCTTAACAGATGGATATAGCAAAATCACCACGAACAACCAAAGATATAGAGTTACATACGAAAAAATTGATAAGTTAGATAAAAAAATAGGGTCAACAGTTGTATCATAGATGTTCAATTCACAACAGAATTAAGAAAGGGCTTCAGAAAAGTTACATGTCGAGTTACTTCCCACTTAAAGCAACTAAAACGAGGTGAGTATTGGAATTATCGTCCATCTTCCAACCAAAAAACCTCACCCTTTCTGGATTTCTCCCCAAATTACGATGAGATTCAGTCGATTAATAACCGTATAAACTAATTTAACCCTCGAAGAAGATAAAAACGTGTGAAAATTTGTCAATATGATTAAAGGATAAAAAAGTTATACAACCTTGCTCTCCTAACATAATTATAATTAATGATATCTTATATTATATATTAGAAAATATAATCCTCAATATGAAAAGTGTAATGAAATAAAATTATGTGTAAGGAGTATAAATAATGAGTAGTTTCGACGATAGAGTATGTATAGTAGTTGTGCAATATAACTATACATAATCAAATGTGAAAGTTATTCATGCTTAGTTATAAAACATTTATTTTCGGGAATGAAACTATAAAATTAAGCACATACTACTTAGTACTAACATTGAAATATTTTTTTTGACAAAAAAACACTGAAATAACTTTAACAAAATAATAATGTAGTATCGATATATAATATCATAACATATTTTTGTTTAGTTCTAATAAAAGATGTTATAATGATAAAAAGATAAATATTATTTCATAGTATAAAAGACTAACCCATATTTATATTTAAACATTTAAGACATAATAAATATATTATAATAATAATAATAATAATAATTGTAATATTGTACCTTAAAGGTGAGTAAGAAAAATAGAACCAAAATCATGTTTGTTAAAATTTAAATTGCTAAGGGATGACAAAAATTACTAATTAAATTTCTTAAGTTGGTTAATCATTGCTTCTCCATAATTTCTTGCAACTGTTAGTGTTTTAAAAAAAATTATGTGATAATTCTATAGTATATAATATTTAAATATATAAAATATATAAATGTAAAAGAACGCACATGATAAATTGTTATAAGAAGTTATTCTCATACAATGTTGTAAACAAGGGCAAACAAATATATCATTACGTATATTAGTAATTGAACCAATCACCAATGAAATGAACAAAATATAGTATCAAATTATAAATTCGCATGATAAAATCAAAATATAAATGCATAGTATTGACTACATGATACAAATATGCACACACAATTTACAACTTCAAATCAAAATAAACTCATACTAAAATATGTATTTTAAACAAAAAATATTAAAAACAATTTACAAATTCATCACTAGATATGCCTACTACTCTATAGTATATGGTACGCAACGCACCCACAAAATTCTGTACCAATTAATTGTTCTATTGACGTTTGTATTTGACCGGTTCGGTAGAGACCGTGTCAACCAGTAACCCCATAAATTGCTTTGTGTTGTAGACTATTCCATAATCTAACTAATGTAATTAATTATTCATCAGAATAAGCGAAACTTCACTTATAATATAAAGTTTAGGATGATAAGTGGATTTGCTGATATCAGCTTCGCATTATTGTAAATAGAAACATCTACTTTAAGCTGTTTATTTTGAATGATACGTGTTTTATCATTTATGGACGATGAATTTATTAATTTACAAATAGTCTTGTACGAGATTTTTTATTTTATTTTACATTTGTAAAAATCGTATATTTTTATTATCGAATATTCATTGTTTCAATATATATTTGATTAATTATTTAAATTAAAAATGACAAATTGACTAAACAAATTAAAGATATAAAAAATTACATTATATAAAGAGAGACGGTACTCTACATAACTTTATTAATCGTAAAAATTGGTTAAGTAGTCTTACAAACAGGCATAGTCACACTCTTTTACATCAATACTTGTAAAACGATAAAACATAATAAAAAAGTTCATTTAACTCTAATACATGAAAATAACACGCTAAACATAATAAATTGCACGATGTTCAAAATTGCTATAAATTATCAAAAACTTTCTTGTATACTACATTAGTTGTAGTATTATATCTCTTATTGTCTTTGTCACAAATCAAGATCTTCAAACCTTTCTTGCTAGTCACCCTTGAAGAGGCAACATAAAACTGACCATGACTGAAAACAGGGCGTGGAAGATACAAACCGACATTGGCAAGAGATTGGCCTTGGCTCTTGTTTATGGTCATAGCAAAACAAACACTCAAGGGAAATTGTCTTCGTTGAAACTTAAAAGGAAATGAAGTGTCTGACGGTGACATTATCATGCGAGGAATCAAAATCGTATGTCCAATATTATTGCCTGAAATAATTCTCCCTTGTATGACATGATTGCCAAGCTGCGTGGTTATCAATCTCGTCCCGTTGCATAAACCTGAAGTCTGATCAATATTGCGAAGCCGCATAATAGGGACCCCAACCTTAAGTTTCAGTACATGATTCGGCAGACCAGAACATCTAATACTATTCAAGAAGTCAGACGAATAAATATCGGCATCACTATCTTAAACAGACCTGTCTTGCACAAACTATCAGAACTGAGATAGACCTTTTCATCACCAGGCAACGAAGACAATATATACTCATTAACTTTATCTACCTCTTCGTGTGTTGGAGCAAGAATTGCTCATTCTTCAAAGTATGCCGGAGTCAACTGATTTTCCATAAGAGAAGGATAAACAGATTTGACAACTGCTGGAATTGGATCTAATTCAAAATCCTTCACCAATAGTTCATCGGGAATTTCAATTTGCGCTTCCCCATCATTGTCAACACCTACATTCCCATCTCTGATGCTTAATACCCAAGCATAAAATTTATTTGCCTCTTGGTTCTCAGATTTAGATGTACCTTGTTGAATCCTCATGTTTCTTGTCAGAGTAAGAACTTTGCAATGATCCCACAAATAAGAGGAATTAATTGTAGCAAAAACAACATCTTGCCTGCTACCTTTTGAGATAACGGGTAGGATTTGCCTAAAGTCTCCACCAAATACTATGACTTTCCCTCCAAAAGGCTGTTCTAAACTAAGAGGATTTGTAGCCCGTAAAATATCTCGTAATGTCCTGTCTAAAGCTTCAAAACATAACTTATTCGTCATGACAGCTTCATCCCAGATAATAAGTTTGGCGGCACATATCAACTCAGAAAGTTCCGTACCTGAACATATATGACACGTTGAATCCTCATTAACTTGCAAAGGTATTTTAAACCTCGAATGAGCAGTTCTGCCGCCGGGTATTAGGAGAGCCGCATTTCCACTTGAAGCAACAGTAAGGACTATTTCACCTTTTGACCTTATAGCCGACGAAAGTGTCCTCCATATATAAGTTTTGCCTGTTCCACCATAACCATATAAGAAGAAGACACCCCCGTTATTTGATATAACAGCATTCATGATCTCATCATAAATCCCTTTCTGTTCCATTGTAAATCTAGAAAGTAATTGAGCATGCTCCTCGGCTAGAATTGTCGTGTCATATCGAAGTTCATCTTGTATAAGCTTGTTGACACCTCCACTAATAAGACTTGAATCTACAGGAGGCATGGTTTTGTAGTGACTCAAACTACTACCATTCCGTTGTAATAACTTGTCAATTTCGGCAAGTGCGTAGTTTTGTAGTTGCTCATCGGCTAGATTCAAATCTGCATATATATAGCATGCACGTGTCACAACAATTAAATGAGTACAAAATCTGCATGTAAGAGTAAATGCAGTTAACATTATGATCATTTAAATATTAATACTGAAATGCATACCCTCAATTCGTAGAATTCGCCTCTGTTTGTTGACAATATCATCTGCTAGAAGCCTCCATGTTTGTTCCCAAACAAACTCTGGCTGTGCCATGCTATTAGACAACAAAAGAAAAACATATAGACTCCTAATGTAGTGCGCCGATCCCCAAAACTTGCTTCAGTTATCCCGTCGATGTATTCTCTATCATCATCTAACAACCCCAATGCATAGCAAGCTTCTTTAAATGTAGAATAAACTATACCCTCAACAGTACGTAAATCTTCGTAGAATGTGGGTCCTTTAATATGATTCAACATAATTCGAAGATAGTACTTATCGCCACTACCTGGGGGTACATGATAAATCCTTCCAATTGAACCACGTCTATCACGTTTTTTCCAATGTTTAGATGAAGGTACCCAAACAAATTTCTCTGGAAATTCTGAATATGTCAAATCTTTACCTTCTGGAAACTTCTTGTTAGACGTCATCCATTGGAGAAACATTGATTTTTCACTTTCATGATCATTTAAGACTGCATCAATAGGATCATCATCATTAAAAAAACGCTTTCCTCACCAGGAAGGTGCAAATTCAACCGTTGAACAACATGAGTCCTGTAATGAATATCAAAGCCAAAAATCCTCCAAGCAGCTTCACACGCCGATATATAGCGGCAATTGTAGTAGTTTTTTATTTCGCCAATGCCACCATCACCCAAATTGTTTGCATCAGACCTTGTTATTGCAACAGTGATGCAATCATGCCCTTTATTTATGTACTTGAACAGATACTTGATAGAGCCCGATCGATTGCACCATTCAACGTTTATATGTGCATTGTACTTTAATAAAAGAAATGCATTGTAAGGAACCACATACCGATTATCAAGAGGAACTCCACTCTTTTCGATCGTTCTACCATCTTTACGCCGTCTATATACAGGCTATCCATCTTCATCAACAACCGTATGTTCAACAAATTGTTTTGGAAAGTACTTTATACACTTTCCATCTGCCATACACGGAGATGATGGATTAGAAGCTCCGCATGGACCATGCATCATGAAATTTGACACCGCATTGTATAACTCAGCATCCTCTGTTGGGTGTGGTATTTCAGCCGAGATGACCTTATCAATATCTGTAGTGGTTGGCAACTTAGATTCCTTATCCAGAAACAACAAAATATGGGCATGAGGCAAACCACGCTTTTGGAATTCGATTGTGTAATAACTGCACAACATCCAAATGACTAAATAAATACAAATTATCAAATATATTAAAATAAATAATAAATTGAAAAATATATAGAGAAATTACCCGAATTCACCTTGCCAAATATTTGTTTAACTTTGAAATCTTTTACCATGGACTCCAGTTTCATGTGGAAGACTCTACATATAATGTCTGGACGATCCTCTGGATGTAGACATCTTTCTTCGCAAAACTTCACAATTTCAGGCCATTTTGAATTGCATGTGAATGTTATGAATAGATCGGGATAACCATGGTGTTTGCATATTGCCATTGCATCTTGATAGTTCTGCTGCATGTATCTCGGACCGCCTGTAAATGAAGATGGCAATACTATTTGCTTTCCAGATGAACCTGGTGCTGTCTGACCCTTGCTTGTTGCCGCTGAAAGATTTTTATATGAATCAGCCTGTATGGTATGCTGATTAGTTTGATGGTAGTTCAACCTCTCTGCTTCAATCATCGTATAAACATCAACTAAGAATTGTTGATACAATTTTCTAGATAACCTCAAAGTCCCGGCTTCGCCTCGACGCTCGTGGATTCTAAACTGACATAATTCTTTAAGTGTCACCCTTGTCCTCTTCCTTGTAGAAGTACTGCATCTTTCACTTAAACCTATGTCAATCCTGTAGCCATCCTCATCATAAGGGAATGCCAATGGATATTGAAGCGCAAGGTACGAAGGATGCAATTCGTGAATCCGTTGTAATTGACCAGACCTTGTCTGAATTATAATGTCCCTGTGCGAGTGATTTGTATCAATATCACCAAGAATAAGAGCAGCAACCTCGGAGCAGGTTGGGAGATTATATCTCCGAGCATCAGTGTTTCTTGTGCTAAGTAGGCGCAACTTAAGATCTGCCACACCTTCATCCTTAAATCTATCTCGGGCCATTCTAAATGCCTTTGCATGGGGGTTGTGTTGATCTATCATCTTTCTCAACTCAGTCATAAGAGAATCATCAACTTTTTTGACCCTAGAGTTGTCATAATTAAACATCACAATAATATATTAATAATTAAAATAATATTAAATAATCATCCATATTAACAAAATGAATATAAATATACATAATCGACATACCTAATGACACTGATTCTGTTTGAATCCTCGTTTTGAGTATCATATATATAGAGTTGTGAAAACTTTGGTGTTTCGCCAAGAACTGGTAACAAACTCCCTATTCTG
Source organism: Rheum nobile (assembly GCA_027886185.1). Classification (NCBI taxonomy): domain Eukaryota; kingdom Viridiplantae; phylum Streptophyta; class Magnoliopsida; order Caryophyllales; family Polygonaceae; genus Rheum; species Rheum nobile. The sequence continues at coordinate 1,954,530 of WOAB01000018.1, forward strand.
TGAAAATCCTGGCCATGCATTCGGTAACAATAAGGTCCACGACCTTTCTTGATGGGTAAGACCTTTCCTCCCAAAGAGGTGAAAGCAAACATCATATTATAAGCTATAATATTCTCACAAAATTGTTTGCTTTTTGGATGCCTATTTGTCAAAAGATTCTTCAGCAACGGTGGTGGCTGTTACAGCAATGGAAGCTCAAATTTTCCTTTCATGCAACATAAGGAAGATATATGACATATACATTCGCTTGAAGGGTCTTGTATATTTAATCTTTCAGAATGCCACAGTAATGCACCACAATGTAGACATTCATACACAGCTTGACCGTGATCTAGGTATTGCACTACGAAATATAGATGAGCATTAAACAATATACAAACTAATATTACAAATTCACCAAATAATACAAATGAAGTACCTGGTTTACTAGTATGATTTCTCATTGTTCTATTCACTTCTGCGACAGGAACTGTAGAGTATAATATTGTAATACCAAAATAAATGTCGATAAATCAAGTATTTAAAAATAACACACACTCCTAAACATTATAAATATTTTGAAATCAAGATAGGACGTTATAACGTGTTAAACAATCTTAATGTAATACAGAAAAAAATGGTTTTATCAGTACATAATAATACAAATATTGATATAAAAAATACCATTACTAATGTTTCGTAACGTAGATGAACGCCCTCGCAACGCAGACGAACTGGTAGGACCTGAAAATTACGTGAAAAGAAAATGACATATTATAAACAACATCGGAATTAATATAATATATGTATGTATAGCGATATATGCGACCAAAAAACTTCATAAGGAATTACCATTAACCGTAATAGATAAGGGTGTAGCTTCGGTACGTACAGAGTTCTCAATATTTCCAAGTATAACTCATGCACAAATGTCGCTACTTGTAGGTTATAAATTATTTTGTAATGTTCATTTACTACCACATATTTTATGCTTACCTGATTCAATTAGTGGTGTTCCATGCCTCTTATGCCTAATCGTATTCATTCTCAACATTCTCTTGCGTCGAGCTAATTTATAAAAGAAAAATAATTACAAATATTGTACGGCAAAAAATGACTTTTTTTTATTGAACAACATCATACCTTGTTCAACTTTTGTTACGTCAATTTGATTAGTAAGACTCGCGTTTTGTAACGTATCTGTAAATGATAAATAAATATATCATAGTATAAATATTGATGTAAGATAAAATATAGTATAATCCTTAATATACATGACTTTATAAAACATAAATTTGTTACCATCGTTTTCCTTGTCATTGAGGCTTATAGGTAGAAGCAAGTTTTTAGGAGTTTGATCCACTAATGGTAAATGTAAATATGTCGGCGTAACGTTGATGCATACTGCATAAATACATGGATATTAAAATTTATCTTTGTAAATTAAACCTAATCGACGATTATAACATAACTACTATATTTAGTATACTTATAACTATAATTGAATACTACTATCACTTATATGTGGTACATTAGATGAACATCCTAACAATGTAGATGAATTTCTTGTACCTGAACATTAAAGTATTAAATAATGATAGATTAGTAATAAACTCAAACTTAAGATCATGCATGTCTACCCATTAAAAACTTAGAAAAACAATGTAGGTTAATGACTAACCATTAAATGAAATAGACAATGGTCTAGCTTGGATAAGTACGGAGTCGCTCATATTTCCAAGTATATTTTCTGCATAAAATTATGGTTACGCATGGTACCCTTGAGTGTTTTATATTGTAATTAAATATAATATATTTTTTCTAACCTGATTCGATTAGCGGTGTTCCATGCCGCTTATGCCTTATCACATTCATTCGCAATTTTCTCCTCAACCGAGCTAATTTTAGAATGAAAATAAATATTAAATATTATAAATTAATAAATCACTCATTTCATACCACTTTAAAAAATACCATACCTTGTTCGACATTTTGCAGATGATTTTGTTCTGTAAGCATGACATTTTGCAATTGAGTTGCACCATAGTTTTCTTTGTCACGAACACTAATAGGTAAATGTGAATTATGAACGTTTTGATCAGTTCTGTAGTGCAAAGTCGTCGGAGTAGATGAATTTCTTCTACCTGGACATTAAAGAATTAAATAACGATAGATAGTTTTTGTTTATAAATAATCAAACAATCTAATCTAAATAATTTTTTTTCTAATTAAAAAAACAAAATTACATTTATTTTAAACATTAATTTTTTTCCCACACAATGATATTATGTCTTCGAGGAATATCAAACATGTGATACTCCGTAATTTTGTAAGGATATTTTGAGAATTTTTTTGGATTTTTCCCGAGCGCCAGTTTGGTACGTCGGATTTAATTCTGAAGGTTTGAGACATTCTGTAATGTGCTATGTATCTGTAATATTTTTCTCAGTGAAGAATTATACAGTCGAGATGTTTTGGAAGTTCGTACTCGTTCGTGTACGACTTTTGTTAACGCGGGTTAAGATTGGTACAAGTTTATTGCCCAAGAGTTGTTATCTAATGGGCAATAGTACAAGATTCTTTATCCAAAGGTTATTGTCCAAGAGCTATTATCCATGAGGCAAAAGTACAAGTTGGTTAACCAAGGGTTATTACCCAAGCTCCCTTCCAACCCTAATTTTGCCTATAAATAGAGAGCATTGGGTGAGAGTGAAAGGGGCTGAAAAACGCGGAAGCGCTATCAAGCTCTCGTCTCTCAAAAACGCTCTCAAAACGCTCTCTCTCGGGAAGGCTCTACTGGATCGTCGGAGCTCGTTTAGTGTCGTTTCCGGTGGCCAAGAGGAGCATTGGAGGCTCTCGGATGCCTAGAAGCCAAGCAAGGCGAAAGACGAGCCAAACCGATCCTCGAGGGTGAGTTTTCCCTCTCGTATTTCTATTTTCGTTCGCGACGGCGACCGCCGCCAGGGAGACGGCGCCCACCGCCAGGAACGGCGCCCGCCGTGGATGAGCGGCGCCCGCCGTGGATGAGCGGCGCCCGCCGTGGATGAGCGGCGCCCGCCGTGGAGGAGCGGCGCCCGCCGTGCTTGAGGCGGCGCCCGCCGCATTTAAGGCGACGCCCGCCGGGATTTGTGCGGCGCCCGCCGACGAGTGTTGGTGGCCGTGGTTGTTGGTGTTGGCTTCCGTAGCCTTCGTTCGGGTTTCGTTTCCTTCGATTCCTTTCGTTCTTTCGTAGATCGGTATTGTTGTTTGTCGAATCTAACTTAGGGTTTCTTTATGGGTCGATCCGAAGGTACCGGAGTTGTCAGATTCGTCTCTGCGTCGAGCCCGGAATCCCGTCGTTAGACTTCGTTCAATCTCTGCGGACTCAGGCAAGTGGCGGTTCGCTCTTGCTCATCGTTCCATATTTACATTAATTATCAGTTGTTTATCTGAGTAATTAATTTGGAATGATTACTGTGTTTGTCTGGAATTGGTTTTATAAACTGTTTTGGAAAATCATATAATAGGTTGTGTATCTGCTAGAATGACGCTATTATCTGTGATCGCCTTCCGGGCCTTTATGTGGATTTATCCGTATTACTGTTGTTGTGTTGTAACTGTTAGTTAGCACAAGTATTCGTAGGAACGCCTGGATCCCGAGAGTTCCATACGCGTTTCTTTATAACTGTAAGGGCGATGAAGACTCAACGATTGTTGAAGTTTGAACTCAGTGAGGTTCATTCTTTTAAAGGGCGAGCAAGACCCTGCGATAGTAGAAGTTTGGACTCTGTGAGGTTCATTCTTTCGATATAGATTCAGAGGTTTGGACTCGGTGAGGTTCATTCCTTAGATATGGGTCCTGCGTGACAGGGACATATATTAAAAGCTTTTAATGTGTTGATCGTTTTGGAATTAAATAAGATAAGTGTCCGAGTGCACATAATTAATAAACCTACGACGAGTAGTGCAGTTAAGTAAATAGTGCAACTAGGAAAGCTCGTCTCGACTTTGAATGTAGTATGTTCTCTTTCCAATCTGGATTCGCTGTAAGCGGTGAGGTTGGTTGTGAACTGAAGCATCTCAGTCAGTTTTTCTAAATTATCGTTATGTGGTTCTGTAAGATCCAGACTTGAATGTAGTACGTTCTCTTTCCAATCTGAATTCGCTGTAAGCGATGAGGTTGGTTGTGAGCCAAAGCATCTCAGTCGGCTTTTAAATCATTGTTGTCTGATTCTCTAAGCTTTCCAAATTTGTCATCTTTCCTTAAGACTCATTTCAGTTGGAGTCTTCTTTTCGGGTCGATTTCTGTGAAGATTTAGTCTTCCAGAATCTTCTCTTGTGCATACCTCTTGTTTATTCCAGTAGGAGTATGATGGTTGACTATCGTCATCGGTTATTATTCGAGAAGCGATGAGTCTAACCTAATACGACTGCTTCGAACCACTCTGCTTTGTACCCTTGCATAGTCTATTTAGTAGACTAACCAACCACAATTGTTCTCTGCATGGTTGGCTGGTGTCATCCGTTCAATTCGGCACATCAGATAGAGCAAAGATTTGAGGAGACTAGATTGACTATGAAGACGACGGTTGTTTTTGAATGTTTTTAATAAATTTTTTTAATCAGGTTGAGATCCTTGGGAGATGACCATTGTGGTCAAGATCCTTGTTTGTAATATATTTAAAAGACTTCCGCTGTACCTTGTTTAACGACTTCCGCTGTACTTTGTTAAACTCTGTGTTTGTCCTATTCGGGATTGGGATGTAATCCCGAGACTCATGTTTTATATGAATAAAGTTATCATTTTGTATCATTGTATTTCATGGTTTGTATTCAAACGGTAAAGCCTTGGGTGATCTCGGTAAGGAACACTGAGGTCACTGACGGTAATACCTTTCCAAAAGGGTTAAGTTTTGGGGGTGTTACAAAACACTAACTACCATATAAATGAAAAATTGAAGTAAATAAATAATCTACTGTAACAAACATTACTAACCATTTGAAATATCAGACATTGGGATACGATCATTAACGGAATAATTGGGAGTACCTGAACATTAAAGTATTAAATAATGATAGATTAGTAATAATCTCAAACTTAAGATCATGCATGTATACCCATTAAAAAATTAGAAAAACAATTTCATTAATGACTAACCATTAAATGAAATAGATAATGGTCTACCTTGGATAAGTACGGAGTCGCTCATATTTCCAAGTATATTCTCTGCATAAAATTATGGTTACGCATGGTATCCTTTAGTGTTTTACATTGTAATTAAATATAATATATTTTTTCTAACCTGATTCGATTAGCGGGGTTCCATGCCGCTTATGCCTTATCACATTCATTCACAATTCCCTCCTCAATCAAGCTAATTTTAGCATGAAAATTAAATATTATAAATTAATAAATTACTCATTTCATACCACTTTAAAAAATACCATACATTGTTCGACATTTTGCATATGATTTTGTTCTGTAAGCATGACATTTTGCAATTGAGCTGCACCATAGTTTTCTTTGTCTCGAACACTAATAGGTAAATGTGAATTATGAACGTTTTGATCAGTTCTGTAGTACAGAGTCGTCGGAGTAGATGAATTTCTTCTACCTGAACATACAAGAATTAAATAATGATAGATATTTTTTGTTTATAAATAAGCAAACAATCTAATCTAAATAATTTTTGTTCTAATTAAAAACAACGAAATTAAATTTGTTTTAAACATTAATTTTTTTCCGACACAATGCTATTATGTCTTCGAGGAATATCTGACACTAACTTCCATATAAATGAAAATTTGAAATAGATAGAAAATCTACTGTAACAAACATTACTAACCATTTGAAATATCGGACATTGGGATACGATCATTAACAGAATAATTGGGAGTACCTCCAAGTGTAGATCCTGTATAATTAGTATTTATATTAAAGTTCATATTACTATTTATTAGAAGAAAAAAATCAACAAAAAAATACAAAATATTAACTTGATCCATTAGAAATTGTCCGTTGTTGTTTCTCTCTAATAACAGCCAATCTCAACGTTCTATTATGTCGGGTTAATTCGTCCATAACAAAATCACCCTGACAAACTAAGATATAAATATTTAAATAAATATATCTACATAACAATCATTTAATTTTCATCTTATTCAAATTCATTAACATGTTTACCTACATAATTTATAATAGTAATTAAATAAGACATAGTATTTTACAAATCTAATATTGGATATTATAAAAAAAAATGAATACATGAAAGTACTTTAAAAAAAATGATTCAACATTGCATTAATAAATGTCAATATTTATTTATTATTTTATTACTATATAATTGTAAAAAAAAATTGTAAAAAAAGTTATTGACTTATGGGCCGAATTTACTTATAGGTCGAATTTACTTATGGGTAGATGAGTTATTAATACATCCTTTTTCCATTAAACCAGAAGCCCACAAAATTAAACATGTAACCCGGCCCATTAACTCACTCCCTCACTCTGGGCCACATTTCTAAACGAAGCCCATTAGCCCAAATCCTTCAAAATGTAGCGATAGCCCTAACACCAAACCTTGCCTCATTTGTCTCGGCCTCAAACCCTAACTTTCCAGAAACCTCTCTTTCCTTTTCCAGATCTCGTCACCCTCTCTTTTGCTCTATTTCCAGATCTCGCCATCCATGGCGATTTCAATCCGAGCTGTCGCCATTTCCAGAGCTCTCGTCATCCTCTCTTTCCTTTTCCAGATCTCGTCACCCTCTTTTTTGCTCCATTTCCAGATCTCGCCATCCATGGCGATTTCAATCCGAGTTGTCGCCATTTCCAGAGCTCTCGTCATCCTCTCTTTCCTTTTCTAGATCTCGTCACCCTCTTTTTTTCTCCATTTCCAGATCTCGCCATCCATGGCGATTTCAATCCGAGTTGTCGCCATTTCCAGAGCTCTCGTCATCCTCTCTTTCGTTCGATTTCCAGAAAACTCTGGGCCAGATCTCCTTTTGATCAAGCTCCAGATGTCTCCATCAATACAAACTTCGTGTTTCTCTTCCTCTTCCTCTTTCTATTTCTCTCGAAACGTCAAATCCTTTGACTTTCGACCTTCAAATACTTCAGATCCAGTTCTAATCTTTGAAGATGTAGATCCATTTACAAAATCGGGGCTCATTTTAGGGGATTAAGTTTGCTTACAAATGGAGATCTATGAAATCACTGAAGCGAAACAACAGGTATGGTATTTTTTCAATAGTATTTAGATGTATTTCTTTCTACGTTTTTAGACACCTCAGAAAATGAAAAATATAGGTTCTAATTCCAGTTTTCTCTTTATCATGTTTATGGTTTGAAACCGACTTGATGAGGACATCGGAAGTGAAATTGGAGGGGTCACATGCAAACCCACGACACGCTTGAAAAGAGATCTGGATGAACGCAAAAATTATATCCAGATTACACAAAAAGTAAGCTTTCCTTCTCTATCGATAAATCTGTATTTTTCTATTTCTCTGATATAATTTGATGTTTGAAATCATAAATTTCCTTCTGTTAAAAATTTGTACATATTTTCACAAATTTCAGTGATTTGGACTGGTTCTTTGATTTCAATGTTTTCAAATTTTACAAATTTCGGATTGAAATATAGTATAATATGAGGCTCGCATTTCATTAATTTTTTTTTATGTTCGAAATGTTTGCTGCATCTAGATTGTTCTTCATGAAGTTCATGTTCATGTCTATTTTTCTTCCATTATTATTAAAACCGGGTTAGTACAATATAATAAAACCGGGTTCAGAAATTTCATATAATTCCCACAGTAATTCATATAATCGGGTTCAATATATTATGTACTTTTACCGGCCTATGTAAATTAATTAGCAAAAATGGGCTTATTGGCCCAATACTGCTACTTCAATATTTAGTTAATGGGCCTGGTGATATACTGCTTACACAGATTTATTTGTAATATGGGCCTTTATATACTGGGCTTAAACAGATTTCGTTCTAATGGGCTTAAACTGCCTTTATATATTGGGCTATTGGTTATTATATCGGTCCATGACCGTTGGTAGATACAGACCATTCATTTTATGAAAACTAAAATAGAAACAACAAAAACACTAAATCATTTCTAACTTTCCTTCTTCCGCCGTTTCCTTTTTTCTACTTGCCACCTTTCCTCTTTCATTTTTCAAATCACAGTGATCGACACTAACTATTTGCTTTTCCACCTACACAACTGAGATCTGTATAACACAAAGCAAAATGAAAAGGAGATCGAGAGGAAAATGGTTCATGAGAGAATCTCAATGTTCAAGAGGAGACATGGAAGAAGATAGTCTCCTGAGATCCACAGTCGATAAAGGTAAACTCTCTCTCTCTCTCTCTCTCTCTCTCTCTCTCTCTCTCTCTCTCTCTCTCTCTCTCTCTCTCTCTCTCTCTCTTGTTGTGTTCATCCCTTTCTCTTTCCTTTAACTATAAAACTTTGAAAACTTTCGATTCAATTAATGGGGTGTATTAACATTTTTTACAATGGTTTTATTATTGTTCACTGATTTCATACTATGCAAAATAATATAATTTCATCTAGATTAAACTGTAAGTGAATTTTTTAATAAACTAATCTTTTTTTTTTGCATTTAAGTATTATACTTATTATTCATAAAATGTTCTTGATCACGATTGTTCTTCATGTTCTTCGTAGAATATTATATATATGTGTTTATTATAATGTCTTAAAATTATATAATAATTTCTTAGTAGTATTGAACATGATATTTTTGGTATTAAGTAATTTTATGATCTTTAATGTGATACCTTTGAATAATGTTATGATCTTAATACGGTCTAGTAAGTCTGATAACAAATTTAATGGGCTAGGCCCAACGACCCTAAACAAATCATAACTTCTGCCCAATATATTTGTACAATAGAATACTGTACCTGGTTCATTAATTTCATATATGTTTATTTATAAGCAAATTTGATATTTATACTGGGCTTTAAAATGAATATAGGCCCAATCACTTATTGGCCTTATAAAATTTACAACTTTATTGGGCCCAAACACTATAAGGTTTTAGTCAACCTGAATGTAAAAGTAAAATACTAAATCAACTATAAGGCCCACGTTTAAAATAAATTGAACTGGTTAAAAAATTGGCCCATATAAATATCTGCAGAGTTCGAATTCACTTTTTCATT